>OZ025805.1:282500-717500 GCA_964019425.1 Flectonema sp. DT1601 | reverse complement strand
AAAAACAATGATAACATTGTTTAATCTTTTTTTTTGTACTTTTTTTATATTCTTTTTTATTAATTTTGAAAAAAAAAACAATCAGTTTAGCGTCTTGACCAGGACGGAAAATAGAAAGTGATCGACATAGTCGATCGATAAAAAAAACAATGATAACATTGTTTATTCTTTTTTTTTTTTTTTTTAATTCTTTTTATTTATTTTTAAAAAGAAAAAAAAATGGAAAATAGAAATTAGTCAACAAAGTCGAACGATAAAAAAAAACAATGATAACATTGTTTATTCTTTTTTTTTTTATTTTTTTTATATTCTTTTTTATTAATTTTGAAAAAAAAACAATCAGTTTAGCGTCTTGACCAGGACGGAAAATAGAAAGTAATCGACATAGTCGATCGATAAAAAAACAATGATAACATTGTTTATTCTTTTTTGGGAAAACCCCTAATTCCACAAAAATAGTTTGCGAAATCGCCAACTCATCACAAAAAATTTAACCGCTCGAAACAACCCAACATGACGGGAAAATTTTCAGAATTTTCTGAGCTCCGGTGGTCTACTGGTTATGACCGCCGAATCATGACCCGGAGGTCTCGGGTTCGAACCCCGTGACATCCTTTTTTCTCTTTTTCGTAATGACGGAAAATGTGACCAAAACATAGTCAAAGGGCGGATTGATCACCTACTGGTCGAGTTGAGACATATTCCCGTTGCAATAAATCACCAAGACCCCTCCCGTGTGATCGATCACTTTAAAATGTTACTGTGCAGTTCACCAGTGAGACTAAGACCTCCAACCAAAATTCACCAGACTTCAAGTTCCAAATTAGGTAATTTTTGTCAGGCATATTCGAACCATCGACAACAGAAATTCTCACGTTAGTAAAAGCCTTTAGAAATGTGGCTTAACGATCCTCATCATCGATTTAGGTTCGTGACTCAGAAGCCTTCGTCATGTGGCCCTCCTCCCAGCCAAACTCCCAACATGACTGGTGTCTCCAAACGAGGGGTCGAGCCGAAGCCCGTTTGTCGCCGGAATCGGAAAAGCCACGAGTCCGAAAGGACCCTAACCTCCGAAGAGGCAGCTGCCGTTCCCCCATCATTGGATAAGTAAAGCGACGATAAGAGTAGTGGTATTTCATTGTTGGTAAACCTCCCACCTATAACTACACCCCCTATGTCACTGCACAAAGTCAGACTAGAGTCAAACTCAACAGGGTCTTCTTTCCCCGCTGACAGTTTCAAGTCCGTTCCCTTGACTGCTGTTCGCCAGATAGTAGGTAGGGACAGAAGGAATCTCATTAGTCCATTCATGCGCGTCTTTAATTAGAAGACGAGGCATTTGGCTACCTTAAGAGAGTCATCAGTTGCAAATTTGTTTTTTCAGGTTGGACTTTGTACGGGACAGGCGGGCTTTTATTAGGGGTTGGGGGGGGGCTTGCGTCCCGCCAAGAATTTGGCGGACGCAAGCCCCCCTTGCACTCTTCCCAGCTTAGTAGGCTAAAAAACAAAAAACCCGCCGCAAGCCAAATTTTTGGGTCAAGTTCGAGTCCTGGTGGACAACTTTTTTTTGTAGGGAGTTGGCGATTTCGCAAACTATTTTTGTTGAATTAGAGGTTTTCCCTTCTTTTTTTTTTATTTTAAATTCTTTTTATTTATTTTTTAAAGAAAAAAAAACGGAAAATAGAAATTAGTCGACAAAGTCGAACGATAAAAAAAACAATGATAACATTGTTTATTCTTTTTTTTGTATTTTTTTATATTCTTTTTTATTAATTTTGAAAAAAAAACAATCAGTTTAGCGTCTTGACCAGGACGGAAAATAGAAAGTGATCGACATAGTCGATCGATAAAAAAACAATGATAACATTGTTTATTCTTTTTTTTTTTATTTTTTTATTTTAAATTCTTTTTATTTATTTTTTAAAGAAAAAAAAAAAAACGGAAAATAGAAATTAGTCGACATAGTCGAACGATAAAAAAAAACAATGATAACATTGTTTATTCTTTTTTTTTTATTTTTTTTTTTTTAATATTTTTTTTATTTTGAAAAAAAAAAACAATCAGTTTAGCGTCTTGACCAGGACGGAAAGTTTCAAAAAACGTGCCAGCTCCACACGCAAAGTTTGCAAAATTCGTCAGCCCACACGCAAAGTTTCAAAAAACCTGTCAACTCCACGCAATTTTTTTAAAAACTTGCCAGCTCCACACACAAAGTTTCAAAAAACCTGCCAACTCCACACGCAAAGTTTGCAAAATTCGTCAGCCCACACGCAAAGTTTCAAAAAACCTCAACTCCACGCAAATTTTTTAAAAACGTGCCAGCTCCACACGCAAAGTTTGCAAAATTCGTCAGCCCACACGCAAAGTTTCAAAAAACCTGTCAACTCCACGCAATTTTTTTAAAAACTTGCCAGCTCCACACACAAAGTTTCAAAAAACCTGCCAACTCCACACGCAAAGTTTGCAAAATTCGTCAGCCCACACGCAAAGTTTCAAAAAACCTCAACTCCACGCAAATTTTTTAAAAACGTGCCAGCTCCACACGCAAAGTTTGCAAAATTTGTCAGCCCACACGCAAAGTTTCAAAAAACCTGTCAACTCCACGCAAATTTTTTAAAAACTTGCCAGCTCCACACACAAAGTTTCAAAAAACCTGCCAACTCCACACGCAAAGTTTGCAAAATTCGTCAGCCCACACACAAAGTTTCAAAAAACCTGCCAACTCCACGCAATTTTTTCAAAACCTGCCAGCTCCACACGCAAACTTTCAAAAAACCTGCCAACTCCACGCAAATTTTGCAAAACCTGCCAGCTCCACAAGCAAAGTTTGCAAAATTCGTCAGCTCAACAAGCAAACTTTCAAAAAACTTGCCAACTCCATGCAAATTTTGCAAAACCTGCCATCTACACGCAAAGTTTGCAAAATTCGTCGGCCCACACACAAAGTTTCAAAAAACCTGCCAACTCCACGCAAATTTTTTAAAAACCTGCCAGCTCCACACGCAAAGTTTGCAAAATTCGTCAGCCCACACGCAAAGTTTCAAAAAACCTGTCAACTCCACGCAAATTTTTTAAAAACTTGCCAGCTCCACACACAAAGTTTCAAAAAACCTGCCAACTCCACACGCAAAGTTTGCAAAATTCGTCAGCCCACACGCAAAGTTTCAAAAAACCTCAACTCCACGCAAATTTTTTAAAAACGTGCCAGCTCCACACGCAAAGTTTGCAAAATTTGTCAGCCCACACGCAAAGTTTCAAAAAACCTGCCAACTCCACGCAATTTTTTTAAAAACCTGCCAGCTCCACACGCAAACTTTCAAAAAACTTGCCAACTCCATGCAAATTTTGCAAAACCTGCCAGCTCCACACGCAAAGTTTGCAAAATTCGTCAGCCCACACACAAAGTTTCAAAAAACCTGCCACAGTGCAACTTCGCGATTCCTTGCCAGCAGAGATCTTGCTGTATGTGACTAGCAGATCAAAGCTGTTAGATGTATTGGGTGGTATGGGATTAGAAGTCAAAGATGACTTGGAGGGCATGAGGCGATCGGCAGGGGTGGAGGTTTCACGAATTTTCACGATCCTTCACAGTTTGTCACGAGTTGTCACTACCTATCACGAAAATTCACTGCCAAAAACATGGTGAAAAATCGTGAATTTTCGTGAATTTTGATATTGAGATTTGTGGTTTGGTAAAAAAAACTACTCAGGGGGCCTGAACTGCATTGCTTCATAGTTGTCATCGGTGCTTGTTAATCCTATCGTTCTCTACAGTTTATTGTTAATACTACTTCTTTAATCCAGCTCTTGTTACAGTTTCATGTGGTTGCTGAACTATTCTAGCACAGGTGGGTTGATAGGCATGTGTGGTGATCGTTGAAATGGTGGTGCTTGTTAATCCTATCGTTCTCTACAGTTTATTGTGGTAATGCATTCACATGGCTCTCGTAAGAGTAACAGTGCAACTTCGCGATTCCTTGCCAGCAGAGATCTTGCTGTATGTGACTAGCAGATCAAAGCTGTTAGATGTATTGGGTGGTATGGGACTAGAAGTTAAAGATGACTTGGAGGTTAGGGCTCGTGTTGCTGGCACGGATGGCATGCTGATCTGGTGCGATGAGAAGATTGGTGAGGTTGACGGTGTATCGCAATACACTGTTGCTGGGACCCTGCATCTCCGCCCACAGCCACCAAGTACAGTTGTCCCGATCCTCTTGCAGCACATCGCCATGCGCCGCATTCCGCAGTTTACCCGCCAGCTTCATGGTCTTGACTCCGTCAGTTATGGGGCTGCACGAAGAGAGATGATCCGGTGGTTGATGTGCAGGATTGTGTGTTTCTCATTCGCAACCGGTGCTGCACATCACTGCTGCTACAGCTACGACTGCATGCTATAGTCTTGCATGCAGACTAACACAGAGCCACCAAGCTCAATCATTCTGTGACACACTACGACGTGCGCTGCACCACTTCCAGCAGCTCGGAATCTTAATCACTGATCCGGCACCACCACCTCTGTCAACTTGCATGATTACCTCTGCGCTCAGTGATCGGGGTGGATCAGAATACAGGGGGTTTAAATTATTTGACCAAGATGGCAATATCTGCCTCATCCCGGAGCCTACACACCGAGTTCATTGCATTGCCTCCTGGATTGCGAAGTACTTTGGCCTCAGTGACTTCCTCCGTTCAATAGTAACGCTGTGCTTCTTCATACGTGGGAATCGGTCGTTTGCTTACTGGCTTCGCAAGAAGCACCGCATCTCTTTTAGGGCGTGCCCATTTAAAGAGAAGGTTACGAATGGGCGCTTCGGAACCTTAGCATTTGCATGCTATGTGTTATCATGCCCGCTTCGAGGTATTCCATTCCTCAGGTGGGTTCTCACATTCTTGCAGCGCAACAAGCGCCTCATCAAGTACTCTCATCGTCGCAGGCGGGCATACGCTTACCTGATGTCTCTCAGTAACGAGGAAATGGGCAACATCATGGAGTTTAGATTTTTGCATTGCTCGATACCGAGCTTCCAGGTAGATGGTTCTACATGCTGGAACCCTTGGGGGGAAAGGGCATTTTTCGTTGCTGCTATTGCGGTGACACAGTCTCCCCTCACCACGCCCGCCTGCTGGAAGTCAATAGGCAGGTCAACCACGCCCTCTCCCATGTGAACCACATTCAGGTCTCTAAGCTGAAGAGCGATGTCCCCGATGACCCCATGCTCACCAAGCCTGATGCCAGCATCATCCCGGTGGACGCACCATCCCTACCTAACCCCCCAACCAAGTCCCAGCGCGGGGCATTCATTTTCTCTGTTGTTGAATGCTTTGCGCTGGAGCTCCCCACAAAGCTAAAGTTGCGTGACCCCCCTCTCCCTCCCGGTGCCCCAGCAGTCCGCCACACTGACCCAAGCGAAAGCAGCGAAAGCAGCAGAAAATGCTGCTGCCAGGAAAGTTGCACAAGAAAAAACTGCTCAGCGAAGAGAGGAGGCAAGAAAGGAGAAGGCGGCTGCCAAGAAGGCGAAGGAGGAAGCAAGGGATGCAGCCAGGAAGAAGGCTGCAGAGGCGAAGAAAAAGAAGGCTGCAGAACCGGCACGCAAGAATCCCAAGGTTGAGCAATGACAACAGTTGCTCTTTGGATTTTTTATTTATTTAACCAAAAAAATTATCATCAGCTTGGAACCCAATGATTACACTCACTTGTTTCTACCCCAATGAATTACCTCTCATTGTCTCTCAAGCAATATCAATATGGGTTGTCAGGCTGTCTCCTGGCAGAGATGGGAGGAGTAATGGAAAGACACCACAGAACAGAACAGTCTGAACGAGAATGAGCCCCTCAGTGATTAAACCCACCGCACGCGATGCGCCGGTCCAAAGTCCGGAACCTCACCACAAGCGATGGTCAGGAAGGGTGATGGGTCACTGGGCACAAGCGATGCCCATTTAGTTGTCAAAGTGACATGTATGGCAAACTGAACAGGTTTGACATCGCACAGCACACCAGCACCAACGGTACCATCTGGATATCACTCACTTTTTTCACTAGAATTCACACATTTTCACACATTTTCACACATTTTCACACATTTTCACACATTTTCACGGGATTTCACTACCAGAAAGCAGCAAAAAATTAAGTGAAAAATCGTGAAAAATCGTGAATTTTCGTGTAGCAAAGTGAAAAATCGTGAACACCTCCACCCTGCCGATCGCCTCAGCTTGGATGTCCTGATCTTCTTCTAAAAAATACACAAAGAAATCAACAATGGCAAAAACAATGGGGACCTCACCACTCCTTGGGAGCTTCCGGAGCCTGCTGCCACCCCTGAAGCTGAAACTCATTTCAGTGGACGATGCATCCCAGATCTACAAGCGACGTGGATATGTCCCCGCAGAATGCACCGAGTCGAATATAGAGGGATTCGAGGAGGGAGAGTGCGTTCCTGCTAACCTGCTAATAGGCCGGTCTTCACGGTACCTTGTGAGAAAAAAAAGAAGTTTACTGTAGCAAGGTTGTTCCCCACCTTACACAGTTCTACATGTCTGTATCTCACCCCTGTCCTGGTCATGACCCAAAACTGACAAGACTCTATCTCTGAAAACAATAGCTGCTCTGAGCAGTCTTTTATTTTAGCTTCTCTTCCTCATCGGTCAGCTGACTAGTTGTGTTTTAGTTTATCTTTTTTTAGTGGACAGCTGATCAGTAATCCTAACTTATCTTCATTGTTCACAGCTGATCGATATTTCTATCTGTTTTGGAGAGTGCACTTGTCCTTTTGGATCAGTTGCAACCTAAGTCTGGTTCGTCCTGAGACAGCAGTGTAAGACAACTGGGTCATGGCTGGCAGATTTTCAAACTTCACAGCCCTTTAGCCATGACCAGGTGCATCTGAGAAGAAGAGATCGGTCCACTCCGCATCGTGACATGCGAGTGTAGAGGAAGGACAGGGGCTGTCACTACAATGTGACAAGACAGACACCACCACTGAAGAAGCAGCCACTACCGATCCCTATGTGTGACTTGTGCGGCCTAAATTGCCAACAATAAACACAACAAAACAGGTTTGAACACTTACTACTTCGTTTCTTTCTTGCTGCTCGCCGCTAAGCACACATCGGGATGATATGGATGACGCGCTGGATGACAGGTGTTCTGTTACATTGGAGAATGGAGGGCCGATGCCAAAAACATTGCCCAATCCCCTTGTACATTATACTGTTTTGTTGTGTTTATAGAAAGGTATTGTATTGTGATGAGGAGGTAGGCGTTGATTACAACAAATTCCAGGTGAGGGATTGATCTGATTTCTGTTTTGATAGTTTAGTGTTCTTATTGAGAATGTTTTATTTCCTTTCCTTTCGAAGATTATAACACACACAACCATCATATCATGTCTCAGCTTGTGTGTGGTATACACAGTCTTTTAGTTAAATTATTGCACTGTTTCACGATATAAAACAAGTGTTCAAATATAAGCTTATTGCAATGTAGGTCCCAGATTGCATATTCAGTTTAGAACGTCCACGAAAAAAAAGTAAATCTATACTGACACAGATTAACAAAAATAAACATGTCGAATACTATAGACAAGGAAACAACAATTACAATCCCGGATGACAGGCCGAAGCGTGGGATCCCTCTGTTGGTGTTAGTAGGAGGAGCAAGTTTGATCATATATGTAGGAGTTACTCTTGCATTGTATTTTGTTGCTGATTACTATGGCGACAAGGCAGTTGATGACTTGCAGATAAAATTGAGAGAAACGCTGCCGAGAGGATTGAAGTCAACGTTAATATCAAAATTAGAATTGCTTCCAAACCATCAAGAAACTACTATTAATTATATGAGACTTGCTAAATTAGATATTAGACAGTGGGATGACTTTTTAAAACTTCGTGACATTCAGTTGGCATACTTGCAGACATTCCCTCCAGAGTCAAGGTGTTGTTCTGGTTTTATGTTGATCCCTTCTGATCCAAATTATAGAGTAGTCACACCGTACCATACTAACCAATTCGAATTATGGATGACTCTGATATTGAGACCTGATGGAATCTCATGGTGGTTTAATACATCAATTCCAAATCAATTGTCTGTTAATTATTGGGATCCTGAGACTAGAACATTTCCCTCTCGTACAAACCTGTCGATGACCGACTTCGATATTAAGGCTTGGTTCACAGAAGGTGATCCACGTTTACCAGAAAATCGTGTTCCTACATACACTCCAACATTTGTGTGGACATTTGATGAAGTTCAACTTAAAATTCATACAACGATTCCACTCTTCGATGAGAATGATAATTGGTACGGTTCTTACGTTTCTGGATTCAAACTTGGATTCTTATCAAGCTTCCTTGGAGAACAAGTAGCCGATTTGAAGGGATGGCAAATTATTCTTCTAGACTCCCACCCTGGTGTCAATTACGGAATTACACTGGCTGCCTCTATCCCAAAAACTCCGCTATTGTCATGCTATGCTAAAGAAAGATGTGACGCCGGTGAATTTGTACCTTGCATTCCATGCGAGAATCCAAGCGTAGTTGGTACCGTACAGTCAACACAACATCCTAATAGGTTTATCAGAGAAGCAGCTGATGGAGTATTGAAAAAGTCAGGAAACAATTTTACTTCACTGACGGGAAGGACGATGAATTTTGACTTGAAGGTCGACGGTACTGACAGGCTGATATCGACATTCTATGTAGCTGTTAGAAAAATCCAGTGGGTGGGAGTGATCGTAATCGACAGATCTGAGATATTCGGAACTGTGGAAGAGGGACAAAAAATTAATTTGATAATCGCTGTGGTGATGATCGTAGTCGGTGGTGTTTTCTTTATCCTCCTTTCTATTGCGATATCAACTCCGCTTAGAAGACTTGCTAATCACCTTGTTAGTGTTACAGAAATGGAACTTAACTCAGAATTTAACGGTTCCGCGATTGCCAATTATGTGTCTGAATTCAATATTTGCGAAACTACATTCATGAGAATGGTTTCACAGCTGCGGGAGTACAGATCATACCTTCCTGAAGCGGCATTATACAAAGTTGCTACAAAGAAGGCGTTTGTTAAGCCCCCTTCAGGTACCGTAGTAATCGGGTTTACTGATATCTTAAACAGCACCTTACTTTGGGAAAATATTTCGCAGGCGGTCATGGCGGAGACGCTTGAGCTTCACAATTCGACAATGCGTAAGAATCTAGTCACTTATGATGGGTATGAGGTGAAAACCATCGGTGACGCTTTCATGGTAGCGTTTTCTTCCGTTGAAAATGCTCTGATGTGGGCCGCAGCGGTACAAAAGGAATTGATGACCATAAACTGGCCGAGTGAGATTCTTCAGAATGCCAACGCTATTCCGGTAATAAAAGATGGTACGATGCTTTACAACGGTCCTCGTGTTCGTATGGGATTTCACATTGGTAACGAACCAACAGAGATGGGACATGAGACCTCACCATTCTCAGACAGAGTTGATTACATGGGACCAGCAGTTAACAAAGCTGCTCGTGTCTCTGGACTTGCCCTACCAGGAATGATCTCCATCTCTGAGTCATTAAAGACGGTTGTTGATAATTTAAAGTTACCACTTACTCCAATTGAGAGTATGGGAAAGAAGGACTTAAAGGGAATTGGTACTGTTGAGATATTCTTTTGCTACCCTGATGGGTTAGGTGGAAGAGATGTACTTCTAAAGAAGACTGACGGAAGTACTTTTAATAAACCATCCAGGTCACCGAGCGTGTGCTCCTCATTATCAATTGGAGTTCAAAGGTACTCAGAGCTACGTGATGGATATTTTAAGTTACGTAAGAAGATGGGAACAGTAGCCATGGTTGAAGCTGATTTCGAGGTAGGCACGAAACCCAAGAACCTAATGTTCTTACAAGCAGCGCTTGATACTCTTCCTATGACTGAAGGTATTGTTGAATCTATATTGGGAACTCGTATTATTGCAAGTTGGAATTTAAGTAGTAATAGTACCTTTCATTGCAACCAAGCAGTCAAATTCGCAGGGATCTCTTTGTATAAGAGTGGTGATCTAACAGCAAGGATTGGTATTGCTTCTGGACAACTGTATCATGGATCTATCGGTAGTAGTATTAAGAAGTATCATTCAATTCAGGGATCGATGATGGAACTTCCGAGGACACTTATGAAAATGATTCCTGATTCTGTGCAGACCTGCGCTCTATTACTACTAAGAGGAGGTACTTTATCATCAAGAGGATTACAGAAGTATTGTAAACCTGTTGATGTTTGGCAGATCGAGGATGACAACGAACCGTCTGTTGTTGAGGAAATTATTTTAAACAAGGCCAGACATATTTCAATTGGGATGTTTGTTGAAGAAGACACCAATACTGGTGATCTAATGCAAGATAGACGTCAATTATTGTTCGCTGCGGCGACGTCTAGCGAGAAGAGATCGCAGCTGACTTCTGATAGTAATATTGCTGCTCATGAGGACGAGCCAGTCTTTCAAAATGTTTTAAGACACATGCAGACTCGTGATAGATTTGTGTTGTCTGATCCGCACATCAGTGGCAGGTTTACTGCTAAGTTTCCACAATACCCACCACCTGTTCCCGCAATAGTTCCAGGTCTCGTTGTATTACCTGTTAACCCTTGAAGTTTATGATATTCTAAAGCGTCTATTACAAGAGGAGAACATGCAACTTGCATTGTTCCGAATTGATCGAGCTAATTTTATTTTGGATGAAAAGCAAAAAAAAAAAAATCGATGTAAGAGTTTTAAATTCTGAATACTGCTATTAAAGCAACAACAACTTTTCTATCACCCCTCTTTTTGTATTTTACGTACAAACTTGAACAGTTAACCCTCCTTTTTTTTTTTTTTTAAAGGTTTTTTTTTTTGGTTTTAAAACTTGGCTAATAAACTGCTTCGATCTAACTTTTAAAAAAAAAAAAAAAATACCCCCTCAATTCAAAAGCTTCAAAAAAAACAAAGAAAAATATTTTAATCATTAAATGTGCTCTGGTAGCAGGTACTATTTACCCCGTTCAGAAAAAAAAACAAAAAACGAAAAAAACAAAAAAACAAACAAAACAGATGCCATAATAATTCATTGTGGCTTATCTTTATTTGGCCCTCCACAATATTTTTTTTCCCTTTCATTTTACCGAAAAACTATTATGCACTAATAGGCACAGGTTTTATCCTTTTTTATGCTTATATTTAAGTTTGGAACCTATTTTTAATATTCTCTCTCCCTTTTATTCGTAGCTGCTTTGTAGTAAGTTCTATACACCGATGGTCACTCCTTTATTTCCTAGCACTTCTCTAACTATTTTTGAACTACAAAAAAAAACTACCCACAATATACCCGTCAGGAGGCAACTTGTACTTGGCTTACAATTTTAAAGACTACCGGTTTTCTCAGATAGAATTCCAGCAGACAAAGAAAAGTAAAAGAACTGTACTAGCATGTGGTTTCTTCCCGGCATCTTCGCTTCGGCGAAAAAAAAAAAAAAAAAAAAAAAAAAAAAAAAAAAAAGGGAACCGTATTTTTTATTGCGATTTTTTTTTTTTGGGGTAGTTATTCCTAGTTTCTCATGGGGAAAAAAAAAAAAAAAAGAAAAAATAAGATGTCTGAAACAACCTTTGCGAGTGTGGATAATATACAATAGCTGCTTTGTTGGGCACCTGATCGGTGGGTGATCAATATCAGTATTTCTCTCCCTTTTTTAGTCCACAGAGTGATTGCACGGTTTTACCTAGTTTGCTATCCTCCAACAGGCGTGGTAGAATTAATGCGTTCTTTCCTTTGAAAATGTGGTTGCGACATGATCTTGTTTTTTTCTTCCTTTTTTTTTTCCTTCTGTGTTTTACTTAGGATTTTCTTTTATTTTTAAAGGCGAAGCGAAATACTGCTCGCTTGTGTTTATTTTTTTTCATTTTCCCCTTCCCCTGACTATCGATTTGATATGGGCGTAGTTCAATTATTGCATTTATTTTATTGTTGTTTGCTTTGTTCTTTTTTCTCCTCATCGCTTCACAAGAAACATATTTTTGTAAAGTGAAAGGGAGACGTAAGACCGTATCCCCCGCACTATTCATTTCTTTTTCCTGACAAGTTTTTTGAGTAATAAAGTACCCTAGCTGATTTAAGTAGGTCTTCAGAACTTACTGTATAAAGGCCAAAAAAAAAAAAAAAAAAGGGAACAATAGTTTCGTATATGGAGCAGCAGAACAATTTTATTTAATGTTTTTATTATCGTTCATTTCTTTAAGTTCATTTTTTATTTATTTTTTTATTTTTTTTATATTTTATTTTTTAAACAATAAAACACATGTACTGACCCTTCTTTTTATCTTTTTTCTTTTTTTTTTTTTAAATTTTAATTGACATTGGTTTTAGCTGTGTAACCAATTTTTTTTTGCAATATGAAAATGTATCACAGAAGGATCTTTTAAAAAAATGAAACAAAAAATAATTTCCATCCATTAGTAGCTGGGTATTTAGTTATCCACTTAAAAGCATTTTTAGAATTCAAATTTATATCTCGCTACTACTTTTTTTATCGGCAAAGGGAAGAGAGAGGTTGGTGCTGGTATTAATTTTAAATTGCCAAGCACCCTCCCTCCGTCTATTTTACAATCTGCTGTTTTTCTAGTTTTAGTTTTTTTTTTTTTTTTTATATCCGAACGTAAGTGGAAGCCGATTCCCTGTTCAGAAGTTATCGTCTTGTTGCCTACTCGTATTCTTCCCGCAATTTGATTTTGTGCTGCGCTGTTGTCGTGTGTCTGTCTATTTTTCCCTTTATTTCTTGTTCTTGTTTTTTTTTTTTTTTTAAATTTTTTTTTTTTTCCCTTTTTTGAAAAAAAAAAAAAAAAAAGAAACAAAACAATCAAACAAGCCAGAGTGATTGACATGCTCCCACTAGCTGCTGCACTATAGTCAAATAGAATGCAGGGATATGTGGCTTTAACAGTTTGTTATCAGTATTTTTTCCTCACGCAGTATTATAAAGCGTCTTTTCTGCTTTCCCTGTTCTTTTTTTTCCCTCCCTTCTTTTTTTTCTTTTTATATATAAAAGAGACAACGTTTTTGCTATATTCACCCGCTTGACACTATTCTAGATAGAATTCTTTCATTTCGTTTGAAGATTGGGATTTGCAGTGTTCAGTGGGGCTTTGTTTTTAATTTTTTTTTAATTTTTTTTTTTTTACTTTTGGTTTATTCAGCAGATTGTGAATACCTTTTTAATATCCGCATCACGGTTCGTGCAAAAACCATCATCGTCTTGACATTAGCCGGACAATGAGAATAAGACACGTCTTATACGTATGAACTGTTGTTGCCAACCGGTGAAAAATAAACAAACAAACAAACAAACAATGATGTAAGGTGGTATTTTATTTATTTATTTATTTATTTTTTTATTATTTTCTTTCTTTATACCCTTATATTGTTATTGGTTGTGTGTGTGTGAGGGCTCACCGAGAATTATCTAACTGAGTTTTTTTTTTTTTTTTTTTTAAACTTGAAAAATATTTTTGTTTAATCTAACTCACACTACTGAAAAAAAAACCGAAAAAAAAAAAAAACATAAATAAAAAATGCGCTATGCCTTTTTTTTATATTTTGTGTTTTTTATTTTGTTTGATAGCAATGTCTCGAATCCGGAGCTCTCGCCCCACCGATGAGCAAGTGGACGAATTTGTTAGCAACAGTGCTTACACTGTTTGCTGGCGGTTTGCAAAACAAAGCCATTGTCCCACAATCCCTCCAAGTTGTACTCTGTTTTCTTTATCTTTAGCCATATTTATATCTTATATTACTTTTTGTTTTTTTTCTTTTCCTCTTCTTTTTTTTTTTCTCCTGAAATGGTTTGCCTTTCCCGATTCTGAACCCTTTTTACGGATTTCAGAGAGAGGGAAAAAAAAAAAAAAAAAAAAAAAAAGCTACCTCTCCTGCCTGTGTCGGTTTTGGCTGACAATTTGAGTGAGTTTGCTACCAGCTTGTGTTGTTTCTTTCTTATTTAGATCTTGTTGTGAACGATGTCTTTATCATGTCTGATTGATTGGTGGGATTACAGTATTTTAACGAAAAAAAGGTCTATTTTTATTTCCATGTTTTGGAATATTTTACTTGTACTTGGTTTCCAGAAAAAAAAGCTCGATACCCTAATTTAAAAAAAAAAAGAAAAAAAAAAAAAAACATGGGCAATAATCAGTAAATAATTTTCCTCTGGCACAAATATTTTAATTAAGAGAACCTCCTGCAATTATTATTTCGCGATTTTTTCCCACTCACTTCAGCAGGGTTGTTATAGGCAGTCTTGCTTACTGTTCGTGTGGGGAAAACAAAAAGCGAAGGTGTAGGAACTTGGTACTTTTGCCTGTTATTATTTGTTTGTACCTCTTGACTGACAGCTTTCCGCTTGTGATGTTTTAATCGTCACTCTTTTCTTAATTTTTGCTCCTTGTCCTTTTGTTGTTTATTTCCTTTACTGATAATATTGCCTTTATCTTTGACACTTCGTGCATGCTTGTCGAAGAATAAAGTAGTTCTTCTATTTTCTCTTTACTGCTGGAAGGGGTAATGGCCCGCCTCTCAAAAACAAAAAAAACAAAAAACAAAAAACAAAATAGTAGAATCAGTTTATT
Source organism: Flectonema sp. DT1601 (assembly GCA_964019425.1). Classification (NCBI taxonomy): domain Eukaryota; phylum Euglenozoa; class Diplonemea; order Diplonemida; family Diplonemidae; genus Flectonema; species Flectonema sp. DT1601. Next base: position 702,864 of record OZ025805.1, on the reverse strand, counting down.
TTTATTCTTTTCTGAGTATGTTTTGTTTAAAGCAGTACTTATGCAGTACTCTTGAGCTTCTAACAGGAGTTTTGGTGCGGTGACGTGATCTGCTGTCACGATTCACTCGATCAATCTCTTTGTTCTTACCCCTAGGGAGGAAAACAAAAAAAAACAAAAATATAAACCAGCTTTCCACCGCAATATGATGTTCCCCCTTTTTTTTTTTTTTTTTTTAAACGATACTGGAGAGTTGTGATTATTGTTTTTCGGCTTTACGCTGATTATTTATCCGAAGGGAACATTCTTAATTAATTAATCTTTGTAGATGCTCTCAGTTGAACTAAATAAGGTTTTCTTCCTGATTACTCGTATTCACTGATATTATTTGCAATGACGTCACTGTGTAATCCCATTCCTCATTCTTACAACGTGTACTTCAAATTTCACTCGGCGTGGGTAATTATTTTACTTGTTCTTGTCTGATCATTTGTATTGGAAGTTGATGTGGAAGGGGAAAAAAAAAAAAAAAAGAAAAAGAAACAAAAGAACGATCTTTTTGTTATGTTTTAGGTGATAGATTATTTTTATGAACTTCCTTTTATTATCTCACAATCACGGAGAGAGGAGAATTAAATTTTCAAATCACGCTGTAATTCCTATATGAAATGTCGAAGCTATTGCCTACAGTGTTTCTGAGGTTTTTAGTTAGACTTTTCACTCTTTTTATCTAACTAGGTCATCTTGATCATGATCGTGTGTTTTTTTTTTTTTTTTTTTTTGTTGTCAAAGCAAAAAAAATTACTATATATGTGGGGAAAAAAAAAAAAACTTTAATTTACTTGGTTTTGTGTCGACTTTTCTTCCTTTTGACACTGCCTTTTGTATGTTTATGAATGATTTTTATTTTTTATTTATTTTTCCCTTTTTTTTCGTAACTTAATTGCAAGATCAAAAAAACAAACAAAAAAACACAAATACGGACAACAATGTTGGCATGGTTCAAACACTCCTTTTTTTCAGGTTTACGGTTTGGTATGCCACCGTAGCAGAACTTTTTATATGCAAACATCTCTTTCCCTTTTCTCTTTTATTTTTATTTTGAAAAAAACGTTTTCGTGCACGCAACAAAGAGTTGTGTTTCTGAACAGGAAATGACTCTCTTAGCACTTGTGAGGATGACTTAAATAATGGAGAGAGTTGACCAAAATAATATAATATTATTTTGTGTTCCTTTTCTTTTTCTTTTTTCTTTTTTTTCTTTTTTTCTTTCCTCCTTAATAGCACACTGAGAGTTGAAAATTATGATCGTTCCTTGTTTTTTTCTTTTTTAAAGTTAAAAAAAAACTCTCCTTTCTCATTGGTAGCGGTCTTTTGTTTTTATCAATTGTTTGCTACGATGACATTGCCAGTTCAGGAACAGTTATTTTAGTTTTCCTTTTAAGTGTGAAAAGGTTTCAAAAAAAAAAATAATAATAATATCAATTTGTCCCCCCTCGAGAATGTCAAGTTTCTTATGTCTCCTTTCTGATCAAAACACGATGCTCAGGTTGCTTTGTGTCCTTTTTCTCTCTCTTTTCTCTGTCTCTTTTTTTTTTGTGATTTTTTAATTTTTCCTTTCATTTGGATGAAGTTACGTCGAGAAGCTGTTCTTTACGTTATGCTGTAGTATCTTTTTGTTATTCTTTTTTTCATTAATAATTCGATGGTCTCATATGGTGGAAAACTGAAAATGCGTGTCCTTTTTTAATTTTTTTTTTTTTATAAAATTAAAATTACATTCCCTTCAGTTGAGCTGCTAGTTGTGTCTTCTGTTGCTGTGAGTTACTCTGATAGGGCACTCGTAATATACAGCTATCCTGGAGTAGTTTTTTTCCCATGTAGTTTAACTCAGTCGTTAATGTCGCTGGTATGTTATGATTCATTAAAGTGTGTGGGCTGTAATGGTAAAATATCGTACGTCAATAGGTTGCGTACTGTATTGTGATGGATCGTATTATTTGCTTCACGGTGATAACTACTTTTCTCTCTCTTTCTCTCTCATTCTTCCTCGTGCTTTTTTTTTTTTCTTCTTTATAGTATAACTTTATTAATAGTAGTTACCCTATTCCACGGTGTTGAATGGAACAGCAGAACGTGTTTTTTTTTAATAATAAACTCATATTCTTATTTTTTTTTTTGTTCTTGTCGTTCTGGGATATCTTTTGATTCTCTTTTTTTTTTTTTTTTTTTTTATTATTTTTCTTTCTTGATTTTGTTTTGCCAATTTTTTTTTAAATTTTTTTTTGATTTTTTTTGTTTCTTTTTTTTTCCCCCTCTCCTTCCTGTAGTCGGCAATTTATAGTTGCAGACAGACAAATAGATTGGGATGGAAGAAAAAAAAAAAAAAAAAAAAAAAAACAAAAATAAAAAAAAAGTAACACTATCATTAAAAAAGAAAATGAAACAGTTTCCTTATTTGTTTAAATTCTTTTTGTCCTTTTTTTTTATTATTAAATATTTACCAAATAAGTAATTGCGTCAATATCTTGCAACATTGTTAATGTTTTGCCCTTTGATTAATTAGACTTTTTTTTTTTTCTTCTCCCCAGAGGCAGACCACACCGGTGCTCTTAAAACCTCCCCCCCCGAACGTTTTTTTTTTTTTTTTTTTTATTTATGAACATGAAACTCAAAGTAACTACATTCCAGTCCTGCAAACTGGAATGACTCAGTCTCAACATTTGACTGACTTACTTCTACACCATACTGATGAGAGAGAATAGAGGTAAGAGGTATATGGATTACTCTCGAAACCTAAATAGTTACTTTAATATGCTAAGTTGCGCATCACCCTTAGTCACTGTATTTAAAACTAATGTTAAATTATCTTTATGTTTTTATGATACAACACAGTTGTAATTTTTACAAAATCGAACATACATCCCCCCGAACAATTTTTAACCCTCCTCGTGACCTTTTTTTGACTACAAGTATTTCTTTCGGTTGAGTACTTTGATATTAATTTTATGTTGATATCTAAAGTTGTTACTGTTTTTACATTGTCAAAGTTTCACTCCTTATCTTCTCGGTAACCTAGTCACTGTATCTGGGAACTAATGCTAAATTATCGTTATGTTGTTTATGATACAATACATTTGTATTTTACGTACAAACTCGAATGGTTAACCCCCCTAATCTTCTAAGTTTTAAACTTAATACTTTTCTCTTTTCTCTTTTTTTTTTTTTTGAGTATTTTAAAGTTTATTTTGCTGTTTATTTCTTCTTTCTTAAATACTTTTATCGAGCTTTCACCTCCTCCCAGTGATTAGAGAGTATAGGTAAAGAGGTACATGGATTACTCTCGAAACCTAAATTGTTACTTCAAAAAGACTAAGTTAAGCATCACCATAGTTCACTATTTCCTTGACAGATTGTTATTTTATAGTTTTTTTTTTTTTTATGTTAATGTATTTCAGTATAGTTGGTATTTTACAAAAAAAAAAAAAAAACTCAAACAATTATTTTCCCCCTTCGTAGTGGACTCTGTTGGATGTTTTTTTTTTTCTTCCCTAATTCTGTCTTATTCTCCTTTCCCCTAGTTTATGTTTTTATAATACAATACAGTTGTATTTTTACAAAATCGAACATAAATTCCTCTAGTTTAAATGTCGTGGTAATTTTCTTTGATTAACAACTACAAATATTTTTCAGTCAAGTACTTTGATATTAATTTTTTGTTTTTCTTTAATATCTAAAGTTGTTACTGTTTTTACATTGTCAAAGTTTCACCTCGTTTAAATATCAATCGTGTTTTTTTATATATTTAAATAAATGTCCCCGTCACCTCCCCTTTAGTTTTTTTGAAATGAGTTTCTTGTTTGGATAAACTGACAATGGTGTTCTGTGATCAGTGTGCTCTGTCAGCCTATGCTATAAGACTCTCAGTAAGTTTGCAATCTGCTCCTGTTACTGTTGCTTCGTAGCCTCGTGGGACTTTTTTATCTATATTTAAACATAGATGGAAGTGCCCTACAATTTGGAGGGCGCGTAGGGCGCTTGTAGGGCGCTTTTAATATAAATATTATTTTGGAGGGCGCTTTTTTTTACCTTTTTTATTACTATAAGACAGCTAAATTGACGTCGACTTACACTGACGCACAAGTATTTTGACGCAGAAGCCAAAAATTTTTTTTGACATGCTTGGCAGTCTTTCGAAAAAGAGAAAAAAGGGTGTCACGGGGTTCGAACCCGAGACCTCCAGGTCATGGTTCGGAGGTCAACAATGGCAAAAACAATGGGCCACTCCTTGAGAGCTTCCGGAGCCTGCTGCAATCCCTGAAGCTGAAACTCATTTCAGTGGACGATGCATCCCAGATCTACAAGGAGCTGATTAACCCGCAAAATGCACCGAGTCGAATATAGAGGGATTCGAGGAGGGAGAGTGCGTTCTTGCTAACCTGTTAATAGGCCGGTCTTCACGGTACCTTGTGAGAAAAAAAAGAAGTTTACTGGTGGCAAGTAAACTGATATCCCAGAGACGCATTTGATCGGGCGAACCGGAGAAAAGTCAAATAAGATGCGATTCGACCCTCGCTGAGGGCAGGGGTGTGTCAAAATGAGCTCGGCATTATATTAAATTTAATTAAAAAAGCGCCCTACGCGCCCTCCAGCGCCCTATTTTGGCCCTACAATGGCCCTACAATGGCCCTACAATGGCCCTATTTTGGCCCTACAAATTTTTGTGGCTGATTTTCACCAGGCGCCCTCCAAATTTGGAGGGCACTTCCATCTATGTTTAAAATTAAAAATCAACGGTCCTATCTGATTTTTTAGAGGAATTTTATTTACTTTATTCGATGTCGTCGCTGACCATAAAAAAAAAAAAAAATTAGTGAGTTTTACTCTGCGTTTGCTATGTGGGTTCTGCATGTGATTAATTTTAAAAAAAGAAAAAAAAAAAAAAAAAAAAAAGCAAAAGTCCAGTTTGGTCTTTTTCAAAACTATTTCTACTGCACTTCTTATTGAGAGATCTTTTTCCTGTTTGTTTATGTACAACCGTCTATTGGACAAGTCAATAATCCATTCGTATAACTGTACGTACTACTAAGCAAGTCAACAACTACGTGAGTCTTTTAAGGCATTCTTCACGAAACCAGACTTTCTTACAAGGTGGATTTCATCCAAGAGTAACATGTTTCTGTTCCGCAATTTGTTTTTTTACTTTTGTTTCCTTCTTCGAATTTCTCGGAAAGTTTTTATTTAGAAAAAAAAAAAAAAAAAAACAACAACAACAAAAAAAATAAGAGGTGCTGATCCGCTTCTTTAGTTCAAAAAGATTTATTATTATTATTATTTTTTTTTTTGTCAAACAAAGTTTTTTTCTATACGTGTTCTGTTTTTCCTTTTAATAGGAACTTTGCTAACGATTCAACCTGGAGAAAAAAAAAAAAAAAAAACATCACGGAAAGTGAGTAAGACTCATAGCTGCGTCACAGTTCTTTTTCTAGCGGCTGATACTCACTGATCCGGTTAGCGAGAACTCTTTTTTGTTTTTTTAAAAAAAAAAAAAAAACATTTTATTCCCTTTGTCCTTTTCACAAAAAGGGACATGGAGGAAAAACAAACTCAAGCACAACCATAATAATGCAGCTCAACTTTTTAAAAAAAAAAGAAAAAAAAAAAAAAGAGTGAAAACCCTGCATTGTCACAGGTCATGACAGCATGCTGATGAAAAAACTTTTTTTTCTCCAATTATACCACAACTTCAATTTGTGCGAAAAAAAAAACAAAAACAAATCAAATTAATCAGACTTAAGATTGTAATCTCACACTTCTTTTTTTCAAATGTAAAGTAGCTATTGACGTGTGGCTGATAATTTTTTCATTATTATTTTTTTTATACATATTTTCTTATTAATAACTACATAAAACTATCACCACGTAAACCAGGGGGATCACATCATCCTGGAATGTCAGATCCTATTCTTGTTTTTTTTTTTTTTTTTTTTTGGTTTTTTTAAGTTGTAAAAAAATTCATGTAACGCGACTATTCACAAAGACATGCTTCTGGAAGCAGAGTTTTTTTTTTTTTTTTTTTGATCGAAAATATTCTGCTCTTCACTGACAGTAAGGAAAAAAAAAAAAAAAAAAAAAAGCGCAAATAAAAAAAGACGATTATAGCTAGCACTGATGATGGTGAGGGGGGGGGGGTAAATTCTCATTCATCATTTGAACGAGCTGCAGATATTTCGATATGGAACTTTTTTTTTTTTTTTTTTTGAAATGGAACACCTTGGTATTACCGTTATAAAAAACAGTAGAATGAAATACTCAGAACTTATGCTCCTGAAAGTGCGTATTCCGCAGTGAAACCTATAGAATGACGTGTTATTTTCCCCTTCTTTTTGGTGTTTTATGGTAAATTCATACTCTAATTAAGCTTTGTATTTCTTTGTTTAATATTTAGCTTTTTTTTTTAATATTTTTTTTAAATTATTCTGTTCTGATATTATTTATTGCTTGCTTGCTCTCTTTTCTTTATTTTTCTTTCTTTTTTTCTTCTTTTTATTATCATCTTATTGTTACAGCGATTGTTAATTTTTGTCTCATTTTTTTTTTTTTTAAAAAAAAATGTGAATAGTTTCTCTTAAGACGACGTTTCCGCGGTAGTGTTTTATCGTTTGTTTGATTCTCTGATGTTTAAACAACAAAAAAAAATATATATAACATGACTGTGGCATTGGCTTACCGAAATATTATCTACTACCAGACACTACCAGATTCTACTGTTCTGATTTTTTTTTTTTTTTTTTTTTTTTGCTAATAAATACATTTTTTTGTGTATTTTTTTTATGCGATTTTCCCACATCTCACTTATCTACTGCTGTAGCGAGGTTGCTAAGGTGTGCTCTACTACGTGTTTGCTGGTAGTTTTTTAGTTTTTTTTTCCCCCCTTTTTTTAAAAAAAAAAAAAAAAGAGAATAAAACTAACTAACTAAAAATAAAATAAAAAAATGCGACTGGGGCCTCTCTCTAAAAACAAACGCCCAATACTGGCCACTTACAACAAATTACCATCGTGTCGATCCACACATCCGTTTCCCAATGTTGCTCCTGGTGAGGAAGTAAATATGCTCAGAGTTAGAGGAGGAAAAAAAAAAAAAAAAAAAAAAAAAGAAACAATAGCACAAGTTTACCCTTTGTATTAACGTCGCTTGGTCACCTTAGCAATCATTCTAGATTACTGGAATCACGTGGTAAGTGGTTCTCATTGTTTCATCTTGATACCTGACGACTTACTACTGAATTAAAGTTTTTTTTTTTTTTTTTTTTTGACTTCGCTGATTTCTTTTTTTTTTTTTGACCGACTTTGTTGTCCAATTATTACTTAGTCATCGTGTGGAAGACCTTTCTTCTATATTGCTATTGTGTGAATGCAAAATGTTTCTGGGGAAAAAAAAAAAAAAAAACTGGATTGAAGGCTCCGTTGACAAAGCCCGTATTATTTATTTTTGTTACGTAGCCATTTGTGGATGTTATTATTTCTCTATATTTTACCCGTTCAGCGGAATACATCGAACGACAAAACCGCAGCCCGCTTACGACGTGTGGTTTAACAGGTGCTTTAGGTATTATAAGGTCGTTCTTTTCGATATAAAAAAAAAGGGACACTACGGTGGGGTTGTTGGGAAAAAAAAAAAAACACCCCGTGTTCTCCGTTCTCGTTAGTACCCGTTTTCTTTTTTGTTGTTGCTTTTTTTCCCCCCTCTCTTCTAGTTTATGTTGCAATCGCGTAATACGCTGCCGCTGACCAGTTCTTTTTTGTTTTCCTTTCAGTGTGGAAGACTTCAAAAAAAATAAACAAGAAAAAAATATTTCAGTTTACCCCCCTAATCTTTCCCTTACATTCTTTTATTTAAAAAAAAAAATATAAGAATTCCAATAGAGCAGTTAGTCAGTTTTTTTTTTTTTTAAACTTTTTCTTCCCCCCCTCTCTTTCTGATTGGTTGAAGCAGCAAATCGTTAGTAAATCTGTTGGAAGGAGGTGACCTCTTTTGTGTTCTAGTGTAGGGAAGACTCGCCCTACCTCGAGGCACATTTGTTATGTTGTTTTTGGTTTTATTAAGGATTTGTGAAAAACAGCATATGCCAAGGGTCATCTTTCTTCACGCAGAATAGTAATTGTCTCCCTCTCTTTCAAAAAAAACCACGACTGTTAGCCTTCTTACTACGGTGGCCGCCCTCTCATTTATCTTGTTTTTTTAAAAAAAAAAAAAAAAGCAAACAAACAAACAAAAAAAAAACAATTCGCTTCACTCCCTGCACGTGTCTGGAGTTCAATAACGAGTGTGATCGGTGTGGGGGTCCTAATTATTTAGGCTGACGCTTTAGAAATTAAAGTATAATTAGTACGTATGCGATCATCTGTTTTTGGTAGTGACACGGACATCATTTTTTTTGAATATAAATTCTTTCTCAAAACAGCACAGGGATGCAATGCCATGACAATCATCGATCAACCAAAATTGATTGGAAGTCCCTTACAAATTGGTAGTAGAGGCAGCCTATCGGGGTATTAGGTGAGTACCTTTCAGGTTGGTGTTTTTTTTCCCCTTTTTTTCAATTCTTCATTTTGTTCACAGGGCGACCCCAAAAAATAAATGAAATGGAAAATACTTTTGGGAAGCCAGCTGGATTGCGGAGTTACCGATGACTGTGAACGGCTGCTACGAGGTGTTGTAGAGGAAGAACGATTCGATGAGGAGACCATCAAGGAAAGCATCATCTTAATAAAATCAATTCAGAATGTCAAACAAATACTAGCAGCTATGGTGTTTAGAGACGCACTTAAGGCTCGGGTATCATCAGAAAAACTAAATACAATAACGCAATCGATTCTTTCTTCTCTTCTGACTTCATCAGACTATCTTCCCATTACAATACCATTATCGATAAAGTCGGGGGGGGTGATTCATTCTTGTATTCAAAATTGGATTTTTTCAGAAAGACTCATACCACATTCAGATCCTTCGAGTTATTTATTTTTATATAAAATAGTTCGTTGCATGAACGTGAAGGTAGATCCATCCAACCACACAACCGAATTCTACATATCCATTCTCCGTGACGTAGTTAACAACTCAGGAGACTATCAGAGAGGTGGTTCTTTGCTATCGTCAGAGGAGATTCAAAAAACTATAAAAAAAAACCAGTTGAAAGAAGGATACATATCCCAATACAAGGAATATATTGAAAAATGTGCTGAACATATATACGTCACGTCCCTGTCTCAACCTGTGTTGTGTGAGTTTATCTCACAGGCAAAGTTACACCAAGACTACTCACCGTCTCTTGATTATCAGCAGTCGCCTGAGTCTGAAAATTTAGGATCAGGTGGTGGATGCTTACATTCTGTTATTGGTTGTTGGCTTCAAATACGAACACCGACTGAGTTATTCCAGTCTGATCCAGAGTTAAGGTTCTCTGACGGAGACCAATCCGACAGCGTTATCGTTAACAGCGAATTTGAGGTTTTTCACGCAACTGAAGACGAGATGAGAAATATTCCTTTTCCGGAAGACTTTTCGATAAATCCGCAATACTGGTATGGTGCAATACTGGGTAATGTATACATCGAAGTCGCTGCGGATAATAAACACCTGCAGACATGTAGTCATGAATCTGGTTTATGGCGTGTTAGAAGTTTTGTACGTCAGCAATATGAAAGATCGAATGGTTTTGGAGTTCTCGTTCGATTGTTTAATAGAATCTCGACACTCGGAATTTCAGATGATGATTGTTCGTTGTTGCGTGAGATAATGTCTAAAATCACATCTGACAAGTCATTTCCTAATTTTACCCAAAAACTTTTATCATATTTATTGAAATGTAATTCTTCTCAATTACTAGACAGAAGAGTCGTTTCTCTTATCACAGTTAGCGGACTGTCAGTGACCGAAATGTGTAGATTCTGGTCAACATTTACGGATCTATCTTACGGTAGTGTTGGATTATTAATATCATTTTTAGGTTTACTAAAATCAGAATTAATCATTCCAAACAGTGAACTGTCATCTTCATGTTTAGAATTTCTACAGGCAACGTCTTCTCATCTGTTCGATGACTCTAGCCAACCTGCTTTAATCAAATTGATAGGAAATTCAGCTCAAAATAGTTTTAATGGTAATTGGTTGTGGTCTGGTCCATCTCCTGGGATTCCCTTTGGAAATGACGAGCAGATGAAAATAATTCAAATCGACGGATATCAAGTTAATATACTACTGGGCAGCAACAACTACATGATCCCTGGTTACAGGGATGTCGGTAAAGTTGAATACGTGAATGGAATTGTTATTATTTCTTTTAATGGTTTGACAATAAAAATAACACCGTCGTCCTCATCAAGCAATATTTGTAATGCGTCTTGGACTCGTTTATCAGAATCGGATAAGTCGACGTTGGTTCGAGTGAGTCAATCGACCATCACACCGACCATCACGCCAGATATATCCAATGTATTATGGATGGCTTCAGTTGAGGATAATAATGTTGATGATCAACTTCCGTTGAGTGTCGTTGGATTGTTTGTCTCATCGGTGGATCAATTTAGCTGTCAAAGTGAAGGTTCTCCGAAAAGTAGTTCTTGTAAAGAAGAAATCTGTCGTTCCCATGTTTTGATTAAAAATTTTTATGAAACTGATTTTGATGATATTTTCATTCCCTGTGAGATGGAATCGATAGTCGAATCTCCTAATTTCAGCAAACCTGAAAAAGTAATTTCTGAAATTATTTTTAGTGGATCTGTTGTTCTCTCTCATCCGTCAAAATCTCCAAGAAAAATATCATTTAAAATCACAACAGAAATACCTGTTGATAATAAAATAAAAACCCACATTGAAATCGACGATGGGGGCACAATTCTTCAACGAGAACTAACTTTACATCCAAGACAAGACATCAGTCCAGATCCCAATGACTATGTTGGATATAATGCAATAGCAAACATGATTTCTAACTCACGAGGAGTTCAAGACGCAGGTATCGGTCTTCTCCTTCAAGCATCAAATGCCCCGTCTGTTATAAAAGAGTTGCTTCCAGGAACTGGAGCGAATTCCTCAAAGAGGAAAACAACAGTTCAGCTACTGCCAGGTATTTACAAAATGTTTAATGGAGTTTGTGAAATGTTGTTTAAACATCCGTCATTCTCAGAGACCATCAAACTTGATAATTGGATTTTTAAAACAAAATCATCATTCAACTCAGCAAACCTTTTCCACTCATCCTTAGCAAAGCAGATCATCGCACATCACTACTGTCTTGTTAGGGTCGTTGGGTATAATTCTCCTCCTTTGTGTGGAAATGGAAATGGTGATTTTATTCTTCCAGATTGGTACACCAACAAAACAACTGAGTCGATCAACCAAATAAGAAAAAACATAAAAGACAATAATATAAGCAGGAGGGATTTGCAAAGAATTTTGAAACGGATAGACGACTGGAATCGAATTTGCGATTCTTCTTTTGAGGAAAGTGTTTCTTTAGCTTTGAAGATGTTTGATGCGGCATTGGAAAAACTAATGAAACAAAAGAAAGTAATAAACGACCTTCTTCTGAAATGGGAGATCGGCGAAACAGCTAAATCCGCGGGGTCTATCCTAGACTCTGTGATTAGAGGTAAAGAAGATGTATTACTTTGTAGAATGTTAGACGAGTCAGTTAGACTCTCTTCAGTATTATCAGATATCTTAGATTATGATTCAATTATTCTCAGATATCAATTCAGCATCGTTCATAAAGAACGAGAAGGTGATATCGCTCTCGATCATAAATTTCCATCTCTACTCAGTAGAGCAACCGACAGAATTAAATCATTCACACCAAAGAGTACGTGTCTTGAAGTCCTCACTCAAGTAATCTCAAGTAGCGAACTGTCTTCTATTCGAGAAGAGCAATCGCTGTTAGAACATCTGGACATCAGTCCTGAAGTTACTAATTTGATTGTAAACGGAGCGATCCCACTCTCGTGTATGGTTTCTGATTTGGAAGCATTTCGATTACTTATTAACACTGACCACGTTGATCTTCAGGTTTGAAATTTTTTTTTAAAATTTTTATAAAATTATTTTTTAAAAAACAACAGCAACAACAAAAACCAAATACAGATACAAAGTAATCTCCGGGAATCAGCCCCCGAAATCCTGCTGGACGCCAACTTACTTGAAAAAGTCAGTTTGGAAGATGCTGAAAACCACGTAATTCTAATAAATAAACACACCACTGGTTGTGATCAAAGAGTACTTCGTATACTAAAAGTCATCGCTGAAAACTGTATTGACCTAATAAGGTTTATTAGGTGTAATCCAGAAGCACAAGATCGAGGAGTTGCAAGCGTCTTGTGGAATAACGGTGACGCAAAACACGTCACACTTCAATCATTCCTCGATTGCTGTGGGTATATAAACCCTGTCTTAGCTGTAACACAAAAACAGTCGGATCTTTTTGAAGAGGGTGGAAATGTTGTGGTTCGAACCCCGATCAAGACGTTTTCTGAATTTTGGGAAGCAATGCTTACAGCTGTTGGAGCATGTAAAAGTAGGGCTGATAATTTTATAACGGCAGTGGAAACGATGTTAATTGAAACATCTAAAGAAGATAAGATCCAAGAACTTCGTGAGATATTATCTGACCAACATGGGTCAACTGATCAGCTTCTACGAACAATTGATAAAGTAATTGAGTCGGGCGCGCTCATTAGCATTGATGTCCCTCCATTGGGAACTCCAACACTCTCGGTGACTATTCCCTCACTCAACATTTCCAAGACGTCTACCGCTAATCAAAATCACACACTCTCTCTATCACAATATCAAGATCTCATATGTAGAGCCGCATTGCATCAAGACTTGTTGGAAACACTTCCTATCTTCTTGTCAGAAGCAAGAGATGTGTTGCTTTGTTATAATTCAATTTGTCAACTTGCTGCTGAAGGTCATTTATCATATCGAGCGACGGTAATTAAAATACCTCACAATATTGGTGTGGATCACGAACATCATTTTTCAAAATTACAAAAACTGTATGGATCATGGAAAAAGATATTCGCCCATGCTTGCAACAAATACCCAATCACGGGAACCTTATCATCGACTGAACTAACAAGACTTGTGAAATACTACCGCGACGTTTATACTTCAATAGAGTGTGCTGATACGACTTCTGGAGAAGTACTCGCAATTGATAGTGTTTTGTATGCTGAAAAAGGTATCATTGCAGACCACATCAGTCCTATTTCAGAGGTAAGCGATTCCTTACTATTACCTGAAAGGATCGTACCGCTTACGACTAAGTGTCGTAGTAGTTCTCATGTTGATATTTCGTCATATCAAAATGTGATATCAATTAACGGATTATCATTCGGAGATAGCGCTGGAAAATACAGATCAGGTCCAATGGTTTATCGAAACGTTGCTAATCCTTCCATTGTATTAACGCAAACAAACTTTGCTGGAGGAGGTTGGTGTTGTTTTGACACATCCAGGAATGAGATATTACTGTCTTCAGCGAAGAGAGGTGAAAACAACCGACCTTGGGAAGCTGTTGATTGGAGTGAACCTCTGTATAGTAGTGTGATGTCTTATGGGATTACCGTCTTACCAAATGATTCTGAAATAACTATTCAAAGTTGGTCTCAAATTGACACAACAACAACACGAGACACAACTCTAGTTGTTGGTGTTGGTGAAGACAATAGAATCATGACTGGTTTGGAACATAAAAAAGTTGGATCTCATCTTTACATCGTTTCTACAACACCATATTCTCTTTGGCATGCTGCTGGTCTTGAAGCCGGGATGAGAGTAATCGGCGTAAACAATGATCGTGGTGATGCGAGTACTCTACAAGAACTACTCTCATTGGCACTTAAAATAAACCGACCGATTGCTTTATTAGTAATCCCAGCATGGGTTTGGAGTGTTGTTACTTCTGGTGTTGATATTACTGCATCAGGTAATGGGGTCATCAGAATATCATCTAAGAAATCTGATCCAAAACAGAAATCAAACAACCAACAACGAGCAATAGCGATATCCCCCGCTGAAGGTTTGGTATGGCAAGTGTTAGTGACGGGTGATGTTTTTGGATTTAGAGCTGGATTGTGTACTTCTGAGTGTTTACAAGCACACGGAAGTCTATCAACATTATCTAGTTTAGCAACTACCAGTAACTCATCTGTTTATTGGCTTCTTAGATCAGGTATCCTACGTCATAATGGAGTTGATATACAAACATCTATAGCAGTCAAGTCTGGTGACATTATAACTGTTGAGAGGTGCCTACTCGCAAAGACTATTTCATTCTACGTCAATGGTGTTAGAATTCCACAATGTTTTGAGAATGTTCCATCACAAAAACTACATCCAATTTGTTGTTTAATAAAAAAAGGATGTAAAGTAGAACTGAGTCAAGCAAAACCGACAGTTGATAACCATCAGTGGTCAGAAGAAAGAAGACATTACTCAACAGCGTTAAGTGATTGTAATAAGACAGCAACAAGAGTACCATCTGAGTCAGGGACTTACTCAGTGGTGACTGGTGATAACTTCTTTGAAGGACCAGGTCCACACAGATTTGATATTATTATAATGGGAAAACAGATTGCTGATTGTCTCGTCGGTCTCATCCCAACTGATACTCGTCTTGATCGTCAAATGGATCCACAGTCAGCGTCTGTTGGAATCCTCCTCCGTCCTGACGGCACTCTCGTCAGCAGTCGGGAGAGTAAAGTACTCCACTCGCTGTCAATGAATAAAAAGCGTGTTGCTCAGGGTGATATTTTAACTTTTATTGTTCATCTCGGACTTCCTTCTTTAGAAATTCGTAAGAACAACGAAGTCGTGTACAACACCATTCTGACTGACAGCACTTCCGTTCCTAAATTGAGAAGTCCACTAGTTCCGTGTTGCGTGTTAGCTAATTCAGAGACTAGTGTCTCGTTTTTAAACGTTCCGGGTGTTAGAGAAAACGTCTTTCTGGACATCCCGGTATCAATGCTTCGAAATAGCTCAGCCAACCAGGGACGAGCAAGGGCTTCTCCAGAGTTGGTGGAAGAGCCAGAGCATGTTGTGGTTGAAAATGAACCCCCAGCGACATCTGCATCTCCGAGTGCTGTCATTCAGGGTGCTCAGTACAGTCCTTCTGCAAATGGTGTCTATGAGAGTCTTCCAGATAGATATTTTATTCATGAAAATAATTCACATGTCATAGCATTTGATGAAATTAGTTCACGTTGGGTGTTATCAACTGTGAATGGAAACGTTATATCTGCGAGCGGTTGTTGTTCTGTTAATACTCCACCAACTGATGATGAGCTACGATGGTTGTCATTCAGTAAACAAATTCCTTCAATATACCCAAAGGAAATCATACTTACACTTCCTCAAACTGATTCGATTGTTTTTATTATGTCGACAGAATCAGATGATCGATCCGTTACTTATCATTGCGCTTCGAGTAGCTTTTCAAAAACTCGATTAGTTTTGTGTCGCAATTCAGATACTGGTTGTTGGGTTATTCACGACAATAAAAACATCACATCTGGAGTTCACAATCCGATGTTTAAAGCGAGATTTCCAACAATTGCACCCCAGCTGTGTGAGTGTTGGGGGTTTGGAAATGGTTCGACTTTTATATTCGATGATAGAATTGTTTTATCTGGATCACGTATAGAATCTCGTCAACCAAAACAACTCGATCGCGTGAGACATAACATTTCAGTAGTAGGTCATTGCAATACTGAATACGCATTAAAACGACTTATAAATATCAATAATAAACCACCGACATCGTTATCAGTTTATCACATTTTACGAAGCATTAGTAGAAACTTTTCGGATTCAGAGAAATCTATTGAAGCCATGTTTACAGAGCTTTGTAGTTGTGGTCAACCCGACCTGTCATTGTCTAGACTCGGATCGTTTATTGATGACAAATGTAGAGATGACGAAGACGGTGGATTGAATTTAAATTTTATAAAATCAGCGATGAATTCATCTCAAGACCTTCCTGTTCAACTTCCTTACCAACACATTCAATCGTCGAGGGTAACACAATTCGTTGTAAGACTCGGTTCACTTAAACCTGTTGATCAAAAAATATTTATCTATACCACATTCAACCCAACGGGACCCGCACATAAGTATCTGTCCAGTGCTACTTACTTAGAGTGTTATGCTGGAATAAGTGAGATGGAAGTATATCGCTTCTTATCACTGTACGATACGATAAGGTGTGGGAGAATGGTGATATCTGCACCGCAGAAATTGTCGTCGGAACTGTATGGGTTGGTTAGAAGTAAGGCAGCTACTTCGGAAAAAAACTTTTACGAAGGGAAGGAAAATAAGCAACTCTTAGTGATAGTGACTGGTCCAATAGATGACGAAACGATTCCTAATCTCGATGCCGGAGTTTGTGATATTAGGTGGCGGAGAAGTAGTTGTGACCAACTCGTGAAGTTTGTTAGATTTCAGTCTGTGACTTTCTATGACCATCCTCACGGAACTGGAAAAACGTTTGCGTTGGAAGCAAAAAGAACTGCCATGTTAAATTTAAAAAAATCAGAAGACCAACACCACTGTCCAATATCATTCATTCTCGACTTAGATTCCACCACCACTGATACTGAACTGATATGTTTGAGATTACTAAATCCGTTTTGTTACAAATCAGGAGTCCTAACTATCAACGTCGCCTGTGACACTCCTAAATGGTTATCTCATGTAGTCCTCGACTCACTAACTCTTCTTGGAAAGCTTTGCAGTCCTTCTGGTGTTAGTGTTTGTACTCCAACAGATTGGGACCTGTTGGTTGAATTTGAGGACGGTGGTGATATTCAAAAAGACGAATACGTCCTAACATCATGCAGAGGGTTGGCAGAACGTGGAAAACTACTTCCGTTTGAGATCACGTCAAACGGAGATGCTCCAGAACCAGTTTTACAGTTTTTAAGGGGAGGTAGGGAGGTGTTACCTGACAACGACTTAGACATATTAAAAATGATTGCGAGTGGTGTGTCTGAGGTTCCAGATACTAATAATCCTGATGAGTTGGAAGAGTTCCAAAGAAAAATCTCAAAACGTGGAACCTCACGGATCAGTAATCGAATTTTAAAATTTTTACGAAAAAAATGGAACACCTACATCACCTCCAAAGGTTTTGGAGAACCGGATCTCGATCGACTTGTAGCACAGTGCATGAAACACGAATCAACTCATTTAATTTATCCCGAACTCAAAGATCATTTTCACTTAACAACAACAGACACCATTAGAACAATCCGAATTCAGCTATCTGGAGATATGCCTCCCTCGATTAAGTTAGCGATTGATTCTTATCTTGAATACATCACAAGGCTGACGAACAATACGCAGCAGCCTAGACATCGATCGTTGGAAGTTAGTTCTGCTCAGCCACTTCATACGTTGATTGCTGTACTTGCGGAAGTCATAGGAATACGAACGAAAATTTGTATGAAATTGTTAGTTGATTCTGGGTACATCTTGATATCTGGATACCTTCAAAAATTAATACAAATTCACACTCACATTACCCTACGTGATCCAATTATTCTGGCTGGCGCTTCTGGTACCGGTAAGACCTCAGCAGTGAACCTACTCGCACAGTTTCTACAGGCGCCGTTAGGAGTGGCTGGTGCTTCTCCTTTGTATTCATTATATCATTTTATACGTCATGATAGTAAGTTAAAGAACCTATTCCCAAATGGGATTAGTGACATGGTGGATGACAGAGAAAACGTTTTATGGCATGCGGAGTGTCGATTTGGATACGATGCGGTGATCGATTGTATTAAAGTTCTCCGAAAAGATGAAAACGTAGTAGCAATTCAAGTGCTGTGCATGTCGATTGCGGATACAATCGGTCCAATCATTCGCAATGAAACAAGTAATCCTGAAATAGCTGTCGCGCGTTCAAAAAGTCAAGATCTAAGAGAGGCCATCGACATCGTTCTCCAAACCAACAGAGATGATTGTGGAAGTTGCACTACTAAAGCTGGAGTATTAAAAGATGCGTTGCATCTTTTTACAAAAGAAATATCAAAAATTGGTGGAGGATACCTCTCTCAACAACTCACAGCTTGCTTAGAAAAAAGCATCCGTTCTGAAGCAATGGAAAACCTAGTTGGAAAAATGACTTCTTCGTTGATGTGTCAAATATTAGCAAAGGACCATAGAAAGGATTCTATATTAGAGTGGGCTGGAGATGCTGTTGGTAGAAGTATGACTCTGCTACCTAATAATGGAAAGATTCTCACTAGTCTCGTAAGAGAACACATTCGGTCTCACATTAAAGAACATCCCATTCTACTACCTTCAAAGAAACTACTAACAATGCTAGCAACAGGTGATCCTGGTGGACATCCAAGCGGTGATCAGCTATCGAGTGTGATACAAGAATACCTAGACAACACGGTGAATACTCCTGTCTTTGTATCAGTATTGGTTAAGTATGGAATGACTGCTTCTGATTTATATGATGCTTTGGAACCGACTTTTATTAAAGCTCATTCGTGTCCAGCTGTTTCATTCGTAGTGATGCTCGATGAGTTGAATGCTACCCACATGTTGGGATTGGTTAAAAGAATAATAGTAGACAGAAGATGGGCAGCGTGGCCTCATGACAACTTACCTCCGAATATATCATTTGTTGGTGCGATAAATCCAAGTGAGGCTTTCGATGGTAAGAAATTACCTCCTTCACTAGCTCATCATGTCGTTCCGTGGGACCATCTGAATACCGACTTGCAATTGTTATTTGTCAGTAGGTTGGTTGCGAGTAACAGAGTATTATATAGACATCACGTACAGCCTGCTTATGTATCACTGTTTGGTAAGATTATCATCCATGCCCATGGTGCAGCTACTGGTCTACTTCAAGAAGCTGGTTTACAAGGGGTATCACAAAGAGATGTGAATAGGATCATAAAAGTTTTTGAATATTTTTTTGAAAGATTTCCGAATTCAAATTTTCCGATTAAAGACGATGATGAAACGGTCATTGAAAAAACACATTTGAGAGCATTATCGGCTTTGCTTCTCGGAATCTCAGTTTGTTTTTATTTTCGACTTCCCCAACGTTATCGACTCAGATTTTCAGAATCTCTCACTGAATTCGTAAACGATTCTTATAAAAAGGAAGATGCATGCTCACCTTTTAAAAAAGACAAGTCATTTTTCAACCTTACCCACCTCATCAATGAGGCTATAAACCATTACTGTGACCCTAAATATTTACATCTACCAGAGGCTGTTTGTAGACATCAGAGCCTGTTGGAAATTTTATTTATTCAGATGATCAGTCTGGAACTGAGACTCGCAGTTATATTGTGTGGACCTCCTGGGACGTCGAAGACTTTGTCGAATAACATTTTAAAGGTTAACATGACTGGTAGAGCTCCCTTTTGGGATACGCTTTGTTCGATATCAGAAATATGTATCTATCAAGGCTCGTCTCAAAGTAGTGGTCTTGAGGTTAGACGGAAATGCCAAGAGGCATTGGCAGCTCAGCGGCTGTATGATCATTTAGGCCATTCATCAAAGAGATGCTTGTTGTTCATTGATGAGGCTGGTCTCGCAACCAGTACTCAAAAATGGGCATTGAAATCCCTCCACAGCTATCTCGAAGGAGGAGAGATCGCATCGGTTTTAATAACTAATCAGGTTCTTGATCCGGCTATAACGAACAGGTGTTTGGAAATTACTTTGGAAGATCCGAATCCAGAGGATTTGGCTCAAATTTGTTTTGGGATTCTAGGAGTTGGGAGTAAGAAGTCAGATTCGAGTAACATTCACTCTGTTGTAGTTCAATCTTGTTTAGCATTTCAACGAATAGTCCAACTGTCTGCTCACAACAGTTGGTGGTTTGGACTGAGAGATCTGTTCCACTACATGAGATTCTTACGAAGACGATCAACGTCTCGTCTTGAAGATCAGGATCCACTCATGTTTACTGTACAGGATGTGGCACTTGGCATTCAACGAAATTTCAACGGCAAGAAGAAAATATTTTCAGAAGTCGTTTCTGTCTTTGGTGACACGCTATCACAGGATCCGTCTCTTGAGGTATGTTTCTTTTTTTTTTTTAATCCCCCCTCTTCTCTCCCCACTTAATAACTCAACACCACACAATAAACAAACAGAACTTCTCAACAACAAGTATCAGGTCAGAGTTGCTAAGTAACGACATTGATGTCGTGTTGTCTTCTATTGGAGATTCAAACAGAAGTATCGCTTCGCAGTCTACTAGGAATCTAAACTTAAATGACTTATGGGTTAGGTTCAAGCTGATAACAGACAACACTCCCGATGGTAATATACTCCAGATTCTACGACACGCTAACATCCATGAGTTTCATGATATAAAAGTTATATCACTTTCAGCTTTATCCTCAAAAGATCCATTGCAACCAGTTACAGTAATCGGAAGTATCACTGCGGCAATGGAAGCAGGTAAGTTTATATGGTTGACGAATACAAGAAAGTTAGACACAGCTCTGTTTGATATGCTTAATCAATGTTACATTGTGGCTACTAATAGTGCGGGTGAAACAGTTCATCATTCGGCTGTTGCTATTGGACCGACACTGCAATACAAACATATTCATACTAGATTTCAATGTATTATTCATGTGACTGCTGAAGAGGTTAATCAGGGATCAAAGCTGTTGACGTCTCCGTTTTTAAACCGACTTGAGAAATTTTCTCTTGGAATTGACGATGTTCTACAGAGATGTATTGAAAGATTATCCGAACCTGAACAAGACCAAGTTGTTGGATACCAATCACGGTTAAGATCATTTGCGAAGTGCTTATTAGGATCAGACCCTGACTACAGTGAACAGTTAGAAGGAACCGTTAGCAGTGTCATAGTAGAATCAATAACTCATTTGATGATTAGGGACATTCCTCCTAATAAAATGATTCGTCGAGCAATCGAAGGACAAAGTACCTTTCCTGATGAATACATTTCGTGGTTGCAAAATTTTTATCACATAACTTGGAGGTCAATTTTGCTTAGATTTCTTCAGGTAGTCCCTCCAGCTTCGATGCTTGCGAATCAGCATAAACTCATAAATGGACCTTCTGGATACCTTTTAGCATATTACATGATATATAAAAATTGGAAATTTTCTCGAATTATTAAATATGTAATCGACTCGGTTGCTGCTGCGAATATGGCTGTTGAATCTGGGAGTCTACACGGTTCTAACTACTCTGTAAACTCATCTCGTAGTCGTTGGATGAAAACCATCATATACATGCCAGGGAATACAGATCTTTCTTCGATTATAAAACCTATACCAAATCATCAAAGTATTAGTATTGATACACTATTGAATACCGAAAGGGGTTTGGAAGTGTTTCAGGAACAAGTTCATAAGTTTTGTTCAGATCCAGTCATCCATACTTTATTAGTCGTATTTGGTGTTAAAAGCCAAGGACATCCTGAAATTAGAGAGGTTCGCAGTATACTTGAGTATCACTGTGGAACTGGTCCTAGTCGAAAAATGTGTAAGGCGGTGGTCCTCATTCAGCCATTCAGTTACGAAATCTTATCACCTGCAGTGGGTGCTCGTTTTGCTTCAGGTTGGGATGTGTACTTTTCTGATGCTTCGGCTGAAAAGTTTAAAATGCAGCGATTTGCTCCGCAAGCTATCTTACCGATGACAGTAACACCAAACCCGACGGAACTTAGTTGGGAAAAAGTATTTGAATATCTCTTATCGTCAGCTGTGAAATTGAATTGGGAAATAACACCAACCTCTTCCGATGTAGCAGTCTCTCCTTTGTATGATGAAACTGTCGCTTTCCCTGTTAGAATACGAGCTGCTATGTCACTCTTTGATGCCTGTCCAGTTGTTAAAAGTACTCTTGTAAAACTATATTCTGAGAGACTACCAACGAATTCAGAAATGGTGGAGCTGGCTGCTGATGTCGCGAGCAACTATCACATTAGAGGTATGTTGTTTTTAATAGCCCCCTTTTTTTTTTTTTTTTTTTGTTTTTTTTTTGAAATAAAATAATAAATAACACACAGCTCGAGAGGACAAGGTTTCCATAACTCAACTACTTATTGATGAAGAAAGCAGAGCTGCAGTTGGACTTCTCGCGTTAAGTTTGAAGATCCTACTTCATGATGGCAATGCTGATGCTCTTTTAGCTAATTCAGGTCAAAGTCTTGGTGATACTTTGGTAGCAGGAGTTCTTAGTCATATTATCGTTGATGGACAACAGACCTTTCAGTCGTT
Source organism: Flectonema sp. DT1601 (assembly GCA_964019425.1). Classification (NCBI taxonomy): domain Eukaryota; phylum Euglenozoa; class Diplonemea; order Diplonemida; family Diplonemidae; genus Flectonema; species Flectonema sp. DT1601. Next base: position 680,582 of record OZ025805.1, on the reverse strand, counting down.
GAGAAAGAATCACGTTGCTCTCTTAGATGGAATATTCGTATCGGATTCAGGAGGACTTAACATTCGAGGTGTTCCTCCGAAATTACCTGGGTCAGCTGCTCTTATATGGCTGCTGCAAGTACCAAATAATTCACCAAAACTATCTCCGCCGTCAGTTCATGACTGGTTATTGAAAAAGTGTTGTTCGGGTAAATTGATTGAGGAAATGGTTGACAACATAAATTCAAGTAGGGAGGTTCTTGATTATTTTATTTATGATTTTGTTGGAAGACTTGTTTCACACCCGTCATCAGTAGTCGTTAAGAATGTGACTCCTGTCGTAATCGCTTTGTTAGTCCGACTTCATGACAAATATTTTTCGGAATGCTCAGTTTTGTCGATTATTGCAACGCAAATATTTTTTGATGATATTCTCAGAGAGACTGTTGCTGTGCTGATTCCGATCGGTGTGGGTGACTTTCTTGATGATGGATGTGAAAATAAAATAACCGACGACATGACCCCAAAAAAATTATCAAAAAATTTCTGTTCAAACATCATTATTGGAAAGTTAAAACAGTTCTTGATTGATGGTCAAAGTTTCTCTTCAGCTTCAGCAAATAATTTCAAAGTCTCCATATCATCGATCCTCCATTTACATGATTCACAAGAAATATACTCAAGCCAATCTCTGTTGTTGTTAAAGGTTATTTTGTACATATTCTGCCAACCAGTCACCAAGTCTCACAATCAACTATTACAAGCAACTAAACTGTTTGTAAACAGGTCTCTAAATAACAACAGCATCTGCACTGAGACCTTACTACCCTTAATGAAAGGAACGTTTGAACCTTTGTTAGAGCCTTGGATTGTGGGTGAAATTGCTATTTTTTTATGTGGGTTTGAAAACCATGTAAGACTAACTCAAGCGATTGCTGTGTCATCTTCGGTGTTAGAGTTGGTATTGGGGACGATTAAGAGTGGAGTTATTCAAAGAGGAGCAGCATGTTCGTGTTTTACAGCAATAATGAAAGAATGTACCTTTGAGTTTGAGAATGTCATCTCGGAATCGATTTGTAAAATTGAAGCCGATTCCATCGATGATATCTTCCCTTCGGGAAGTCCAACTAGGTTTCAATTACCGAGCGAGTCGTATTTGTATATGGCTGCTTGTGATTACTATGTTGATAGTTTAGTTGGAATAACAAGCGATGTCTCTCTTTCAGAAAAGTCATTGGTAGCGATGGTCGACAAATATATTGAAATTGAAAATATTATTGACGATGATCAGGTCTTGTCGAGTCACAGAAAGTTTTTGTATTGTTGTCAGTTGAATGCGATTGGATTTTTTGTCTTGAAATGTTTGGCGAGTTTGGTTGCTTCTAACTCTCAAGTTTCAAAAATTAGTACAAAAAAGACGAAAAAAGTTATCAAATCTCTCATCGAACCCTCTGGATACAAGTGTCCCAATCCTAACTCCACCATTGAAATCGTAACCGTCCCTGTAGATGAAGTTGTTGAGAGGAACATATCCATTCTACTACTCCATATTGAATCGTTAACTGGAACAATGGACATGTTAACACTACTCCGATCATTCGTAAATGAAAGTACCGCAGGAAGTGTAGAAACTCATCCTGTCGTTGAGTTATGCGGTGAATACTTGAAACAGAAATGTATAAACGCGCAGCCTTTAACGACGAAGCCCGGGGATCTTCCTTTTGTTTATATGTTGACGAGTGATCTGCATGAACCCTATCTGGCTCTCAAGAAACAACTTTCTCAAATTGCTGATGGGATTGTTTCTCCTCAGAGTTTATCAAATCTGATATCAGATTTCACATCAGGAAAGATAATTTCTGAAGGAAGAAATGTCATATTAACGTTGGAACATATTTCATTGTTGTTATACTTTTGTGTGCTGAGGTTTTATTTGAGGGAACAAATTGTTTTTGGAGGAGACAACGAAGATGTTCGGAAAACAGTAATTTCAGATTTATCCGAGACACTTCAATTAAACTCCGCACAGACGAGACTATTGACCGTATCACTGAACTATAAAATACTGTTAGATGATCCAGAGTCTGACATGGGAATCGTTTCAGAACTGTTAGACTGTAACAGCAATTGGTCGGAATTCGCCTGTAGCGTATGGGCTGTTGGCGCATCTATGCCGCATTCATTCATGGGAAGTTTACTTATGAATCCAGATGCTCAGAAGGGAAATTATCTTCCGGGAGACAAGACTGGGGTTGCTATTAGTCAAGGAGGTTGTTTTAAGTTTGATTGCGTCACTCAACTTGATGAGAAGGGAGTCATCGATTCGTGCGCTCGAGGTCAGGCTAATCTAAATACGGGTTCTTGTTATTTATTATGGGGAGTTCAGTTCACGGCTTTGGCTTTGAATTTGTTGATTTTTCCATCAAATTTTGACACTCTTTGGAATTGGTATTTCTCAACTATATTACAGTCGAAAACTTTTGGATATCAACGTGGGATAAGTAATCGCCATCACCTAATAAATCAACTTACTGAGAGATCAATAGCTTATCACTTACACATGGGTACTAACACTGGTCTTAGTATTGATGAAGCTCAACGCATGTTTGCATTCTTTCTTAATAACTTGTTGACAGATGCTCCAGAAACAACTCTGTTGTCGATAACAACTTTTCCAACTCATCAAGATGCAGCTGAAGTTGAAAAACAGATTGAGAATTATTGGGTTAGAATGACTACTACTGACAGAGTAGTGTTATCGAAACCTCCTTCGGATATGTGTCTAACATTGAAACAGTTATCAAACTGGTCAGAGACTAATAAACCATACCTTCCGAGTACAACAGTAATTGGAAAGCAGATATCAAATTTTCCACAACATCTTCGAAAGAAAGTCGTCTTAGCAGAAATTTGCATTCACCACGAGAATACTTTGAAATTAACGATCCCGTTGATCTTGGCTTTGTATAAGTTTGCGAGTAAAGTTTATAGTCTTCTTGGGAAGGTAGTTCCGAAGGGATGGAATTCAAACTCCATCACATCAACAGTGACGAGGATTGCTGGTTCTGAGGAAGGCGCCATCGCTGCTGAAGAACTTCGTAATATCAAATTACTGTGGAATAGTTACATTGAAAAAATCGGTGCCCTCGATTACGAGTGTGAAGAAGGTGGTTTGAACGTCATCTTATCAGACGACGACAGTCTTATTGATGTCATCGAGTTTTGGATAATCGGAGGATCAGATTTACCATCGAATGCTAACCTGTGTAGAGCAGCATTGCATGCGCTTATTCAGAAATATAACACAATCGTTACTCAGTTGAGAGGTACTTCAAACTTTAATGTTATCGATGACATATCACTTCAGTTATTACCAAATTCAGAATGTGGTATGCAACTACGGCCTCTTCAGATCGCAGAAACACTTTGCAGATCTCACACAACAGCATCTCGCTATACGGATTGGTTAGCTATTGAGGAAGTTCTTGCTTTGCACACCGGACTGTTAATACCAAAGCTCCAGCTTCCGAAATTCCTGCCATTTATTTTCAGACCTCCTGCCCCAGGTGTCCCTTTAGTAGAGGCAGAGTTCCGAGCAGAGAAGCTGGTTTGTGTTTACTTTATTTTTAACATAGCTTTATCAGTTTTAAGTCGGTTCACGGGGGGGGGGGGGGGGGGGGGAGGGGAGGAGTTTCGTGACACAAAAAAATTGTTATATTACTATGGTATGAAAAATTAAGTTAATAATAACAATAAAACAGATTAAATCATGTCCAGAAGGGTTACGAACCCCAATACCAATTGGGTATGACTCACAATTAGAAGTTGCTTCGTATGGATTTACTGGTGAACAGGTTTGTAAATAACTTTATACTCTTAGACACAAAAAAGGTTAAGCCAATCAAAAAAAACACAGCTATCATCATTATTGTGTGTGATTAATTCAATAGTTGAATCTAGTGACAATAATATCAATGATGAATTATACCCGCTGCTGTTCCAAGGTTTAGAAGCTGCTGATTCGAAAGGTTTCAGTGATACGGCTGCCATCCCAGAATTGAAAATTTGTCATTGCCAAGGCTTGCTTGAAATGTTTGTTAGCAAATCAAATAGTCTGTCTTGGATAACTGATTTAAAACCCGTCCCTGAAATGTACTGCGTGGAGCTTTCTTCTTCTCAAGAACAACAGATCCGTGAGAGATACTCAGAGTCCGACAACACTGTTATTGAAACAGTTTGTTCGATTCTAATTAAAGTATTAGAGCATTGTGAATTCTTAGATGTTGGGTTTACTGTTGAGAATTTCATTTCAACTGTGATAGGCGATACCAATACAGCAGTTTCCAATTTATCAATAAATGTAAAGCATACTGTTTGTTTACTTAAGCTGATTAGATTAATTCAAAAAGAAAGATTGTCAAATCCACAACTTAGTGACAGCCAACCAAATCAACAATACTGGACATCATTTGAATCTGAAATTGACCTTGCTACCAGCGCTGTTCCAACTTTACATTATGAGGTTGAATTGAGTGCTGTTAGTGGCATCCAGTTCGATTCTGATATGCGAATAATTTCATTTCCAAGATCAACGAAAAGACCATCCCGGATTGATGTTGGTATGAGAGTTGTAGCTGTTGAAGGAATCACGGTTGACACTCCGGAAACGTTTCACAGACTTTTATCAGAAGAAAGTGGGAGTCCGAGAAATGTTGTTTCTATATCAGTGGCAACACCGAGAAATGCTGATGGTGAACTATGTGAACCTCGTAATCCTTCTTCATGGGGTGATGATTTAGAGTCGTCTGGAACTGATGAGGAGCTTATGTCTCCTGAAGCAGCACCTCTTCCACGAACGTTTTCTGCTCGTATGGCTTCTTTTAGAAATCGTTATATGGTTTCTGGCGATCCAGAAACTCTTCTCAAAAAGAAAGAAGAGCTTCGACAAAAGATTGTTTCCCTCACAGCTCAGTTACATCAAAAGGAACAACTTCTCTCTTTAAATAGCAGGCAGTGTTCAGATTATCAACAACAGGTAACGCGTATAAAGGAATCTCTGCAGGAAAGCTCTTCGTGATGATGTCAGTTTCAAGCATACGATGTTGACAATTGATACTCTCAACATCTTGTCTTAAGCATGTGATTGACTGTCCGTGTTTAGGATTGAAAATAACACTTTCTGATTGTACTTATACTCTACGACTTGCACAAGATTTCTTCCAGCCATTTGTTTTTTTTTTAATTTTTTTTTATATTACATCACTATCGTAGTAGTTGTTGGGATTGGTTTCTTTGTGTAGCCTTCTTGTTTCGATATTTACACTTTTGTTCCTTCCCTTTATGTTGCTACTAATAGAATGCAGACAGAATACTTAATGTGATTATGGCACTGCCACGTGAATTATGCGCGAACGACGAAAGTTAATTTGTGGTTGCATGAACAATACCGTCGTATTGTACAGGACTTATGTAACCTTACTGCCCCCCCTCTTTTTTTTTTTTTTTTTTTTTTTGCCGTTTATATTTGTTACTTTCTTACCGACAATACTGTTGCTTGTTTTTTGTTATGTTTTTTTTTTTTTTTTTTTTTTTCCGCTACTCACTCTGTTGGCCGTATGCTGGTCCCTTACACGATGTAGTTAGAATATTTCGACTTTTAGTTATATTTTTTTCTTTTTCCCCCATTCTCTTTTTCTCTTCAGGTAGGTTTTTTTCATATACCGTGTGAGAGGGGGGGGGGAGAGAAATGAAACAATACGTTTTTTATTTAATTTTTTAGATTTTTTTAAAAATATTCTTCCTTCCCTTCACTTCATAGGTATGCAGAATTTAGATGAAATAGATTTTGGGAGTCATCTTGAGATTCCAGATGGATGTATAAAATTTGATGGAGGTGAGAAGGATGATGGTTTGATTACAGCTAATGGGGTGTTTCCGGAGCAGTTTAGTGGATTTGGTCCTTTTGAGAGGGTGTTGTTGCTAGCTCACGGAAATCTTCAATCGACCATTTCTGCATGGTTCGCAAAGAGTGTTGTCGTAGAAGTTGTTAGAAATGAAATTGTTGAGTCGGGTGATGATGGTGAAAACTCTCTCTTCGACAGACTTGTTAACATCAATTGCGGCAATTCATTATTTTGTATCGCAAGCTCTGCTGTCAGGATTAAATCGAGAGCTATCTTTGATAAAGTTCAGAGCAATCAAATCGGACTTGGTCAGCTATTCCGTTCACTCGATACCTTACCCCGCTTCACCCTCCGAAATGCTGGAAGACTTCCTGATGGCGGTATCTGGAGACTATATGATTTGGTAACACCACTTGTTGCTACCAGGATTATTGAAAAATTTCCGAAAGCGGGAATCGATGAAGCCGTATCATTACTTATACCGCCCAGTAGTAATAGTGAATGTCGTCAAGGCATCGATCGAATGTGAATAAAAAAAAAAAAGAAAAAAAATAAATTTGTATTATCACAGACTACAGACGGGCTCTCCTAATGGAGATCAACACACAGAAATCAAACCATTCTATTATTCATTTATACCACGAACGAAACTTATAAGAAACAGAGAACCCTCTCTCTCTCTCCTTTGTGAGAATATCATTTTTTTTTTACGTTTTGGCTTTCGGTGCAGTAATCACTTCTATGTTGGAAATCACTTATTACATACCTCTCTTTGTTATTATGTGTTGGAGGGAGAGGAATTTTCATTCTGATTTGAAGCTATTAGACACTATATAACCACGACTTAACGTAATCAGGTATAACACACACGAACATGGAAGAGAGGGAAGAGCAGGTATCTGACGGAGTTGAAGAACGACTGGAAGAAGACATAGTCGAGGAAAGACTCTCTGAGCACACCGGAGATGATCATTTCACTGGACAAGAGTACGACGAGAGTCAGTTAATCGCAGCAACTGGAATGTTAAATGATGGTGATGCTAATATGACTGACATGATGGCAGGACTCTCTCTTGGAGTTGACGACTACGATGATGAAGATAACTATAAAGAAGAACCTTTCTCAATAAGGGAACCTGTCATTCATGAAAGTCCCTCATTCGATACCTCAACAATTAATAATATTAACTTCTCAACTCATGTACCTGTTGGACCTTCTGAAGAACAATTAACAGAATCTACAGATATTGACATCACGAGGCTCTCTGTTGGAGAACGACTCTACTACATTGGTTGTGGTATGCAACGTAATCGGCAAGAACGTCTTCGTAGAGAACGCGAGCATCAGATAGTAGCTGAGCTTTCAACGGTTACTGCAAAACCAATGATTACTAACAGAGCTCGACAACTACCATCAAAAGGATCTGAATTTGCGGAACACAACACTCTCTGGTCAAAACGTTTAGAAAAAGAAAGAAGAAAACATGAAGCAAAGAGAAACATGGACACTATTGCTGAAACTCTTCAGAAAGTTGAGATAAACCCAAAGAGTGCTGCGATGGTTGAACGTGGCAGATTGAAGTCAAAATATCGAGGGCCTATCAGTGGATGGAACAAACATTTTGCAAAATTTCAGACTAAGAAAAATATAATCCCAGACAGGGAGGTGTTCTCACCAAACATTAACGTGACCTCTGCAAACCTTCAGAGGGATGGAGGTGTTGGGGAACGACTTTATGAGGAAGCTTCGAGAAAGGAAGAAAGACTCAGAAATATGGTCAACATGGCTTCTTTGAGAGAACTCGTTGACCCAGTTACTGATCAACCATACTTCAAACCTCAAACACCAGGTGTGACTCCTTGTCAACGTAGATCACGTAGTAGAGATACTGACTCTGTCATCCACAGCTTGTTGTCTCGAGGTCAGGAAGTTCAAAAGAAAAAAGAACGGGCTGCTTCAGAAGATCACAGTCAAAAATACTCCTTCCATCCTCGACTAAACAACCGTTCCAGAGAGATGGTCACCGCTAAAGGGAAGAAACCTTTATACGACAGGGAAAAGTTCTCAAGTAAATCAAAGAGGAAACCTTCTAATATTTTATCCCAGCCAACAACACCGAATGCTGACAGGTCTGTTAGGAATGATGTATCAGGAGCTCCAGCATATTGTACTCAAGCGTTCATTAGAAGAAATGAAAGACTTGTTTTGCATCGTCAAGAACGTGTCAATGCGATTAAGAAAGAAATTGAAGAAAGAGAATTACAACATTGTACCTTCACACCAAAGATATGTCGTCAGTCAAGTGACATCCTAATGCACGGTCAGGCAATATCAACAGGAATTGGCTATGGTTCAAAATCTATTGAGACTCGTAGACAACAACATCCCAGTTTGGGTGTTTCACAACAGATGTCACAGCCTCCACCTGTAATGGTATGTGTTGTTTTTATTTGTTAAAACTTTTTTTTTTTTCTTTGAGTGGAGTAGAAGGTGGTATTATCCAAACCCCTTCCTCTAATAATCATTTATTTAAATGGTCGTCGTCTACAGTGGTGAGACAACTCTTCGGAGTTTAAAATAACAAAATAATTCAGCAACCTCACCAACACGTTGTTGTTGAAGCTTCCTCACCAGACCCTGTCGAGGTTGACATCGGAACTGTAGTTGTCAGGTACGTATTTGATGTTTGTTTTTATGTGTCTTTTCTCAACAGCAAAAAAAAAAAAAAAAAAAAAAAAACAGCTCATTCGAAAAGGAAATGATGAGCGTTCTTGAAGAGTGGAGAAAGTTAGAAGACGTCTAAGACGGTAGTTACATTATTGATTCATTTTATTGTAAGTTTGTGTTTGATTATTATCCTTTGTATTATTTAAAAAAAAAAAAAAAAAGAAGAAGAAATTTGTTTTTTTCTTTTTCGGAGTATACCAATCTCTATCCCTCTTCCCTTATTGTATCCTTATCGTTATATTGTTAACAAAAATAAAATAAAATAAAAAGTTGTTATTTTTCCTCCTTTTTTTTAGTATTTCCCATGTTCTCCTCAACGGAGGTTTAGATAACCGAATTGTTTGTTATTTTCGTTTAAAAAGAAAAAAAAACTGATGAGAGTTTTGAATTATTTCTTAATTTATTTATTAAAAGGATCCACTTCACAATGATTGAATTCAGAAACACTACATGAGTTGATGTGTTTTTTCTTTTTCAGATTTTTTTTTAAAGTTTTTCATTTTATGTAACAAAACTAATATTTTTTAACTTCCCTCAGGCGATCTGGAGTCGAATTTTCGGCTCGAGAAAACGGACCAAAAAATACCATGAAAGCTGTGTTACTACTGGGGTTGGGGTCAGCAACAGTAGTAACAGGGGATGTTGTTGGGCGTAATGGAGCACCGTTAGGTGAGTCGGGTGATTGTTATCCGTGGTTGACTGGAATGAGTGGACTACCACCGCCACCATTCTGTCCACCAATTCGATGGAACAGTTGCGAGTTAGCGACGTCACATGCAGAGTGTTCACATATGTTGGGAGGTGTTTGCTCATGGAATTCATCAAAATGTCAGACTGTCAATTCTTTACCTCCTCCAATTGATGAAGACATGTGCAAACACAAATCAAATCCATTCGCTTGTAGTCCTCCCTGTGCATGGGACTTTAATGGTTGTAGTATGAAACCATTATCTGTTACTCAATGCTCACGTTTTATGACACCAGTTGGTTGTGATGGAGATTGTATTTGGAAGCCATTGGGACCTCCTCCACCTCCAATGTTCCCTTTGGGTATGCCACCTCCAGGTATTTGTATTCAGAAATCATGGGATCCTTTATTAGCGTGCACGTTGAATAATTTAACTCAATGTGAAATGTCACCGTCGTGTATGTGGACTGGATCTAATTGTGTGAATGATAAGATACTACCACCAGTGATGATGGATCACACTGCTCCTCTAACATTTGAGGGTGTTCCTGTCTCTTCTTATATCGATATGGCTACCAAGTCATCTCTTGATGCTGCCTTCCTTGAAGATGTGGGCGTTAGTTTGAGTTCAGCAGGTTTTAACACCAGCATATTGTCTTATGAAGGTGTTGCGATATTTGTTACTGATTTGCAAGCAGGTAGGGTCACGTTTACTGCGGGGTTCGGGAATACCTCTGCTGGAGCGGAGGCTGCTACTTTATGGAATAGATTGAGGATTAGAAAAAAAGTATCGACGTTTAATCTCGCTTATTGGTATTCTGCTTTCGGCTTTAACAATCCATTGAAAATACTATGGCCAGCTGAACAAGATCCAACCCAAACTAATCATCAGCACTACGTTGATGATTTGAGGATTGACAGCAATGCTGACATTGATGAGCAAGCAAAGATTGCAGCTCAACTAAACTCAAAAAATGATGTTAAAATTTCACTCAGGTCGATGGACTCTCCATTATGCATCAAGACGTTAGCTGATTTAAATTGCAACATAACAACGTTACTGATAGCTGACACAGAAACGTTATGCAGCTCAGAGTGCAGATCTAGAGTGTCAGCATACCTACAGAGCAGTAATAAAAAAAAAAGAATAATAAATGAATGCAGCACTCAAACAATATCAAACATACTAGAACTTGACATACTTCGATGTACCAGACATAGGGGTGAATATTGTTTGTCTTCAGCTTACGAAAGGATGTTCTTACCAATGTATAAGTCGATAACTAGTGGAGTAGTTTATATTGAATCGGATTTGTCTGATGTTCTGGAGACTCAATGTACCCCCTGTGTTGGTAAGATAGCTCATGCGATGAGTTTGTTCAACAACGTTATGACTTTCATTGGGTTCACTGAACCGACTATTGATATCAGCGCTTGGCATTTTCTAAAAATAGCATGTCTGAAGAGTTTCACAGGTAAGATGTGTTTTCCAAAACTTCAAAGTGATTTCATAAAAGGAACTTTGTCAACATACAACTCGACAGCAATGTGTGGATCAGATGAAGACAGCGAGTGTAAATTATTAGCTGCGGCTGCCTATGAACCCGACTCTCTTCAGACACAAGGTATTCTTCTATCATGTATCACAGATGACAATGGCAATTACTGTGGAGACTATTTCTCTGATGGAAACAAGTCATCAACAAAGTCACTCATCGTATCCACCGCTTTAGGTAGCTTAGAATGCAACATGGCAAAGATTGCGTACACTGGAAAAGAACCTTGTCTGGCTTTCTTAAATACAACTCACATATCAGTTTCTGATTATTGTAATGAGGTGTCGAGTAATTGTTGTATGATGGAGGCTTTGTCTTCGAATGTTAATAGGGGTTTGTACACACCTAATGAGTTAAAAAAAGGATTGAAAATACTTTGTCCGGGAGTGGAAACAAGGAGATGCGTCTCGCAAACAATCGGGAAGCCAGTTCCGCTTCAGATAGTCGTTCAGGGGAATTCTGAGTTCCTTCATCCGAATTCACAAGAGATCAAGTCACGTTTAAAAGCTGATGTCTCTATCGGAACTGGTGTTCTTCTGACTCAAATCTACATTGAATCTTGGGAAGTGATATCACCATCATCTGCTGCGATCACTTTCACACTGAGAGCATCAGATCCAGATGCAGTCCACAATTCATTAACTCATTTGTTAAAACAAAAACAATTAATATCTAGCGGTCTAACTCAGGAGATGTACACTCTCCGATATGATGGACTTCCATTTCACGTTAACTACGAATCGTCAGTAGCAGGAGTTAGTCATCATAGACGTGTTAGAATGCTTAATAAACTTCGATGCAAACCATTTAAAATTCATGTTTCATATTTTTGTCGACATCATACTGACAATTTAATGAATTTGAAATCTGGTCTCCAATCCAAAGAATTCTGCAGCAGTGAATGTTTCAGAACAATAACTAATTCCATCTCAAAGGTAAGCAAGTATTGTTCAACTGCATACGCTGCTAAGCTTTCTTATATAATTGAACTCAGTTGTTTTTCAATGTCCTGTAACGACACTCACAATGCCGTTGGTATGCTTTTTCTCTATATTTTTAAATACAAAAAAAAAAAAAAAAAAACCAAACCAAACCAACAGAGAACATATCAGAAAGCATCAAATTAGCACAGCTCAACTCAGTTGATCTGAACACACTTTGTAAAGATGCTTGTGTTGGTAAGCTTTTGAAAGCCTATCAGAGATACACTGCTAGGATGCAGATACTTGGCGTTAAGGTTTTAAGAGACGATTTGAATCACGTGTATCGATTTCTTGTTTTAAAAACAGCTTGCGTCGCGACACGTGATGATCAAATGAACAAGTGTCTATCAAGTATTGTTCCAATTATATCATCAACATACGGGTTGTTGTCACCAAGTGTTAAAGATGTTTGTTACTATGAGAGGCCTGAACAGAAGAATTGTATCAGAAAGGTATTGAAATTAGCAACTGAAGACATCTTAGCAGCTGATACCCTTCCATCAAATACGACTGGGATATTTAAATCTCAATGTGTTTTAACTGGTTCTGATCATCCTGACGATAAGTTTTGTTCTGATAGATATGCAAAGGTTCATGTTGATGAACACTGTAGTCCATTTACACTTAATGGGACTCTACCGGATGATCCAACTTGTAAAAATCAACTTTTACGTAGACAAGAACTATTGGGTTGTTGTGACTGGCACTATCTCGAGGGGCATCTCGAATCCTTAGTTGGACAACAGAGAACCGACCAACGAGTAGCGTATCAAAACACGATGAAAGCTTTATCATGGCCTCTACAAGAACGATGTGATAATATTACTTACGGAAAGACAATCACTCGATTGAAGATCAGAGTAAACGCTCGTTTTGCTTGGTGTGAAGATCGACCTGAAGACTGTAAGCATGCCTTCACAGCTGATCTATTACAGAATACAGGATTACACTCTGGTAATATAGTTGATATCAGACTATCAGAGGGTTCAACTGTAGCCACTCTGTCTGTTCAAGTTGAAGGATCGAAGGCGGAATCGAATGTGTTGTCTGAAACTTTCAGTGATACCGAACCAGATCAGTTTGTGTTAACGAATATTAATTCTTGGTCAAAAGATTACACGACAGAACCTGTTATGGTGTTGGATATCTCTGCTGATTCAGTCGACGGTGAAACAGAAACTCAATCCGAATCCAGTCCGACTTGGGTAACTTTTGCCCTCGTCGCTGTTGGTAGCGGTTTGGGTCTTATCGGAGTTTTCGCTCTGATTAAGAGACGTCAGAAATCACCTCCTCGCGATAGGGCATCTTCAAAAATGACTGAGGAACCTCTCGATTTAACCGAAATGGGAAACGTAGCTACCCCAAGTCAGTCGTACTTAAAAGGTAACGCGCCCGGTTCTCCAACTGGTGAGGGGGCTGATACAATGACCATATAAGTATTCTCTTTTCGATATATTATTATTATTATTGTTATTATTAACCTTTTGTATTAACTGAGGAACTTCTGTAAACATCACGGTAAGTTGAAAGGGTGCGTTTTTGTGTAATATTACTTACCCTTTTTTTTTTTCTGTTTTTTTTTTTTTTTCTTTTTTTTTTTGATTTGTGTTCTTATGATGGTTGGATTTACAATTCACTGTTTTTTTCATTGTTAGTTTCCGTTTTTTTCTCTAATTAGCACCACTCATACTCATGCGTTGTTTACGTTGTTTTTTTTATGGAGCAAACGTAATATTTTACGTCTGTTTTTTTCCGTATTTTTGTGGTTACCTCCTCAGTTTTTGACCCTATTACTTTATTGTTATTATTATTATTTGTTTTTTTTCCTTTCTTTTTCTTTTTCCTTTGAAGTGTTTTTAAGGACTTTTTACTGTTTTTTTTTTCCTACGTGTGTTAATACTGTTTTGTTCTCCCTTTCCCTTATTCAGGTTTTCTTTCTGTTGAATTTGTTTAGTTTTTTTTAGTCTTTTTTTTTCCCCTTCTTTTTTTTCTTTCTTTCCTTGTTTCTGAAAAATTAATTCTCCCGAATAGAAAAATTGTTTCTGGGTACTCTGTTTCCCATTAGTTGATTACAGAAAGTGAAAAAAAACAAGCGTCGTGAACGTGTTTTCTTGGGTTATTTTGTTCCCTCCGAATCAAAAAAAATTGTTTTCCTTTTTAAAGAAAAGCAGTAGACATATGTTAGCAGCACATATTTTCTCTCGAACCTTTTTTTTTTTTTTTTTTGTTGCCCCCACCCACTTCCTTTTTTTTGAACAGAAGAAAAAAAATGAAAAGAAAAGCAAAAAAGGTGGGTTTACTTCCTCCTCACGAAATACTAAAAAAAACTAACTAAGTCTGGGCGAGCTCCGATGGTATTTTATAATGGAACAACGTGTTAAATCCGATTTATTAAAAAAAACTGGAATGAAGTCCCCAGAACTTTGCCAAAAGAAAGACAAGTAATATAAGAATAAGCCCCTTGAAACCGATTAGTTATGCAGTACATCCGTCAGTAAGGCTTAAAACGACATACTAGATGGTTAGGCAACTACATAAATGAATATTTTCTTTTTTTTGGTTTACTTTTTTTGAGTTCATCTGTTTCTTGTCTTATTTTTTCTCAATGTCTCGTATCGTCTGTGAGAGTCTCACGGTTGACTGTTTTTTTTTTTTTTTTTTTTTTTAGCTTCCTAAGGCTTCGTAAATAAGTTAAAAAAAAAAAAATAAAACATCTGGTATCGAATTATTCTCTGAGCCAGAATTCTACTCGTAGGGAAAAATCCCTACGCAAACATCGAAAGAAAAAAAAAAAAAAAAAATTTAAATCTAAAGACTGAATCACTTTATGATTCTTAATTGGTAAGCGTGACTTGATTAGCGATTCGTAGCTAGAAAAAAAAAAATTAAAAAAAAAAAAAATGAAATGTAAGTATTCAAAATTAATATAAATATGATCATCAATATTAGATGGCAAACACGTCGATTTAGGAAATTTTCCTTTTTTTTATTATTATTATTGGGATTTGGTACACCTCAAAGGTTAATCTTATTCTCAAAAGGGGAGAGAGAGAAAAAAAAAAGAACAGATATCGAAGAAGCAGCTCGTTCGATGTATTCGCGCGTCCTGCTATTGTCGAAAACAGGGAAAAAAAAACAAAAAAGAACAAATAAATAAATAAATAAATGAAGAGAGAGAGAGAGCATGTATAATGTCACTGTGGTTTCTTTTCATAATTTGTAGACGGGCTGATCGTTTTAGTTTTTTTTATTTCTTCCTCTAAGGGTGTTTTGTGTACACCTGAAGAAAGCAAATTTTTACCGATTACCAAAACTAAAAAAAAAAAAAAAAACAGATTTGCGTAATAACTAACAACATCAACTTCATTTCACTTACAGAACATTATTTTATACCATGTCATCTACATACATGGATAAGCTTCTCCATGAGGGAGAAGTTCGGTTTGAAGAAAAACTTGAAATTGCAAAACGGGGTGGAGATGTTAATTTGTCTGGTCAATTTTCAGATAAAACTTATAATTTACTGTCCCAAGTTCATAGCAATCCAATACTGGAAAAAGACGGTCACTTAATGTCAATGATCGAAGACATAGAAAAACACACAAACAGTGATTACATTCTAAAAGGTGACGTCGAAAGAAAATTCGCAAGTCTTGTTTGCTGTATTTTAAAATCACTATTAAGAGAGGCTTTGTCGACCAACGATGCCGGAAGCAGAAAAATAAACATAGAAAAATGCTGGACATGGTACACACGAAAAATGCAAATGATCTTAAACTGGAAGTTAGAGCGAATGACTTCTTTGGATGCAGTTTCACACCAACCTGAAAGGGCGTCATTTACACCTCCGGATTCAGTTTCTGGAGCACCCATTCAAGGTAAGATACGCAAAGAGGACATCGTTAAAAGAAGTGCCAATGTGAATCCTGTTATTAAAAGTACTCATCCAGCCAAGCTTGACTTCATGGTCAGAGAAGTAGAAGCTCAACAACAAACAGCTATAACAAAAAAACTTGAAAAACACCTCGAGAATATGGTTGAGAATATGAAGGCACGTAAAGAACAGCGAACGGTAACTTCAATAAAAACAGAAACGGGATTGGAAGTACCCCCAGTTTCAACTTCCGAAGACAAGCAGGAGTCTGAACAACCAAAAGAAGAACAACCACCGCCTTCAAAAATTCGACGAAGACGTGTCCAAGCTTCGCCTTTAGATGATGACATTCCACCTCCGGCACCACCACAACCAGCATCGAGACAATACCCTCGAATTATTTATACTAAGCAACGTTTGGGAGGTCAGAACTCAACAGGTCCTCCTACTTTCGTCCACAGTAAAAGCAGCATCGCAGCAGAAAAGGACGTCCATTTGGTAAATGAAAAAGGAGATTTAATCGTTGAAGGAAAACAACAACTGAGAGAGTTGCTTCAAAAAGAAGGTTCTGCGTGGAATGAACTACAAAGACAATGGGTGCAGCAGGGTGGGGAATCGAATACGAGTGATCCGAACTGGAGATTATTGGAAAAATCACTTGCGAATATCCATAAGGTGTGGGTAGCCAACAGAACACGAGATATAGAAACAACAATTGAGAACAGAGAGTTCATGGACACTCTTGCAATGTGGGGATACAACCATGCTAGAATTGAAGAGGAAATAAATCGAAGACACGAATCATCAACTGTCTCAAGTCAAACTGGAAGAACTCATCACCTAATTAGATCATCAGAATCAACCAGACCAAAGACTGCAGAGCCTCGTCAGTCTCTGTGGGATAATATCCCACAGACTACTACTACTAAACCAGTCAGAATGTCACATTCAACGTTACCAAACGGAGAACCAAATCCATCATTATCTGCATACGACCACCGAGAGATTACAATGTTTGACAAAATCTTACAAGATAAGAATGCCTCTGAAAATAAAAAAACCCTTGATGATGATTTCGCAGCCTCCATAACCAAACACGGACTAAAAGCTGTATCAAAAGACTTAGTAGTTGGGACAGCAGGGACTAATGTCTCCCTTGATATAACCCCGGATAAATTTACAGCGTTTGCCCCATCGATGAAGAGGACGTATTATGGAACTCGAAAGTCTAATTTAAAACATGAAAAATCTTCAAAAAAAAAACCATCTGCAAAGCAAACAGATCCACCAGTTAAAAAAGTCGAAACCGACGAAGACCGTCAACGTAAAGCAGCTCTCTTTCAGTGGCTGTTCCCAACAACAACTGTCGTTGAGGAAGTGCCTTCATTAAGAAGACTGCAACAACAACGTACTATTTCAAAGATTAAAGATTGTCTTGTTAAACACAACTTACACATCCCTACTTCTGCTATAGAAGACGGAATTCTCACTCCTGAGTACCAACCGTACCTCGAATGTATTGGAAATCTTCCACCAAGGGATTCTGGTTTCTCTCGTAGTTGGGATAAGTTACAACAGTCAAAACCAAAAAAAACTAAAACAACTGCACCTAAACAACCTTCAGGAAAGAAACGTAAAAAGAAATAGAAATAACACTTTGATATGTTCAAAAAAAAACCGAAAAAAATAAAAGAATGATTCTTCATTAATGTATTGCCTTGCTCATCTTACCTTCTGGTACTGATGTTGTCATCTGACATGTTGTTTTGTTTATGTATAAACTTTATTTTTATTTTTTTTTTTTTTTCACAAGGTCCTCTACAAGTTTTTAGACAGCGAGAAAGTGACTTATTACGTTGGTTCCAGCGGGTAGACTTCAAGACCCTGAGAGAGAGTACATTTTATTGTTTTTTTATTTTCATAAAACAGTTCTCCCACTCTTCAGAGATGAGATTGCTATTACGTGTCTCGAAAATTGGAATTATTTCTCAGCAGGCGAGACATTATCGTTTAAAGGTACCTAAAGATTTGGAAGCTGTTGTACCAGTCCCGTCCCTTCACACGTATACGATGAGAGTTAAAGATCCTATTGAGAGTTTACCATTCTATAAGAATATCTTAGGACTTGAGGTTCTACACATATTGGACGTTCACCAAAACGGATTTCGGATATATTACATGGGTGCTAGAGATGAATTGCGGTGTACTCCTGCGCGGATGAAGAAAGTTCCTGGTCTTGAAAGCGTTGATGCTAATACAAGTCATCGACCTGGAACGATGGATGCGAGTGATTATTTATATCATTTACATACTTGTGTTCTAGAGTTAATTCACGTTAGAGGAACAGAAGAAGATCACAAGTTTAAAATAAGCACTGGAAATGATCCTCCTCACCTCGGGTTTGGTGGCATCACACTTCAGGTTGACAACGTTGCGAATATCTGTCGTAGATTACATCAAAATAAAGTAAAAATCACTGCAGAACCAACTGCAGAAGATGCGAGTATACTTATACAGGATCCTGATGGTTATGCCATACGTCTTATAGAAAGGCAATCAAGCGTTTTTTATAGTAACGCAAAACTCACTCCCACTTCACTATCAAGTTGTCGACTACGTGTCAAAGACCCAAAAGCTAGCGTTCCATTCTTTGAACGATTCTTCCTAATGAGAGTTGTCTGTGTTCACACCATAGGTGACATAACACGTTATTACATGGCCTGTAGAGCCCAACTTGATGCTGAGGGAGTCTCCGACATGCTTTTTGACCCTCGTTCTGAGGATGCTTTCACAATATTAAAAACTCTCCGTGTCCCTACTATCGAACTACAGCATCACAAAGGAACTGAAAACTACGAGACTAAGTATCCTTATCACAGCGGAAACTCTGCGCCTGTTGGATTTGCTCATTTGGGGTTTATGGTTGAGGACGTGGATGAATTGGTAAAAGCAGCATTAGAAGCGGGTATCTACATTATTAAAAATAGAGGTGAAGGAGCCTTCCCACAAGTTGCATGGCTTATGGATCCCGATGGGTATTGGATTGAGATTTATCAAAGATGTTTAAGAGATGCTGTGATTCGACCTCCACCAGAGGAAGAATTAACTGGCTAACATCATAGAATGTGAGAAGATAAGTTCACTCGCTCATGTAGAGCATTGTTTGTTTGGCTTCGTAAGCTGACGATTTATTATTGTAGGTTTTAATTTTTTTTTTAAACAGCAACAGACATCAAACAAGATGGGAAAAGACAAAAAGCAAAAAAAGAAGTCAAAAACTGACTACCCAGAGGTCACATATGAGGACTATTCCGACATTGAAGACTGTGACTGGGAAGATGAAGAAGAAGAGGAATGCAGTGAGTACAGTGAGGATGAAGAGCTTCAAGCTGTATTCGACTCTTTTGATGGAGGGAAAGGTTTCATGTACAAAAAAGCTTTAAACAGAGCACTGCAATCTCTGGGATACTTCTTTACAAAGAAAGAACTTCGTAACCTCGCAAAAGACTACGACACAGATGACGACGGTACCATCAGCTTCGAAGAGTTTCAGGAACTCGTTTACGATCTTTACGAAGAGGAGGAGGAAGAAGAAGAAGACGAAGAAGATGAAGAAGACAGCGACGAAGACAATTCCTACACACCGATCAATTCAGAAATCACAACTTCACCAACCACTCCAGCCACATCATCAGGTAAAGTAATAAAGAAAGCTGTATTCATTGGTGTAAACTACCCCGGGTCATCTGCTCCCCTTCAAGGGTGTGTCAACGATGTTCGTATGATGAAAAATCTTCTTGAGAAAAAATGTAAAATGAAAATTTTGAATTCTAAAATATTCGTTGATGAAAAGAAATTTAGAGACAGAACTGGACAACCAACGAAGAAGAACATAATAGAGGCGATGAAATGGTTAGGGAGCGACAACCAACCTGGAGATAACATATTCCTACACTTCTCAGGACATGGAACTCAAGTTAAAGCTAAACATGATAAACATGAAGTTGACGGAATGGATGAAGCAATCTGCCCAAGTGACTGTGAGACTCATGGATTGATCATTGATGATGATATTTATAAACTATGTGTGAAGTATGTACCTGCTGGATGTCGACTAACTGCTGTAATGGATTGTTGTCACTCAGGTTCTATTATGGATCTTCCTTTTAACTTTACTGGTTCTCGTGAAGGAATAGCAAGAGCGCGTTCTGGAGGAAGTGTTACGATCAGAGGATCGGAATCTAATAGAAACAATCCAGCAGGAACTGTGTTTATGCTTTCTGGTTGTCAAGACAATCAGACGTCAGCTGACACCTGCACATCCAGCGGTGAAGCAGGAGGTGCTTGCACACTAGCAATCTGTTCTGTTTTGGGTGAGACACCAAAACTACCTCTAATCGACCTTCTTGAGAATATGCGTCGCTCTCTTGCTTCTGAACGTTACACTCAGATACCACAATTGTCTTCCAGCCACACTCTGAAAGCAAGTCAGAGATTTAGTTTCGCTGGAGCGTAAAGTGTTGCGATTTTTTAAAATCTTTTCCCCCGAATTGTTATTCTCGGAGTTTAAATACTTAAGTGTATTATGTTGAACAATAAAATGCAAAACCAGCAAATATATTTTTGTTGTTTCCTTCTCTGATGGTTTTTTTTCTTTTTTTTTTTTTTTTTTTTTTTTTCTTCCCCACTGGAGAACCTGGTGATCAAACTCCGCTTAGTATTGTCGATTTCCCCCTCCAGCGGTATTATTTATTTATTTGCAGTCATTTACTACGCTGCCGCTGACAGTCAAGATTGTCGGAGAAATTGTTATTCCTTTTGAGCTTGAAAAATACAGTAATCAAATGACTCCACTGGAGAATCTAGTGATCAAACTCCGTTTAATATTGTCGATATGTAAGCTGCTATCTAATCTTCACAATCTATCCGGCGATTAATAGTTTGCTTGGTATCAAAATTTTGTGTTTTTAAAAGGTACGCACCTAACAGGATGCGTCACTGATAGAACAGAACAAACTGTGCGTATTAAGGAATCCATCGTGGAGTACAAAAAGAATCATCGCAAATGCGAGAGATAACATCGCGTTAAGTTTTGATGGGTCTTCTTATTCCAATTCTTTTTTTTATTTTTTTTATTTACTTTTTCCTGTACTTCGCAATGATAAGAAGTTAAAACAAACCAAAGCAGTATTACTACACAAATTTATTTCAATTTCTTTCGCAAGTCTCCCCAAGGAGTGACTTGTTCCTCTTTATGGTTTTCTCTCTTATTATTATGTATTAAGGAGCAATTGGTTTATTTTAAGCCTTCTATTCTGTTGATCGCAGACAAGTATTACTGTCGAGCGGAACCTTTTTGACATAATAAATAAAACGGGCTCTTAATCTGAATAGTTTCTTCTCCGACTTTGTCGGTGCAAAAAAAAACTATTATTACCACTGCTGCTAAGGTTGGAATTTAACTTTATTTCTTTTTTCAGGTATTTTTTAAAAACAAAAAATAAATGTTTGTTGTGACAATCCATTGCTCTGGATCGTGTCTCCTATCACTGTGAGTCCCTTACCAATCAGATTAAATAATTGTCTTTGTTTAACAGGCATCACACATGACATGAACCAGTTTCGTTGGGATGATAAAAATATAGTAAAATGGATATCTGGTTCAGGACTAGGATCGATCTATTCATATCACAGTTCTGTTCAACTACGGCTGAGTAGATGCACCTGTTCAGTAGAATTAAATAAAGTGAGGGATGCTATTTATCTTGAATTCGGAGTAACTACGGCAACAAAGGGTATTTCTGATTTGCTCACCAGCATGAACAGACGTGGAACTCGAAGGAAAAACGCTCAAACTGTGGCAGTCGTCTTGGCTTTGTTTGATTCTGATGGGACTGTTGTCAGTTGTTTAGTAGCATCTCCATTTACTCGAGTTAGCAGTATGGAACTTCATATTTTATTTGCGACTACTACTCGTGAATTTAGAGGAAATGGTTTAATGAGAAGGTTGGAATACGAATTGTCGAAGGATCAAAACGAAGTGATTGTTCACGCAACGAACACCGCGAGACCTTTTTGGGATAAATTAGGATACAAAATAACAACAGTGGTAGACCCAATATTTAACCAATATGTGATGGGTAATACCATCACCCTAACACGTGCAGACTGTGAATGTAATTATAATGCTCCTCCGGAATTGCGACCACCAATGTGTCTCTTAGGAACACAAGATTACCCTGACAACACTCCAGGTTTTAATTTAAAGGAATGTCCTCTTTGCTCTGAGTGTTTTTCATCAAGAGAACACCTCAACGTTCACCTCGACAGCTATTTTTCAGATCAAGTTGAAGTTGTTAAAGAAAAACGTCGTCGAAGTGATTCTTCTGTTGATATTGACGACAAGAGACCCCACATAATCGGCAACGGAGAATTACCACACCGAATGATAGCAACAAATTTAACTTAGGCAGCGAAAGAGAGGAATTGTAATTTCAATTGCTTTCTTACATTCTGAAGATTCCAAGCGAATGTTATTTAAATGGCGTATATAAATACTGCTGCTGTTATAAAGCTTGTAGTTAGATCTAGCATATTGTCAGTATCACTGTGTGAGAGATACATAACCAATCATAGACATTAACAGTTATTCCATTGGTTGTTTGATGGTATTATTATTATTTTATTTTTTTTTGTATTTTATGATGTTTATGTTTTTATTCTTCACAGAGAGGGAGGGTAGCCCCATTTTTTTTTATCTGCCCCCCTTCATATGCTCTGAGTAAAGGTAATTAATGAATACCGTCTTAAGAATAATAACTGTTGCTACACTACTTTATGAATGTCTTGGACAGGGGATTCTAACAATTAGTAGGGTTGAAGAAGTAACAACAGAACAAGAGTTAAATAGAGGAACAGCATACCAAGGAGGTGATGGAGGACTTACAATAACAGTAGCTGGAGCTTCTTTTGATACGGGAATGACAAATGCTGTAAAGCAATCTGTGATAAATTCATTATTTACTGGGACTCTTGATGTTGGTGGCACACCCGAGCTCTCTGTAGAACCAGATGGGTTTAATGCACATAAAATATCACTTGTCGATACGACGACAATATCGGTAACTACAACTACTTTTGTTATTAGTTTTAACGCTGTTCCTGAATTCGATATAAATAAGGATGAGTTTCTGAACATAACACTTCCTGATTCTGTCCTCTCGGGTGGAGCAACTGTCGATCTTCAGCCTGTTCCTGTTCAAATTCAAGTTTCAACCGGTGTGTATTTCTGAATAGTTTCAAAATTTAAAAGTTTTTTTCCTCAAAAAAATAAATAATAATAATAATAACAACAGGAACGATAGTAGTCGCAAAACGACCATACGAAAACCCAAACGGACAAGCAACTGGTCACGTGATGAATGAAGCTGATGCAAGATTTGATAGACCATCACTATTCCTTGCGGTATCTCCGTGGGAGAATTGGAGACAGATCGACGGAACACCAGCTGGGATTAATAACGTCGCTACTAATTGTACAGTCAGTAACAGACCAAGTGAACCTTACGGATGGAGTATCAGAGTAAAACAAGGATACCTTGTTGAATGGCATACTGCTCACTACCGTCATACTAATGGAAACTACTTACGATTGTTGACTATTCCCGGATTGGAGAATTGGAAATATGTCGAAGTCTTTATTACACCAGATCCTGATTATGATATTTCAGCTACCGAAACAATCAGTTTTGATACGAGTTGTGTTGGAGCTTATCTAGGTTCTGGATTGGAACCAAATCCGGATTCGAAATTATCATTCGACATTGAACCAACGTCGGGAATTTATTATATTCAAACAAGTCTTGGTACGGAAATGTGGGAGACGGATTTATCATTATCCCTTCCGTGTAATTGGGATAATATTGGAAGTTCTCAGATTGGAAATCCTATTCCGAATTGTGATTTCTCAAGATCAGTAAACAACCCTGGGTTTACTGCTCCTGATTTAACCATCCGAGTCATACTAGAAAAAGGAGAGACGTGGTTAACAGATTCAACAGCTCAGAACGAATTAGTGAATTCTTTTACTTCCGTTCTAGGAAGTGCCTTTATCGCTCATGTTGATGAGTTCTTACGGGATCCAATCTCAAATAATCCACGACTCACATATATTGATTCTCGAACAGCTGAGTTTTCAGTCTTAACATGGCCTGACTGGCCACAGGCGTTACGATCATCAAGTGGATCTTTTGACGTTACTGTTAATGAATATATTGAGCTGGATTTATCATTTAGGACGGTGACGTCTAATAATGTGTTGTATAAACCTACTAAGAATCCAAGAGGGTCAACAAACCCTCCGGGATTTACGATCAAAGCTGCTCCAGGTTGGGTAATTCCACATGGAAATACTGTTGCTTGTTCTGGATCAGTTCAGTCATCTTGTACAGGTCTTTGTGTTTGGAAGAACAGCTATTGTGTGACTACTGATGGTGATGTTGAGCAATTGATATTTACAGAGACGCAGGTAAGACTTGGACAGGTTGTGATTGAAATGAGGTTTGGATCACCTCCTGGATTCCATCCAGACACTCAGGCTAATTTAGGATCTAATTTATATACTCCTGACGTGTCGAGTAGAACAGAGACTTGGTGTTCCTCAACTCAACCAACAGGAACAGTAGCATCATCAGCAAACTTGTGTGCTAGTGTATTGTCTGCTACTGATGTAAGAAACGCATTTGCACCAACAACAGTTGCAGTAACGCAAGGACCAATTCCAACTTATTGGGAATCACGTGAAAGTACTCTGATTCCTAATTCTGCTGTGACCGTATCACTTGAGTTAATTACAATCAGTTTATCGCCTGATAGTATTTATGAGATTTGGTCGGATGAATCCGTTCTTATTAATATTCCTCCTTTTACTGGTGTCCCTCCAGTGACTCAAGGAATCTTTACTGGTTCAGCTCTTATCCCAGTTGGACAACCTGCTAATGTGACGATTATACCAGATTATGGAATACTAACAGTAAGGCATTCAACAATAACTCATGCTCCTAGTTTTATAGATCTCACTGAGGAACAAGTAAGAGCAGGTGCTGGTTCGATTACATTGTCATGGGTGGGTGAGATGTGGAGGGTTGGTTGTTGTTCTTCAGATTTAAGAGGTGGTGGAGGTCAGAATCGGATTCCACAAGGTGGACTTCGTCTTATGTCGGATGTCTCTATATTTGATAATCCGTTTGGTTGGAATAATCGAATTGAAAATGCTACAGAACTCCTCCCTGAAATTCAAACAGTTGTTTCTGACTTCCCATTTCCGGGAGCTCCATACGGTCGAGTTTTAACACTAAATCTTCAACCTGATCCATTCTATGATACAACTCAAGAAGAGCACATCAGTATATCAATAACAGATGATGCTGTTGTTAGTGATCTCTCGTACATTGGTAGGGGTTGGCCAATTCCAACTACTGGAATCTGTCCAAACAGTGTTACAGGATGTAGTGATTTCATAATAAATATAGTTCCATCTCCAGGTAGGTTGACGTGTCTTGGAGGTGTCTCTGCTGGTCGTTGTCCTGACCTAACAGAAGAAGACATCAGAATAGGAGGTCGTATTATCTACGTGGAATTTGAATTAGGAGAAACATGGAATGAGGTAAACTACCCAGGAGGGTTTAAAACAGATCTTATCGGAGGTTTGAATTCTTTAGTGACGGCTACTTCAGAACCTTTGGGTTGGCAGGCTAATAAAGTTTCAATTGTTAATGCCGCAAGTGTTAATGTTGACTTTTCTAATTCATCTCGACTATTAGAAATTACGTTACTTCCGTTTACGAGTTATGATTTAGTTGGAGTTCCTTTTGAAGAAGTGAGGATTGAAATCTTTCCGAGACTAACATCAAGTGGAGTAGGTGTCAACCCTTCTGTTGTATCATTTAGGATATTAAGATCTGAGGGTGAAATCCAACTGAGTGCATGTATCGGTTTATTACCTGATAGTGGCTTACCATCTAACCCTAGTTCTGTGATGTCTCCTCCTCAGCCTGCATCTGTTGATTGTGCGACTGGGAATCAAGCTTTAATCACTAACGTTTTCATACCTGATGAAAACGCCTACCGTGAAGCAGTTATCATCAACGAACAGGATATAATAAGAGGAAGAGTTTCATTGAGAATTCAACTTCAGTGTGGAGAGTCTTGGCAAACTGCTGCTGGTGTTTCACCAGATCTGAGAGAAGTCTTGTTTAAGTCGGGGTTTACGAACTTTAACATGGCCTCAACAGTTCTGCCTGACAATACACTTTTCGGTAATATATTCGTCCCCAACAGCGTTCCATGTCCACAAACTGCTACAGTGATGTTGTCACAGGATATAACTTACAATGCTGATGTCAATAATATTATTAAAATTCAACTTCCAGCATCGCTGTTTAGTTCTGGGTTGAGTCATCGGCTTCCGAGATATTTAATAGTTCGTCCTGTGAATGGAATCGCAGATTTGAATATAAAAAAAGGAATTGACGGAGATTCCAACAACATAATCACATCACTAGGTGTTGATCAACCAATCACTGAACAGTTGATTCGTGATGGTGGACTGTCGCTTCAAATCACATACAGAGCTGGTGAAAGGTTTTCACGGACATCACAATGTAGTTCTGACTTACTTTCAATGATTAGAGGTCAGCTTAACCCAACTCAAGAACATACATACGCATACAAGGATCCTTTAGCATGGGGTCCAGGTATTGATAATGTTCACACAACTGTTGTTCCTGGTTCAGTTGTATTCCAATCAGATACCGTGACTGTTGTTAATTTCAATCCCTTCGCCTCATATGATATTAGTGTCTCACAGAATGTGACTTTAGATATTCCTGGGTCGTGTGCTACTTCTGGACTACAACCTTGGTGGGGTGACGAATCAAGAGATACATCAGAGTTCATTTCTCAAACGATATCACAATCACCAAACCTTGCTGAACAAATATCAGGTGGTAGTCAGTACACGTGGGGATTCAGAGGTGGTATTCCAAGAGGAGCAGGTCTACCAGGAAATGGTTACTTCACGATAGAACCATCTCCAGGTTTACTGCTATTGGAAGCAGTTGATGGAAGAGGTTGTTCAGGTTCTTGTTCAGAAAGTATTCTTCCAAACAGAATGAATGAAATCATAATCGAAGACTCTGAGATCAGATCAAGTGGACAGTTCAAACTCCGACTCACTATAATTGGTGACACCTGGAGAATAGCAACTGATGCTACAGCTGGTTCTAACTGTGTTGCTTTACCAACATCTGAATCTTGTTCAACTATCCCTGTTAGAAGTGATGTTTGTGGGACTGTTGGTGGTTGTACTTGTCCTGGAAATGTTTGTTGTGATCCTTCTGGTCAGAAGTGTGGTGGATCAACTCAGTCACCCATCCCAACGAATTTCAACTACAAATCCATACTCTGGTACTACACTTTTATAATTGGTGAGGATTGGCCAAAACCAGTTGCTGCAAATGCCGGTAGCAACATGCCTGGTCTTGCTGCTCCTTTGATAGCTCCTGACGTCAATACGGATTCGGGTTTCACTGCGAGAAAAGAAGTCGTTTTTCCAGGACCGGAAATATCACCGACGGTAACGTCTGTCACGGTAGTGTCTCAGAATGTTATCGAATTAACACTTTATCAAGATCCTTTATTTCTATTAAAAATAGATGAGACGGTAATTGTTGACATGCCTGGTGAGATGTTCAGGTCTGGACTAGAACCAGATCCACGCAGTGTTAATTTTACTTTTGCGGTAACACCTCCGAGAGTCACACTGGGACCAAGGAATACCTTCACAGAATCAGAGATAAGGGCGGGAGTAACTCTAACACTAACTTTAAATACCGGGTGTTGGGTTGATAATGCGATGGAATTACTTGTCCCAAGAGTCGTGTCTGATAAAACAATTGCTTCCCAACCGAATGGTTGGGAAGCAATGGTTCGTGGACCTGTTGAACAAAATCTTTTTATTAATCCAAATACAACAATCTTATCATCTGCAGCATCAACGTGTAACAATGTTTTGGAATTTCAAATAAACTCAACGGAATACCAGACAGTTTGGGTTGGTGATTCGTATGACATTTCTGAACCAGAAACGATTTCATTTTCGTTTTTAGGTGAGATGATCGGTTCAACCATCCCACCGATTGGTAATCCAACTGATCCTTTAACGTTAGTCATAACTCCTGATTCTGGTGGTCTTGAAATATATCCAAACCAAGTAAAGGAATTCTCAATAAAGACATGTACTCAACCTATTGAGTTGACCCTTCGACTATTCGGAGAACGTTGGCCACAACCGATGACTAACACACAACGGATGTGTATATTCGATAGTCTTACTAGTATATCTGCTTCCTCAGAGTTTAATGCTCGTAAAAGTGATCTTATTCAGGTGTCGACTATTGAATTAAAGAATCCTTGGGAAGTATCTGTTCCTCTTCAATGCACTCCAACATACGATGCGAGAAACGCTGAAATAGTTTTCAGTAATATTCCTGGATCGTGTGTGGTTTCAGGGATTGTTCCTGGAGCAGCTCAGGGTCCAGACCCGGCTCGTTTTCAAATTGAAATCGAAGACGCTGCGTTGGTATATCTAGTGAATACTCAAATTACTGAAGACTCACTTCGAACGGGTTCACCTTGTGTTGACGTCGTTCTTATATCACAAGATGGTTCTCAGAATGATACTTTCGTTGATGACTTAATTCAGATTCAACGTGACATGTCAGCAAACAGAGTAGCATCAATCTCCCCTTTCGGATTCAATGCTAGAAAACAAACCTTAATCCAACCTTCTGACATTAGTATAGTAGATCAGAATACTATCGACCCGACACTTAACAGACCGAAACTTAGATTTTGTTTTCGTGCTGATCCTCAATTCCAAATTGATACTCCAGAGTTGGTGACAATAATAATAAGAGGATCAGCTGTTTTTTCTGGTATAGCCCCCAGCTACCTGAATAACGTTCCATTGCAATTCACTATCGTACCATCTCCTGTTAACATCACCATAGTGCCTGAGGTAATCACAGAGGATGATTTGCGTAACGGAATTGAACTTAATTTCATTATGGGATTCGGAGAATCTTGGTCTTTCAATCCTGGATCGTGTTTTATCGGAGGTCAGAATAGTCGTT
Source organism: Flectonema sp. DT1601 (assembly GCA_964019425.1). Classification (NCBI taxonomy): domain Eukaryota; phylum Euglenozoa; class Diplonemea; order Diplonemida; family Diplonemidae; genus Flectonema; species Flectonema sp. DT1601. The sequence goes on along the minus strand of OZ025805.1, from coordinate 651,678 downwards.
GTGATCAAAGTGTTGTTGGAGTTCCACAGAGATCGATGTGTGATTGCGTTGCTAATGTTAATTGTGATCCTGCTCTTCAAAGTGTAGTATCTCAACCGTATGGTTGGGATGAGCGTTTTTTAAATATCGTAACGTCTACTGGATTCGTTTTTGAGAATCCAAATAGGAACATACTCACACTACGAACCGTCCCTGATCCTCTCTTTGATATTACTGAGGATCAGTCTGTAAGAGTTTCTATACTTGGATGTGCTACAGCATCTGGCATAGGATCACAAGACATGTACCTAACGATTATAAAAACAGCTGGAAAGATATCATTACAGGAACAACAACCATCGGTGGGAAGTACATCTCCGTGTTCGCATTCGAGTTGTCTTCATGCGAATGATTTGGAGTTTAATGAACGTGATGTTCGAAATGGAAGTATTTCTTTCTTACTCAGAATGGAAGGTGATCTTTGGATCAACAGACCAGCAGACATCGCTAGCTCTTTCATCAGTAATTGTCCTGTCGTTCCTGTGGGAGGTTTACCAAACAACTTTTGTGTCGCCGGTTTTAATAATAAAAGAATTGACATCGTTCCAAGCACCTCAATAACCATTGTATTAAACGCCAATGACAGGATGTTGAATGTGAGTTTTACAGAGGTACCCACTTATAATATTGATTTTTCAGAGAGGGTTTGTGTGAACTTTCCAGCTTCAGCTACAGCATCATCGACAACACCAGTGTTGAGTGATTCACACTCAATGATGTTTAATCAAAATGTATTTTGTTTTGTCATAAACCCGGTACCTGGTGAGGTAACTGTTGATACTACTCCGGGTCAGATATGCGAGTCTGACATTCGTCTTGGCAGATCATCTTTTACTCTTGTCTTAACAGAGGAATTTTGGGCACCAACAGCAGCTGACACCATCTTCAGTTTCATTGAAGGTAATTTAACTTGTCCAGCAGGTGATCAATCTTGTTTGTTAAAGTATGATCAAAATACTGTGTTTACTGGTCAAAAGATTCACGGAGGTTTAATCCCGACAACTGGTACTGGGTTGATTGATACAACGAAAGTGGTTTTTGCTGATGGACCGAGTCCGTTTTTTACTAGATTATTCTTTCCTTTTCCTGACTTACCAATGATTACTAGTCAGCCAAGGCCTTGGTATGATATTCCGATTGATGAGGAAATATCATTTACCATTGTTGGTCCTGCGACGGCTTCTGGATTGCAACCGATTGTCTCGACAGCTAAGTTCACTGTTGAAGCATCAGTCCTTCGTATTCCTAATATAGTTATCCTTGAGCAAGACATCAGGAGTCCTACACCTATTGTTTTTAATATAACATTGTCATGCGACTTTTTCATACCCGGCAGTGAAAATATCGCAGCGAAGGCTTTCTATGCAGAACCGCAGTTGTTCCCGGCACTTAATACTGGTTGGCAAGGTCGTTCATCATCATTTTTACGACTTGATTATATGAGGTCAACACCGACTGGTGGATTAAACATCCTTCAGGTTACCTTATTACAAGATAGTGTGTATGACATCTGTCAAAGATCAGAAGAAGTCTACATTGATATGTCACCCGACTCTGGTTTATTGACTGATACTGAACTAGCTGCAATCTTTGAGAGCGCAGAACCTCCAAGTGCAATGGTCGGTGGGTTGCCTGCTGACTACAAATCAGCGTCTGATAGATTGCGCGGACAGGCTCCGAATATTTTCCAACCCGCGGTTGGTGGAATCGCTAAAATAGAAATAACAAACACTCCAGGAATTGCTACCATGAGTTTATATGTGGATGGTAATCAATGCTTTGCTCCATGTACGATATCCGAAAGGGATATCAGATCTGGTAATGTTGATATCAACATCACTCTAACTGGAACTAGTGTCGGTTTCGCAGACCCTTCTAGTTTAGTATTAGGGTTCAACTCATCACTTCCAGGGGTTGCTGGTTCATTCTTAGATCAGGTTTGTAGAATTGCTCCACGTGGTGGAGTACTTCCACAACCTCCATTCTCTGAAGCAGTTTTATCCGCAGAAATCCAATTCTATCCCGACCCTCAATTTGATATTATCGTCGATGAACTCGTAACATTATCGATCCCCTCGGGAGGATCTATTTACGACCCTTGTCAATCTAGAACTTGGCCAGCATCCGCAACGACATGCTACCTTGAGGAATCCGGTCAATTCTCATTTAACATTGCTGGTGCTCCTGGTGTTGCCATTAGCTGTCCGGTTGTAAGGTTTGGAGCTGCGGAGATAAATATTACTATAGTAGGAACTGAACTGGATGCTTCACCATCGGGAGACACTGCATTTTTGATGCCAATTGCAAGGCAGTGTACGGATGATGTGAGATTTGGATTTGGATATCTGACTGACTTGGGAAGTGATGACTCTCGAGGGTTAACAGAAATCTATTATTCACCACCTCCCCTTTCTGTATCTGGATCATTCAGATTATGTTACAGAACAAAGCAGACAACTTTATTCTACGAACCACCACAGTGTGGTCCTATTGATATTGTCGGTTCTGTGACTTCTGCAACACATGACTTTAGTTCAACATTATCACCAAAGCCACTCGGACCATTCAGAGTAGGATTAGGATACACAATTACATTCGAAGGTAGAGCACTAAACAGTTGGAATGATTCAGCTCGCATTGTACCATTTAACACGTCTTGTGACAACGTTGGTATGCAAAGACTCACACCATTAAAACCAAATGTGTTCACAACACCACCAGTTATGTGGAGCTTAACAGAAGTGACGTGGGAAGGTTTATTTCCAGAGGCTGGAAGATATCAATTATGTTATAAAGTTCATAGAGGTGAGTGGAAAGACTTGGGTGCTATATTAGTCTCAGGAGAAGCGACCAGCTTTTCTCCATCAGTAGTAAACGCTAGTGAACCAGGTATAATATCATTTCAGGGAATGGGATTTACTGATACTGATAAAGTGTTCGCTGTTTGGAATAGAACAGATTCATGGGATCCTGACCACGACTGTCAATTGTTCTTTCCTGGTGATGCTTTGGGAGGTATTTTAAGTTTTCCTGCTCTTCGAACTTATGACGATTACCGACCAGCAGCAAACGGTTTAATAACTGTAACCGACACACTTCTAGATATATCTGAGGTGTCACTCGGATATGGTGTTTTATACAGACCTGGTTGGTATCATTTATGTTATCAACATTCTGAGGGATTATCTGAACCAGTTCCTGGTCAAATGCTTCAAGTTTTACCATCCATTACTGATCATTGGCCACAAGAAGTTCTTATAACGAATGTTCTTAACCCAACTCCTTTAGTTCAGAATCTTGAGGGTTGGGGATTGCAAGACACAGACGTTACAGTAAAACTCATCAAAGAAGGTCAGACATGTGGAGTTGACACTACCAACGATGCTATAATACAAGCAACAGGTACTCTAACTGCTGGTAGACGAGTATCAGAACAAACGTCTTGGGTAGGATTTCAAAATCAGTTTACTGCTAATGTGGAGTTTCGTAGAGTTGGAACTTACTATTGGTGTTATCAGTTGAATGAGTTTTATGATTGTTCATCGAGGAATCCTCTACCATCTGATCCTAAAACATGTCCTCTTGATTCTAACATTCCAAGTGACTTGGGATGGATGAGACTTCCAGAACCAGTTGTGGTTTCTCCAAAATTTTCAAATTTCTGGCCTGAATTCATTCCGTCTGGTGAGACTTCAATCATTACTGTCGTCAGCGAGCAATCTGATATTGATTTAGGAAGCACTGGACGAGTTGCAATACTAAAATTATCTCATCAAAACGTCTCCTGTACTGTTTCATTCCCGCAAGACAATGCGATCTTCGCAACTGTGAATACACCAAACGGATTCTTAACGAACACAATAAACTTTGAAACAACACTTCACAGAGCTGGTTTCTACACGATGTGTTTGGGTAATATAAAAATAGGAGTAGGACGTCTGGGAGTATACCCTGTAAGTACTAGTTATGACTTTATTCCTTTGGAAGAGCGTTCGTCTAATGTGAACCCAACGGAGTTTTTACCAGGGAGTGCTAAACCAATGCCGATATCATTTAATGGTCGGGGGCTTACCTTTGATAGCTTTGATCAGTATGGCAACTTCCGCCTTGCAGATCAGTTTGCAGCTATTCCGTGGGGTGTTGGGATCCCTGATGAGGGAGGATTTTACTCGTGTAAAAATATTTCTTTATTTAACCAACCAAGTGGAACTCAACTCCCTGGATTACCTTCTCCAACAGCTTGGTGGGAACCAGCAAATCCATACGTGGATCGATCTGACCCATCCCCTGCAGTATCATTGTTGGAAGGTACACCAGAACTTGCGACGAAACTTGTTTGGAATGACACTCTCACACCTGGTAATTATACCTTGTGTTTCTTTGATTGGGTCAGAGAGGAGTGGGAGAATGTTCCTGAAGAGAGGTTTTTCGTACCTCCAAACACCCCTCCTCAATTTGAAATAAGAAACATGATAACACATGCTCCACCAAGAGGAGCTTCATTGAGTATCACTGATTTCATGATCTCTGTAGTACCTGGAACGTACCAGGCTGAGAATTATCAACAAGTCTCATTCACAACTACACTTGATCTCAGAACAATGGATCCTTCATTCGACTACTCAAGTGTGTTCGTATTGGGTAGATTTCCACAATACGTACCACTGACGGATATACTTTGGTATGTGTTATTTTTATCTTATCAACGGAACTCATCTTTTTCTTTATAAACAAAACACATCACAGGTATGACCTGGTCTCTCCAGTAGCACAAGCTGGAAAGTACGATTTTACTCTACTAGGTCAGGACAATGGAGGTACGTTGTACGGAGGTAATGATACGGCTATTGCAAACTTTTCAATTGTAGTAAGAGGGTTCACACATGCGATTGTAACACCTGATAGAATTCAGATTGGGAAGAGAGCGAACATGACAGTCTTTGGATTTGGACTATCAACTCTCAGTGTGACTGGTGACTGCATTCGAATAGTACGAACTGATGAACAATTAGGATGTCGGAGAACAGCAGACCTACCTGAAGAATACCAATGCAACAACAACAGATGTACTACTCAAGCACAAATAGATTGGATTGGACAGCTTGCGAGCGCTTGGCAGTTTGGTTATGCTGAAGGTCCGTATGGTAACCCACCAACACCAGCATTTGCACAACAAGATCCAACTCTTCCTGCGAGTAGTGTAATTAATCAAAACAGAGCTTTACTAAAACAGGCTTTAGATGCAGGTCGGAATTTTGTTTCAGAATTTGACACGTGTTTTGCAGAACTATCACCGCCACAGCAGTCTGAACTGAACTCAGTGACAGCACATACTCCATTAATGCCTGTTGCTGGTGAGTATTCTCTATGTTATCAATTATCTGGTGATTCCAATCTCTGGTCGTCAGTTCCAAATTCAACGTTTGAAGTCGTTGCGTCGATCAGGGAATACACTACTCACGCAATCTATTCTGGTATGGGTTTTATTTATTTAAAATATTTTAAATTAAATCTTGAATCTTGTTAATATAACACTCCATACAGGTATTCCAACTACTTTGAACTTCACTGGAGCAGGTCTCAGTGTCATAGATGAAGTGATTGGTTATTGGGTGACTGACTCCTCCACCTTAATAACAGTTGAGTTTGCCAACATCACGTGTGAAGGCACAACCGGTGCAGCTAACGACCCTCTGCTAGGAATGACAAACTTTTTTAGAGGATTCACGATACCGTCTAATCCCAACGAGGTTAACACTCAAGGGTTACAATTCACAACATTAAATATCGGACAAGACGTTGTTAGAAGACCTGGATTCTACAAAATATGCTACCGAGTTGGTCAAACAGATACCTGGTTTGAACCTGAAGGAGGTCTACTCAGAGTATTCTCGAGTATTACTAACTTCACTCCTTTAGAACAGCTGATTGTTTCAGAGACTCTGCCAGTCACGTTCTACGGTATTGATGTGAACTCACCTGCGGGTGTAATCCTAACTAATACTAGTGTTACTCTTATGGTTGTAACTGGTATGGGTTTTTTTGATGTTCTTTTTTTTTTTCTTTGTTCTGATTTATAGAATTTAAAAATAACAACAAAACAGGAACTTGTGACTCCGGTGGATGTCGAGCGGTGTGTAACAGTCAGTCAGCATGGTTCCCAGAAATGGTACTTGGATCCGATCGTCTTCGAGTCGTTCAGCACCCAAGTGGTGATAGTTTATCAAGAGAAGCAACTGTTTTAATGAACTTTAACACAGCTGGATATTATTTTGTGTGTTGGAAAACACCTGAAATTCAAAATTGCCGACCAGTTCCCAGCACAGTGGGACCACCAACTTGTACACCAGAATCCAACACAAACGGATGGTATTTAATGGAAAATCCAATTATTGTAACGCCAGTTTACGATGGGTTCACTCCTAATATTGTTGATGCTGGTGCTACGACTACTATCACAGTACAGAATGTTGATCCGGGAAGGATTAGAGCTCTGGGACCGGCATCGTTATCACTTCGTAATAATGTTACGAACTACACCAGTTGTCGGGATGTGTATCAGAATCCAAGTGTTGATGAGGTTTACTTTGCTGATCAAAGTGCCGTTGTAATAATAGATAATGGAGTTATCCAATCAGGTCCACAGACAGGTAATCGAACTGGAACCTTATCATTTCCAGTAAATGTAACACGTGCTGGTGATTATGATGTTTGCATTGGTATGACTAGGGTTGGAAATTTCACTGGTTTGATGTATCCTGCTTGGAGACAAAACGCCTTCAACACTCCCAGCTGTCAACCGTGGAGAGGACTTAACAATCCTGGGCAAACAATTCCTCAATTCTGTCAAAACACTACATCGCTTTTACAGAATCGTGTGTTTCGCGTTCAGCCTCGACCAGACACACCTGGATATGAACCGTCGCCTAACTCTCAACGGTATGTAATTTATCCTTATTGTGAACTTTAATAAAAAAAAAAACTTGTTTTTATAAAAAAACAAAACAGGTTCCATGGTAGCCCCATCAACGTAACAGTTAACGGATGGGGATACGAACAAAATGATGTCATCTTTGTGATGAACGGAACATCTGGTGAGTTGTGTAGTTCTTGGAATCAATTAGGACTTTGGAACAGATTAGGATATTCATCATTATCGAGAGCATATCGTCAGGTGAGAGGAACTGGTGGTCAGAATGGTGCTGTTGTGATGTCAGAGGATAATATTGAACAAGGATTTGGGATTGTTCAGAGTAATTGGAGTTTTACTTTTCCAAGACCTGGTATATATAAACTCTGTCATTGGACTTCACTCTACGGATGGAGTCAGGAAATATCACCTCTCTTTGAAGTTGCTTCTCCTGTTGTAACAGACTGGGATTGGATCCCAGTCAGTCGCGATATCGTTTTATTGAAATTTTATGGATACGGACTCAGCTCTCTCACTAATATTGGTGATCGTTTGCTCATTGTTCAGAATGATCTGGTACCTGCAGGTCTCTTACCTTGTCAAGTCGTTCCAACACACTTTTCTGTTGTGGCAAATACTAATAATTTAGGTCCTTTAGAAGAGAGTGGTGTTGATGAAACGGATTTCCTTTGGTCCTCAACAGATATCAATTCGTATCCAATAAAGAACTACACAATGTGTTATGCTAATTGTTGGCAAGTTGACATCCCTCTGTCAGTTCAATGCACTGACTACACTCCCCTGACGGGTACATTTCAAGCACCGTTCAGAAATTTCAAACCGACCTTTGTTCTCAGTGATACCGGAGCGAATTTAATTCAGATTCCTCAGCCTTGTAGTGGTGGTATTATTCAAAAACCTTTGACACTGGCATCACCTGGAAGACCTCAGGAAGATTGGGTGACCAGATCAAATCTTCACAAACACAATATTACTTTTACAGTCGTTGCCATCTCTACTACAAATGAGACATGGCAATCACTACCAACTGGAGGTGTGGCGTATCCTGAAATCATCCAACTTCCAGCTGGCAACGGATATGTTCTCTCACTTCCGTTTAGAACGATTCCCGCTGTTGCAACACATGAGTTTGAAATTACCGCAATAGATGATGGTGGTACTGAGTTTGGAGGTGTTGATAAATCTGATCCACAGAGAGTTACCATCGACATTGTTGGTAATAATACGGCTCCTGTTTTTTCACCGAAGAGTGATCGAATCCCTATGGCTGCCCCAGCCTCTGGTGTTGTTGTATCACCTGAAATATTATCTAGTCCAGCCTTAGGAGGTGTTCATCCATATGAAAGAGACTTGATGGTGTTTTGGTATGCAAGAGTTGTTACTGGAAATAATTTAGTTAACGCTCTCCCGACATTTAACGGAACTTTTCTCACACTTGATCTCAGACCTGGATGGATCCCAGGGACTGAAATCTTAATTGAACTCCGTGGATGTGATACACAAGCAGCATGTCAACCAAATGCGGTATCAACATGTAATGGTCAGTCGTCATCTGTTCAGTTCAAACTCATTTTATATCCACCTAACACTCCTCCTGTGGTTGATTGGAAGCGTGGTGATGTAATATTGGCTTATGCGGGTATGTTTTGACTTTTGTTTTTAATTTTACAGTCTCACAGAGAATAATCAAAACAACACACACACACACACACACACAGATATGCCTTATGAGATTAATCATGCTTCAGTTACTGTTGGGACAGGTGCTCATGAAATGGATACGCAAACTCTGTTACAGCCAACGATAGCAATTAGTAACTTACAAGGGACTGGTATTGTATGGGTTGAGCAGCCTTCAATATCAGCTGAAGGGGTTTTGAAATTTACTGTTGGAAATGATTCCATCAAAACACCTCCAGTTGCGACATCTGTAATTGTCAGCTTCAAAGATGATGGTGGTGTTAGAGCTGGTGGTCAAGATACTACTACTCAAACAGTTCAGATTGTTCCTGTCCAACCATACACATTAAGTGTTACACCTGTGACGGCTCCATATTTAAGAACACCAGTCAGTATGACTATCTCTGGTGGTCTTAATGGACATGCGATGTTTTACTTTTACATCTGGCTTGATAGTTCTCTCTCAAGAGATATCACAAAGTTTAATGAACTTCGATCACAGTCCAGCTTACTTCAAATAGCAGGTCCTCAGAGGGATAGAATTGCTTTAGAGAGTTCACTCCCTGTTGGAGACCACACGGTGTTTGGATTATTATTTATGAATGACATTGACTGGACTATATTGGATACAGAGAATCCTGTTCCTTGTCCAGTCGCTAGTGGTTCTCGTTATGGTATTCCTTGTTTGGTTGTAGACACTGTGACTATCACTTCATCTGATGCTACTGTTGATGAGGCTGTGTCAATAGTTGACGCGTTGTCCTCCAGTCCAATGTTGGATGCGAGTACCGCATTTGCTTCTGCTGCCTTCGCTGCTTCTCAACTTTCCAGCGCTGCGAATTCATCTGAGTCCAGAGATTCACTTCTTGATAGTGTTTCACAGGTATTGTTATTGTTATTATTATTATTGTTTTGTCAGTTCGGTTTTCTCGTACCCTTCTGAACCCTCTACCTGGTGTAAGAAGCGGAGTAGTCTGGTGAGTGTCACACCTCGTGTGTTGACAAACCCAACCCGCCATGGGTACTTAATCTGAATAGTTTCTTCTCCTACTTCGTTGGTGCAAAAAAAATAAATAAAAAATAAATAAAAAAACAGGTTGCTAGTAGAATCAGTTCCAGTTCCGTAATCGTCAGCGCCAGTGACCTCGCAAACGGAGGTCTGGCCTTAACATATTTGATAGGAAACGGAAGCGGACCAGCATTGTCTTCTGTATGTTGTTAATTTCTTTTTTTTCTTTTTAATTTATTTCCTTCTCATTCATTACAACGGGCACATTAATTACAAAAATTAAAAAATAAAAAACAGACGGCAGCACAGAACGCCATCGCAACAATAGAACTTTTGTCTACAAAGAATTATGATGTTTGGAGTGCAGCCTGTCACACATCGTTACTAATGCCTTATGGAAGTATTGACTGTGATAGTCATAAGAAATTAAATTGTACTCCAACAGCATGTGGTAATCAAACTAGCGACAGTGAATTTGAGCAAACATCTGGAGTGTTAGTAGAGGCTTTAGGTTCAATCTTAGCGTCGACTACTTCTGCTGTAGCACCAGACCCGTGGGTTGTTGAAGCTGATAAGACAAGAGGACAGTCGCAGACTAGTTTAGTGACTCGTAGATCAGCTGCCCTCCTCATGACTGATTTCCTACGAGTGGCTCATGCCCATTCTGAAAAGATCTGTAATCAGTTATTGTCAGCTGCTTTACAGAACGCTCTTCTTCCAAATGCAACTCTCATCGATTCGAATCCTTACATAAAACAAGTTAATGGAATGACATTTCATGTTTCAGGAATTCACTCACAAGCAACAACATCAACAAGTACACAATTCACACTTAGTAATACACAAGGAACTTCTCAGGTAACGTCTCGTATTAATTCACCAATTGTGAGGGCGAATTCTACGGTGGTCCGTTCTCAGTCATGTCGATCAGCTATTGCAATGTTTGATAAGTTACCTTTGAGAGGAGATGGTAATCCAGAATTCACACCATATCTTCCTGTTGTTAGTGTAAGAGTTAGTAATGATCAAGTTAGAACAGATACGCAGGTTAACGTTGATACATCTTTTGAGCTTCCAATCCCAACTGCTTTGCGATCGCTTGGTGCTGGTGCAGCTCTGTCTTGGAACACTGCATCAACGTTGTGGATACGGTCGACAACAGCTGCGTCATCACGTGGATCTACATCTGTAACAGTAACTGGACCACAACCTGTTTATACAGGATACTTTCAACTACCAAGTAGTCGATTGAGTATCGGTACTTCTATTCTACAGTCGTCTGAAAATATTGAATCCAACGTCGTAGCTGCCAGTTCATACAACGATGGGAAGGGAATCTGTTTCGCATGCACAGCTCTACCTGTTTATTGGGGACTGTTTGTATTCTTTATTATATTAGCCTTGGTGATTGGAGCAACCAGGGATACGAGTGCTTATGGAAAGGGAAGTCCACCTGTTTCTGTTGAGAGCAGTACTTCTGCCTTGTATGTCTGTCTGAGACTTCACATGTGGAGTGCTCCAATGTTAGTATTACCTTACGCATTAGGCTATCATACAAGAGTTCGTAGGGTGGTGGTTTTATTTACTTTCTTTGGTGTTGCTTTAGGTATGTCAACAACGTTTTATAGTAATTCGCCGGCTATTTATTCTTGGGAAGCTACAGTTGATGGAGCGCGGGCGATCACCTTGGGAATGGTTGCTGGAATTGTTGGAGAAATTGTAGCTGTTGGTCTCCTGTTGTACTTATTCCCTAGAGCGAAGGAACCAATTGCAATTAAAATGGAAAGTGAGGATGACGACATTGAACCTCTGAAATCGAAACATCAAAATCTCGCGACTGAAGAAGACTTATTCCACCCGAAGGGAACCAAACTAAAACCAGCAGTCCTGAAAGGATCTCACGTTGCTGGAGAGTTTGTTTTCAGTTTTATATTTACTGTGACGGGTTCTGTGTTAGTCATTTTCTTAACTAAAAACTATTCCGAAGCTCGTCAAGGAGAACAAGTGATGCTGACATTCCTTGTCGCCTGCATCGTACATTACATTCTCGAGATTTTCAGATCTGTTGTCCTACACAAGAAGGGGACGTATGAGGGAGCGAAGTTTGCGAAGATAGATCCAAACGCTGTTCCTGAAGAAACTCATAACGTCGAATTAGAGGAAAGACGTGATCTGTTCGAGCAAAATGAAAGTTATTCTGACCCACCAATGGAGAGAAAACCAATGTCCGTAAACAGAAATGAAGACGCATTCTGGGGAGGAACCTCATCAGCTAGAAGTGAGCTACTAGACAATAGAGTTAACCCTGACGAATATAATCAACTTTATAAATCACATACGCAAGCTATGATGAACACTGGGGGGTTTACAAACGTTTCTGACTATTCATCAAGACCTATTGCGTCTTCTCCTCTTGCTGCTAGGGGAAGAGCAGCTGCTCCTCGATCAATTCATCTTCGTGAAGCCAGCATTTCGAATATCAACCGTCGTGGTCTTGGACGTGGTGGTGATGTTAACGGTTCGATATCTGGTGGTTCTGAGTTGGATTTCATTCAGCCGATTGAATCTTATGGATCTACTCCTAGACGTGGTACTGGTAGGGGAACTCTCTCATTCCTTCAAAATAATAATAATGAACCTGAAGATGCCAGGGGACCGATCTCACAGTTTGCAACTTTTTAGTAAAATGTTCGCATAATTCTTTTTAGCTAAATTATAAAAAAAAAAAAATTTTTAATCAAATGCTGAGAAATCCAGAGTGTGAATTAATTTTCTCCCTCAGAAAGTTTTTACGATTTTTTAGTAGTTCACAACAGACACTCTTTTTTTTTTTTCTTTCTTTCCTTTTTTCTTCTTTTAAAGGTTAGACCGGTGTCATTGTAATTTCTTGACTTGAGGTTCTTCTTAATGATATAGTGATAAACATACAAAAAAAAAAAAAAAAAAAAAAAACTATGAAGGAAGAAAATAGTATTCTGTCTTTTATTATTATCATTATTTCTTTTTTTCATAACTGTTCTGATGAGTGATATCTGTTCGAAAAAAAAAAAAAAAAAAAAAAAAAAAATAAGAACATAGTTTGTCCTCATGGTTGTAGTTTGTTTGATACGCGATCACCGTTTTCCCCTTTCACTTCTACATCTCAACGGCTCAGAGCCGGATTAATACAATTTATAAGTACTTCATAATATAGTGTTCACAGTCGAGTGCTAAGTACAGATAAAAACCTTTTGTTCAGTATTTAATGGTTCCGTTCTTGTGGTTTGGGTGAGGGTCTACTCTGAGGTGAGGTACTCACAAAAAAATAAAATAAAAAAAAAAATAAAGCCACTCGCAACGAGTGGCTTATTTTTGCGCTCTCAAGCTTTACTGACTTCCAGCGGAAAAAACGTTTCTTTTGACTTTTTTTTTTTGAGACCTTTTAATTATAAATTTAATGTTTGTATGCGATTGCTAAGGCTCATTAAAAAAAAAGAAGGGAGAACTAACCTGCCGTATCACCCTCTTCACTTCAGACTCTTTACTGATTGACTGTGTTTTTTTTATGTTGAGGTGTTTTTCTTTTTTTTTTTGTACTGAACTTATTTAGATTCCCATATGAAATTGGAAAAATAAAAAAACCACCACCTTTACTTTTTTTTTTTTGAACACTTTTTTGTTTTTGTTTTTTTAGGATTTAGTTTTTTTTTTATATCTGTTTATTACAGTCTTGGTAGTACGCGGTTGAAAGAAGATGTGTTGATCAACCGTTTTTGGATTCTATTTCATTTTAGTATTAGTTTGGTTGGTCCTTTACCACCTGTACGTTAACCTGAACAATCAAAGTAAATAAAAAAGTTCGATTGTTTTTTTTATTTTTGTTTGTTTTTCCCCCCCTTTCTATATGTATCTCGCATGTAGTAGTTTATATATTTAATATTTTGTTGCGGGTTGAAGCACGGTGGATCTCCACCGGCCCTTGACCTGTTGGTAATTTATTTTTATCATTGAGTGAAATACTATTTTAAAGCAGCAGGAACCTGCTACAACGAGGGTGTCAGCAGACTGGCACAATCCCCCCCCCAACCCTAGAACTTCTCTTTTCTTTTTTTCGTATTAGTTTTGTTTCTTTATTCGCATCCGTGCAAATACGTTTCAAAACCCACACGTCAGTATTTCTTAAAAAATATTTTTCAGCCCCCCCTTCAGACAGCTAATATTGTCCGAGAGCTTGCTATTCTTTTGACGATATCAATTTACGTCTTCACAACTTATTTAAACTTTTATCGTCTGCGTATTTGCATCACTTATTGAAATCAACATAGTTACTTCTACATCAACAGGAGGGGGTAGTAAATGCCCGTCGGAACAAAAAAGCGGCAACCGGTCCCCACAAGGAGGGGATCACTGCAGAATGGGACTCCAGGAAGAAGGTTTGCCCCAGCCCCGTTGCAACAAGTTGTGAAACCAGCAGTTATACCTCAGGTAGAAGAGAAGAAACAGGTTCAACAACAACAACATCAACAACAACATCAACAGCAACCAGTAAACCCACAACATATGTTACCATTCTTACAACCTCCACTAACTGAAATTACTAATGTAGAGCTACAAGGTGATATCAGAGGTAAACTTTTTAAACGTCGAAGCTTCGTCGACATCGACGATGAAGCAAAAGCAAATCCAAACCGAACCTGGTACTTTAAGAAGAAGACAGACATTGATACTTTAGTAAAAAAGTGCAATCGAATGCTGAAACACGAACCACGAGAGAAAGACGCGTTACTGATTAGAGCATCGTGTGAAGGGAAGAAAGAAAATCTTCAAAACGCTATTGGTGATTTGTCTTGCATTTTAAAAACAGAACCAGAACACGCAACAGCTCTGTATGGAAGAGGTCAACTTCAGCAGCGATTAGGTAATCTGGATGCAGCTATAGTCGACTACACATCATTATTGGAAAGGAATCCAACTCACGTAAACGCAGGATACTCCAGAGGAACTTGTCATAATCTAAAAGGAAATTTCGCCGCCGCGATCCTCGACTATCAAATGGCTCTTCACATCGACGAACAGCAACAAACTCAAAAACAACGTGACCGACCATTGTGTACTCCAGAAGATATTTCAGAATATGTTAAAGAACGTGATATGATTGCGACAAAGAAGGCGATGGCTAATTTAAAAGTAGAGTTGGAAAGCAGTGGAACAAACGATCCAACTTTATTAAAAGAACTGGCTGAGAATTGCAGAAAAACTGCTGCTGAAGCTCTCGGAATAGAACTTCGTTCAGAACAAGTTGTGTCACCGTCACTATCAGAAGTTCAAGGTGGAGATCGATCCTGGACACCTCCTTCAGGAGAGAATCCAGTATTGAATTCAACAGTAATATCTGGTGCTATTACTCAAGGAGTTAATCAACATAGTAGATCATTTCACAGTCCTGATCCAACTCCAACAAAGAACTCGGATCCCTCATTGATATCCGCTCAGTTAAATACATCACTTCAATCTGCACCAGATTCAGAAACACCTCTTCAACATCTTGATCCAAACACACCACTTGGATGCAGTGTTGCTTCGGGTTCGTTTGTTGAGGCTGGGACACCACTTACAAGTGGTGGTTCATTCACTCAAGTTTTTCCATCATCACCTGCTGCTCGTGGACGAAAACCACCTCTTCCAATCTCTCGTCAGCCTTCATCATCTTCTTCTCTTCAAAAGGATGCTGGCGCTTCAATAAAATCCGACTCACCTCCTGAAACTGGTTCAGCAGAGTACTATCATCAACTTGGATTCTCATACAGAAAACGTGGCAATCTACAAGGTGCTATTAGAGAGTACACGAATGCTCTTCAAGCTGATCCAGGTCATTTTAAAGCACTTTTTAATAGAGGTTTCTGCTTTGATAAGTTAGGTTTGTGTGAATTCCAATTTTTTCATTATTTTAACTCCAGTCAAAAAAAAAACAAACCTTAACCACCCCCAACAGGTAAGTATGATGAAGCTATATCTGACTACACTCGAGCTCTTCAGATAGAACCACAGAATGCGTACACATTCTACAACTTGGGAATCTCATACGATAGGAAGAGTGATTCATACAAACAAGCTGTAGCTATGTTCACTAATGCGATTGATTTGGAACCAAACAATCCAGATTTCTATCACAATCGTGGGTTTTCTCAGCGTAAAATGGGAAATTACGAAGCAGCCATAACCGACTACACGAAAGCCATTGAACTAGATGAGAATCATTTCAAAGCGTACTACAATAGGGCTTTCAGTTATGATAAGTTGCATCAGTATGTTTATTGTTGTATTTGATTTACATGTGGTTTGGGGAAAAAAAAAAAAAAAAAAAAATTAAAAATTAAAATCAAAACAGGTTTGAAAAGGCTGTTGTCGACTACACAAAAGCGATTGATATTGACTCAACTAATCCAAACTCATATCACAACAGAGGAACTAGCAATGAGAAGTTATCAAGACTTGATGCAGCCTTAGCTGATTTCACTCAAGCAATCAAACTTG
Source organism: Flectonema sp. DT1601 (assembly GCA_964019425.1). Taxonomy (NCBI): domain Eukaryota; phylum Euglenozoa; class Diplonemea; order Diplonemida; family Diplonemidae; genus Flectonema; species Flectonema sp. DT1601. The sequence continues at coordinate 635,506 of OZ025805.1, read as the reverse complement.
ACGGGTCTAATCCATCAACTTATAACAGTAGAGGATTAGTTCGTGATCGTTTGGAACGTTATGACGAAGCGATTTCTGATTTCACCGTCGCAATTGGAATGGATGGATCAAACGCAGTCTACTACCACAACAGGGGATTCTCATGTAGGAATATCGGTAATTATGAAGCTGGTATCAAGGATTATACAAAAGCAATTCAGTTAAATCCGAATTCAATGGCTGCCTACAACAACAGAGGTTTCGCTGAACGTAAACTAGGCTTGTACGACTTAGCCGTCAGAGACTACACGGCATCTGTAAGACTAAACCCGAACAACGTTAAGACATACAATAATAGAGGGTATTGTTATGCTCGTATGGGAATGTATGATTTGGCGATTGCTGATTATAATAAAGTTCTTCAGTTGGATCCAACTAATATTCATTCTTATCACAATAGAGGGATATCATTTGATAAAAAAGAAGACTACTCAGCCGCCATTGGAGATTTCACAAAAGTACTTGAGCTAGATGTGACTAACGCTAATGCTTTCTTCAATAGAGGGAGTGCATACGATTCACTGGGTGACTTTGATAGAGCTATTTCCGACTATACAAAGGCATTGGATCTCGACGTAAACAAACATTCTGCGAAGCAAGAAAAAGAACTAATGTGATTAAAAAACCCCCTCCCTTAAGCAATAATACTCCTCAGCAATAATCTTGCATTCCGTGTAAACAGTTTTTTATTATTATTATTTATTTTAAATTCCTGTTTCTCGTGATGAGGTGTTCAATCGTAGATTATTTTTTCCCCCTCTCTTCCCCAACGCATAATCATTCACTGCGTTGACTCTTATTTTTGTTGTTAGTAAACCCAGTCAGGTACTGGAATTAATTAATTAGAGGTTTAGATTCTTTTTTTTTTTTTTTAAATAGATTTTTTTCCCCTACTTCGTAGTATTATATTGTTGTTTCCTGATAGATTTTCCCTTTTTTTTTTAAATTAACTTTCCACTTTTCTTTAAAAAAAAAGAAAAAAAAAAGCGTTTTTTAACCCGTTCCACTCCCTCTTTGTCAATAGCATTTTTTTTCTTTTTCTTTTTTTTTTTTCATTTAACAGAGTTAGAAAAAAAGAAAATTGGTAGCGGGTGCACCGCAAAGCCGATTCTTTTGTGGTGTCATACTCAAAAAAAGTCAGTATATTGTCATTATAAGAAAAACAAACAAACAAGGAAAGCAAACGTCTTCTTAAAAAAAAAAAAAAAAAACAGGTTTCTTTTTTTTTTCTACAATTTAAGGGGGAAAACACGGAGAACAGTGATCAGGTCTAGTACCGTTGATGGCACGTCCCCCTTCTTTGTACTGCTTATTTGGTTTAGTCTCTTGGTTGAGATTTAGATTTCCTCTTCTCTTATTTTATCTTGAATGTATTATTTCATTGTTCCTTTTTTTATTATTATTATTTTTTTTACATTTAATTTTATTCCAACCTGTTATACTTAATTTATTCAACAGGTCACCATCCAACCTCACTAATCAAGTTGTAGTGTGTGAGAGTTTGTTTTTATGGATGCCGTTGAAGCTGCTCGTCGTCTTCGACAAGTACCTGAAAATCGAGTTCGATCCGTAGCAGAACGGTTAAAGGCAGAGTCGATAATGAACAAAGTTGGTGGATGGTGTGAAGCAGACAGGCAATATTACACATTAGAAAAACAAGTTCAAGCAAAAATGAGTTATTTTCAGGGATTACATCAAAGTTTAAAATACTCTCCAAGTGATGACTACAACAGAAATCAATCGAGAGCGTGTCATTCCTTAAGAAGTATCTCAACTATTGATGAAGATTTACCAACAAGAAAAAAAGATAATGACATTTCCTCTATGTCGTTGAGTTCCCAAACATCTGCTGAGATCGATGGTTTCACGTATTCCAGATCTGATCTGGAAGACTTACGTCGGACTCATCCTCTTTTAAAGTTTTCACCTGTTTTAGAAGTAGTGAAACAGTTGAATCTAAATAGTCCTCCTGACAACCCTCCTTGTGAATTGTCAAATAATAAAGTATCAGAACCAGTCGATAAAAAGATTGAAAAAAAGGAAAAGAAGACCATCAAAGAGAGAGAACCTCAGTTAAAAAGGTCTCCGTCTGCTCCAGAATTACCAAAGATTGGTGATCCAAAATCAAGCAACCAGTACTCAAGCTTATTAATGCAATTAAAAAGAACAAAGAAAGAAGTTGCTCAACACGGAGCTGCTGTTAACACTGTTAAGGTCCTCCTCGACATAGATGGATCAGCAGAGCTTAAGAAAACCATCACAAGAATATTTGCTGATCCGCAACATGCAGCTGCAATATCTGAAGCTGAGGCTGTTAAAAGACAGAACATGTATCAAACTGAACGACTTCGTCTGCAGCAACAACAACAAGAAGAGCTTCGGGATCAACGGCAAGAGTTAGAAAAGGAAATCGGCTACCTCCTTACTGAGTAAGCATTCAAACATTGATCAAGGATGCTATAATTCAGTTCATCTGCTCCCTACTTTGGGAATTATTATTTACGATCTAATCGACTTTACAGTCGATCGATTCTTCATAATGTAATGTGTGCGTGTGATTCCTTCTTAGTTTATTTTTACTCAAGCAGCAACAGCAATGAAGAACACCACCAATGTATTAAACAGGAGGTATTCCTCTGTGTAATTGTGTAATCCGAAAGCTATTTTTTACATTTCAGGTTGTTTGGTTGGAAGACAATAATGACGAAAACGATGGACATCAACACAAAACCCAGCAAGATTAAGATAAGGAAGGAGTCATTGCTGTATGCGATAGGACATGCACTGCTAGGAATTACGTGGGTGTTAGTGATGGGGTTCTCAACAGCTGATGTTGTGTTCATGGCGATATCAATGGCTATTGCTGGTGAACATCTTCAAGCTGGTTACTGGGACAGTATGACTACTGAAGAGAGATCTCAATCAGAGCGTCTTCGATGTGTCGTAAGGACATTTCTTACTTCATTCTTGTTTGTTGTGATCTCAGCAATAGCTGAACGAGGAGGTTTGTTTCCAACAGTTGAAGAACTTGACTCCGCTTTCTCTGCAACCTGGTTCCTCGCAATAGCAATGGGAGGTTATAGTTATATTGGAAGAGATGCTGTTGATGTTAAAGCTTCTTCACCACCACCTCTTTCTCACGTCGAGGTTCCTCGTTGCTTAATGTTGTATTATATTGTAGTTATTGCGTTGTTTCTTAAGAAAAATTTCACATACCCTTCATTTGGTGTTCTTTGTGCATCAGGTTTATTACTGCTGGCACCTGATAAGAGTGAATCTGAGTTGTTATTTATGACCTCACTTTGGTGGTTGGGATACGCAGTTACCTCGACACAGTAATTTAGATATTTATTGAAGTTTGTTTTTGAGACTTTTCTATCCTCTCCTTCGTTGGCCTGATGATGTGAAGGGAGACATCTTTGACGATGTCTCATGTGATTTATTTCTTTAAACCTTTTGATTAAGCTACTATCCTCACACTTCATTCCCTCAATAAGCTAACATGAATGGGGTGGAACACTGCGACTGCGAAAAAGCAAAAAACGTTTTGTGTGTATTCGTAAGGGGGTTTTCTGATTTCCAACTAGCAGCGCCAAGCCCTATGCAAGTGATTCTTTAACCCCATTATACTTCACCCCTCATGAATTACCGAACAAGATCAAAGGTTCAATTATATCTTATGATCAACTAGTATCCTCACACTTCATTCCCTTTATAAGTTAACATGGATAGGGTAGAACACCCAGAGGTACCGGAACATTTACGAGCAGCACATCGTAAATATGAACATGGAAGATACCTATGGGAAGAACAAATGGACCCTCCACGTGACTACTTAGAAAGTGATTTTTTAAGATGGCCTGAGAAGTTACAAGAGAAACACTTGGCAGAAGCTGTCTTAATGGCTGTTAGAGGAACGCCTAGTGTGCTAATCTCTCCGAGAGTAATGCAACAATGTTCTAATATGAAAGGAAGAAGTTATCCGCCGATTGAATTTTGTGTTACAGAACTTGTTGACGAGACTCAAGGAAAATACATCGATCCTATATTAGCATTAGCTACTCACAGAGCAATTATTTGGAGGTTTGCAAAGGAGAGAGTACTAACATACCATGATGGGTTGATCAATCAGGCGTTCGTTGCGTCGTTAATTGGTGTTTGTCTTGAGCTTCATGAATATATTTGTGTGTTGTGGGATGACATACAAAACCCTTCAAAGGGAGCACCTCTCAGTGTTATATTAACAAACTTATCAGCTTACCTACCTCTCTTTCGAATGGTAAGAGAATTAGTTGATCGACATGAAGGAAAGTGTGGATCGACTGTCATCAAACTTTTAGAAGAAGCCAGAGTATCAAATATAGGAAACCCAACAGGAGAAGTTACTGCAAGAGCAATTCTTGATCACACCTGCAAACCATTTTTTGCTATACTCGATGCTTGGATATATGAAGGTAAGAACGTAGCTCCGTGGGAATTCCCTTTAACCAGACCTGCTGGATCAACTAGTTTTATGCAATGGGAATTAACACCCAGCGGGTTACCGATGTTCTTACAAGACTCTGCTTCAAAGATATTACAGTCTGGTAAACTTGCTCTTATTCTTAAGGAAGCCGATAGACCATATTTTCCGATTCGTGAAAATTTTATATACAGCACTGAATCAAACTATTACTCGAGTCGTATTGAGAGAGTGTTTAGTCAAGGTAATACAGAAGTACTCCGCTTACTTAGAGTTGATCATAGGCTTCAGGATAGAGTATCATTCTTACATCATTATTTATTATGTGGTAGTGGTGATTGGGTAGCAACTTTTATGGATCACTGTTGGTTACATCCAAATTGTTCTTTAGATAGAACTGTGAGGGATGCGAGATGGGATGAATTACAAAGAGCGATAAAGAACTCGTGTGAGAGTTGTACAGTCGCATCGAAATATCCGAAAGAGTGGATTGAGTCGCTTCGGTTAGAACCAGCTAGTAAGTCTCTCATAAGAATGGTAAAAAAGATGGCAAGAATGCAAGAACCAGGATATCTCGCAACAAGTACAACTGAGGACACGATGCGACTCGATCTTGAAGTAATTCAGGCAGTTCAACTTACAACTCATTTTCCTTGGCCTCTCAGTTTAGTCGTTCATCAAAACGCCATGCCTAAATATCACTTACTCGGTAGGTTAATCTTAAGAATAAAAGGTTTACTGTACGCCCTTCACCGCTTTAGAAGACGACGTGGTGCTAAACTAACAGGACAACACGCGACATCATTCAGATCACTGTGTGCACTGAGAGGATCAATGATTCAATTCTTAAGTAACTTAGAAATGTATCTCTTACTCGACGTCATCAATCCTGGTTTAGCTAAGTTAAAGGCAGGCTTATCAAGTGCAAAGACTGTTGACGATTTAATGAGTGCTCACGATAGTTTCTTAGATGAGTGCATTTCAGCAACCATGGCTACCTCTGAAGGATTGTATAAAAGAATGGAGAGAGTCTTCTTAACAATTCGGTTATTCGCATCATCGTTACAGACCATGGAAAAGAGTGAAAAACACGAAAGAGAAGCGGTAAAAAGATTTCAAATAATGTTCAGAGATCGCTTTGGAGAATTACTCAAAGAAATGCAAACCAGCTCAAGTGGAAAGGGTGATAGCGAAGTTAAATTTCTTCGCCACATGTTAAGTCGATTGGACTTTAATAAATATTATTTAAAAGAAAAATTATACGGTGAGGGTGAACTTGTTAAATAATATTCGATTATTTTTAAAATTCGGGTTTCTTTTTTTTTTTTTTTTTTTTTTTTTTTTTCCATAACCGTTAGAGTTATTACGTGGTTTTTAAACCTGTCGACAAAAAACTTCCTTATATATTTGACTTAATTTTAAAAAAAAAAAAAAAAAAATTAAAAAAAAAAACAAGAAAGTCAGTATGCAATTCCTGCTTAGATATCTTCCCTTTTTTTTTGACAACCCCCTTTAGTTTAGTGGACATACCTTTTTGATTAGATCGAACATATGATATAGAAATAGTAGTACAGATTAATGATTTACAAATTCCCTTTTTTTTTTTTTTGTTTAACAGAGAACTGAAATGGGATGCAGCAATTCATCAGCAAATGGCATGCGTGACGAAAAATCTCAGAGAGAATTAATGAAACAGAAACCTGGACATTGCGCAGAGCTAGGAAAACCGCTCTTACACCCAAAAGGTGGAAAGATAAAAGAAAACGGATATACGATAGTATTGGATGTTGATGAGTGCCTTTTACTAGCCAGGGGTGTTGGTGGATTCTCAAAACCAGTTATAAAATTACGTCCAGGGCTATCTGCTTTATTCTCAGTCCTGGAGACGCTTGCTGACAATGGTCATGAAATAGTACTCTGGACTAGTTCATCTGAAACACAAAGTGCTCTGGTGTGGCACATGATTGATCCTGACAGGAGGGTTATTTCACAAATAATTTGGAGAGGACAGAAATGGGTAAAAACTGACCCTGAGGGATTATCGACAGATCCCTTCACAGGAAATAGAATAAACAGCACCAAAGACTTAACTCTACTTGGAAGAGATGTTTCTCGCTGTATCTTAATCGATAACGCTCCTCAGAATGGTGTTGCTCAACCTAATAATTGTATTGTAGTAAAGGAGTACATGAGGATAGATCTAACAGATGACACGCTTCCTCATCTCGCATCGCTCCTTTCATCGTTGGTTGTCAGTGGAATGAGTGTTCCAAAATTTTTAGATACCTGGCCATCTCTTCATTCTTATGATATTACGTTTTCCCCGAAACTTAAGATTCGTATGAAACGGTTGGAAGTTCCTGATGGGGAATCACAAATACTGAATCTCAAGAAAGGCATAAAAAGTTAGGTCGACTTCGGCCTTAGTCTACGATCCGGTTAATTACTTTCCTTCTTAATCATTAAATGGCAGCAGTTAAATTATCGTAGCCAACGACCTTCGACTGCAGAAATAATCGACAGGCCACCCACCTTCGAAAAATACTCTTCGCTTCCAAAAACGTTTTTTTCCCCAGTTTTTTTTTTTTGTAATTTATGAACCAAAGGTTTCTTTATTTATTTTTCCCATACCACCCCAGTGATGTGTTTTATTTTATTTTTTTTTTTTCCCCCACATTTTTTGGTTCAGAAAAAAAGAGCGCGATTTGCTGCTTCTCCAAGGTGGGGATTGTTATGAGCTGTTGTACTAGAGCCATACCGAAACCTGCAAAAGGAATCTTTTCTGCCAAAACAAGTGTGTTTATTTTTTTTTATCAATGTTCTTTTTTTTTTTCTTTTTTTTTTCGCTCTTGTATATTAGTTATATTTTGGTACTGGGACACTTTTTTTAAAAAAAAAAAAAAAAATAAATAATAAGATTTTTACCTCGTCTCCCTTACAGGTTTGTTGCTTCTGTTTGTTATGAAAAAGTCTTGAGCGACGTTCATTTTCCTCTTTTTTATTTTTTCATTTTTTGTGTTTTTTTTTATAGTTGTTAGCGTGTTTATGTGTCATAACGTATTATTTTCTTTTTGATTTATGTTGCACTTTTTTTTTTTTGGTGCAAAAATTTAAAAAAAAAATAAAAAAAAAAAAATTCTTCTTTCCTTCTTTACTTTTTGTGATTGTTGTCTTCCCAGGACAAGATCTTATTTTCATTAGTCGGTGGGGACTGGTTTATTTTATTCAGAACTTTTTTCCCCTGACCTCTTCCCCCTCCTAATTATTGTCAGAGCTCTGTTCTGATCGTTTTATTGTTACTTTAAAAGGCTAGGTCAGGCATCACCATAGTCACCGTATCCTTAACAGATGTTAAACGATCGCTATGTTAACGCGATACAAAACAGTTGTATTTTACAAATTCAAAACATTCAACCTATTGTCAGAGCTCTGCTCTTATTGTTTTATTGTTTGAATTGCGTTCTATTCGCCTACCAGTTCTGGCGATTTATCAGGAGGCCGCTCCTGGATACAGTGAGATTGCGGCATAGATTGTACATCCCCCATACATATAACACGTACCGGTGATACGAGCGCACCTTGCTTAATCTACCGTATCATTCTGTTCTACTTTTGAAGTTTTTTTTCCCCCCCTTTCTCCTTTAATTGTCTCACGTGCATTGTGTGCCATATCGACAGCCTAATAAGCAACAAAGAGATTACCTACTAAATCTGATATTGTTACGAAGCCATTGCTTATCAGAAATACGGTAGAGAAAGAGTGAAGAGGGACAGAGAGAGTAAAAGTTCTGTTTTAATATCGGAGGGGGTGGTTCTTGTTCTCTATGGGGGGTTTTGTCTAACCCATTTATATGAAACACTTTAGTGAAATCTTTTTATCTTTTTTTGTTATTTCAGAATAATAAAAAAAATATGACTGACGGAACTCATCCAGTCTTGGGCACTGATTTTCGTGCACCTGCCCCTAAGGGGATGGATACAGCTTACTTTGGTATGGGTTGCTTTTGGGGAGCAGAGGAAGTGATGTGGAAAACAAAAGGAGTCCACACAACTTCGGTTGGTTTTATGGGAAACCCTAAAACAGAAGTTGTAAAAGTAGTCTATAACCCAACAATTGTCTCATACGATTACCTTCTTAGTTTATTTTGGTCAAATCATGATTTCAAAGCAGTGAAGGCCAATCCAATTTATCGAAGCTCCCTATTCGTATCTCAAAACCAAAAGATTTCTGCGATCAACAGTCTCAAAAAATACGATAAAGCCACAACTCAAATTGTCGCAATTGCCGACTATGAACTTGCGGACGATAAACACCAACAATATATCGCAAAACATAGAAAAAGCTCATGTAGGTCTTAAAATTCTGATTTTTCGTGTTCTTTTTTCATGTTTAATTCTTTTGAAAATAGAAATTATTTCTTATTTTTTTTAAACATCAATTACCCTACCCCCCAACCAGTACATAAACAATGGTGGTGGCTCTACTCCCTTGTAAGCCTTTACCTTCACTTCCATTGGTACACGTAGATGACGCTTTATATATCAGAGTTGTAGATAAGTTTAATTCAAAAGGAGGAAGAGATAAGAGAGTCTTGTTGGTAAGACCTGGAACAATAGTATTGGTTGACGTGAGGAGTCCTCATTCGATAAAGAGGTCTATACGATTAACAGATGTGCATAAACTTATAACAAAAGGTGATGCTTTGCTATTTAAAATAACAAAACAACACGATCTTTTAACATATTTCCCAAACGACAGCAGAAATGTTGACAAGTTTGACATAGGAAAAATAACACACATCCTGAGGATTGCTTCTCAGGCTTTAAAACATTCAATTTTATTTCAATCTTCGACCAATCCGTTAAAGTCTCAAGCAAATGTAGCAAAGGCACCGACATTCGTTGACCCACAATTGAAGATAGAAACTTATTTGAGTGCTAGAAAAAAAACATCAGTTCACTCATGTCATAAACCAAATCCTGAATTCTTACGTCAAATAACAAGATGTCAACCTCTTCGGCATTTTAGTGAGGTTTACGTGAAGGATGCTTCCTACCTACGAATTGTTACTAAGATAAATAGCCATGGATCACGTCAAGAACGAATCTTAATGCTGCGTCCACGGACAATGCTACTGGTCGATACCGCAAAGGGACATAAAATAAAACGATGTATTGAGTACGCTTCAATATCGAAAATAATTACATTTGATGAAGAGTTGGTGTTGTTTAAATGTCCCTTATCACATGATATGTTAATTCAGTTCAAACCTTCAGATTCTCGTAATGTAGAACCATTTTCAATGGGAAAACTTATGCACATACTTCACTTGTCATCCATGGCTTGTGGGTTTTCTATTCAAAGTTCTGTTGCAAACTCAGAAGATGATCTCCGTGGTAGAGCAAACCTCTTTAAACAATCAACGGGTGTTTCACCATCTGTGGCAATAGAACAACACTTAGAAGATAAACGACAACGGGAAATAGACAGTTGTACTGTTGCTGCAACGCGAAAAGAACCGAAGGCACCATCTCCACCAACACCACAAAACTCTGTTGAGGTTGTTAAAAAAGAATTACAACCCAGTGACATTACACTCTTACCTGATAATGATGTTCCCGATAGAAGGCAAAGTATTATTTCTGAGGGAAGTTGTGAACCTTCTTCTATTGTACTCCGTAAAGCCAGTGATCAACCTCTTGGGATGTGCTTTGCTGCGGAAAAAGATTTGACCATTAGAGGAGTCGAACCTGGGTCTCCCGCTTCAAAAAAACCAAATTTTCTCATTGGAAACCTTGTAACCCACGTTAACTCCAACAAAGTAGAGTCAGTCTCTGATGTAGTGCGGTTCTCGATTCCTTCGGAAGTAGTGTCGGTGACTGTTGCGAAGGTGGATTTGTCAAGATCGAATCCGGGTCAGGTAGCTGTTGTTCAGAAACATGCCGATAGTAGTCTAGGGGTTTTATTGAGGCCGAGTACTCTTCAGATTTCTGGTTTTGAACAGAATTCACCACTGATATCACGGAAAGATTTAGTTGGAAGAATTATAACACACATTGGATCAACACCAGTCACTAATCGGAGTGAAATACTCACAGCAGGAATTGGTGCTGAGGTCGTTACCTTAGAAACAGTAGCTGGTGAAGTGGTGAGTGAAGTAGCTGTGGTTGATCACATGCAAGAAAATCTTATTAAATCACTTATATCTGAAAATAATAATCTAAAGTATCTATTATCAATAGCAGGACCACCAATTCATCATCAGGTCAGTCACGATGTAGCAGTTCAAACAAATGAAACAGACAGCGTGCGAGAGTTAGAAGTAGCGGAGTTGCAATGTTTGGTTGAACATCTTTCTGTTGAACTCGATAAGGAGAAGATAAAAAATAAAAAAAAATCCAATTCACGTCGTGAAGCATTCACCAACACCGACACTATTAATGAGCTAACTCCTGTCATAAATCAGTTTTGTGATCAACGTGAATCGAGTATTATTTTATCGACTCTATCATCTCGTGGGGTTTCAACAAGAGCAGACGTTACTATGGATGCTCTCGCTTCTGTACCTCCAGTCGCTGCTAGGAAAATCCTCCGAGCTTGTCAAGCAGCTGAAGCAACATGTCATGAAAAATGTAATTACCGACTGCGTATTGCTCATGAAGAAACAAGAAACCTTCGAGAGGCAATTGACTGCCTGAAACAACAGATTGCCGTCTTACAAAGTCGACTGAATGCCTCTAATAACCATAACAATTCGACGTGAAGCAGATATTCTCCGATTCCTTGACACAGACGACATGTAATGCACCCAATCCTTATTATCATTAGTTATGTGTTTAGCTTCGCGTTGTAATCTTTCCTCTCCCTCGATGGTAGGAGGCATGTAGATTACTTTCGGAATCCTAAAAAACAGTTTTTTTTAAATTATCGTTGTTATATTCATATAATACGGTTGTAGTTTATAAAAATCGAAATACTTATATCCACTCTCCAATATTCAAATTGCCGGTTGTTGGGTATTTTTTTTTTTTTTTTTTCGGGTGCTTTTTTTAATTACAGTATCAAGTAACCTTCCCCGAATTTCTTATGTTCAAGATTTCACTACAGACGAATGGGATAGTTGATTGGTCCAGGAGTTCTTTCTTTTTTTTTAATTTAGTATCCCCTCCTTTTTTTATTTTTTCTACCATTTTTCCTGATTGAGTTCCTCATGACGTTGGTTACGATTTACTCTTCTGAAGTGATTCGTTTTTCCGATGTGATCCATGAGAGTTCAGCAGTTGCTGTATATTTGGGTTTTTGTTTTGTTTTGTTGTTTTTGTATTTGTGAGTCTTGTGATTGTTGAATACAAAAAAGGTTTTTTTTATTAATAATTGATCTTTCCTTCCTGTCAGGTAATTCAACGTCTTCTTGTGATATCTTTGTGTATTATTTGGTACTTGTTTATTAGTTGGTAATTAAAAATATTAAAATTTCTGTTTCATCAGGCATCTCAAAATGTCTTCATTAAATTCGGGGGCTCCGAAGTTCACTCCCGAGTGTCGGAGGGGGTTTGGGTCAGTAGGTGAGAGTAACCCGAGAACTCGCCAACCTCAAGTTGGTCAACATCAACATCAACATCAGCACCACCATCACCACCACCACCATCAGCAACAGCACCAGCAGCATCACCACCACCCTCATCAGCACCAGCAACACCACCACCATCACCACCACCATCACCACCACCACCACCATCATCAGCACGCGCACCACCAATCATCCTACTATGGACAGGCACAGGCTCAGGCATACCAACAACAAATATCGCAGATGCAGTACTACGGCAGAGCTCCTCATGGTGGCAACCACGCTCCTACTCAGCATCAGCAGGCTCACTTCTCAGTTCATCACTCAGGTATTGGTGGAAAGGGTGCTCCAAATGGCGTGGCTCCACCACCACAGGGACAACCTCAGCCACCTCAAGCACACGCTGACCTGAAGGACTTGGGGAACAAGGCAAGCAAGCCGTGGAGACGAAAGGCAGATGGAACGCCACCACCACAGCAGCAGCAACCACCACAGCAGCCACCACAGCAGCAACAGCCGCCACAGCAGCAGCCACCACAGCAGCAGCAGCCACCACAACAGCAACAACTGCAGCACCAGCAACAGCACCAGCACCAACAACAGCAACAACAACATCAGCAGCAGCAGCAGCGAATGCAGCAGCAGCAACACCTACAGCAGCAGCAAATGCAGCAGCAGCAGCAGCAGCAGCAGCAACACCTACAGCAACAACAGCAACAACACCAACTACCACCACAGCAGCCAGCAGAACCAGTTCAGCCAACCGCTGCACAAGTTGTTGGCAGACAGCAAGCACCAGTGGCAGCACAACCAGCCCGGGCCTCCCTTGGGGGTGGGGGTCCTAGCAAGTATGTTCCACCAAGCCAGCGTAACAAGGAACAACAGGAACAGAGAGAAGCTGTCCGAGAGAAGGAAACTCTGCGTCGTAAGGAAGAAGAAGAAATTAGACGCAAGGAGCAGGAAGCGATCGAACAGCAGGAAAGAGAGAAACAAGAGCAGTTGATGAATTGCTCAAACTTATGGCTTGAGAACTGCAGAGAGCTTGTTGAGAAGGACTTTGATGAATATCTAACTGAGCTCACAACAGAAAAGGAACACTGTGAGAAGGAAGTCAGCCTCTTAACTCAGGAAGAAGCAAAGAAATACGACGTATTTAGCTTCGCTGTTGAAGAGGGAACTGGTGCTACTTTTAGTGACACTGCAGTACTAACTGCTGTTGAACCAAACTCTCAATCATTTAAAAACGGTATGGCTGACCACATTGGTCAGGCCTGCAGCATCTGTTGTGGAACTGAAGTGTCTACTCTTGAAGAGATCGATGAGGTTCTGAACAACAGAACATTCGTCTGCTTTAAATTAGTAAAAGAACCTGACTTTCCACCTGCTGACCTCAGTGGTCTGAGAATGAAGATGGGACGTCTTTCATTAGAACCTGAAAACATTGATAAGGCAATCGCTTACTGTGCTGAACCAACAGTTCTCGTAAAGTCTGTTTACACTCTTTTAAAGAAATCACCAGAATCAGAACAGGTTTCGATGAAGAAACTTTTGGAAGCAGCTGGATTTCCGTCTGGAACATTCGTATTAAGATTTACACCTGAAGACACCTCCTACATTGTAGCCTCAGCATTCGATACGTTGAACATGAACCACAGAGAGATGCTCGCCGTCTTCAAGGCTAACGCTAACATTGAAGACAACGAAGTCGATGTCTGCCAAGAAACATACGAGAGAACCAAACGGGAGGAAGCTGAGCGTCTTGAACAGGAGGCTGAAAAGAAAGCACAGGAAGAGGAAGAAACCCGCAAGAGAGCCGAGAAACGTGAAGCTGAATTGGTATGAAAAAATATAAATACATCACATTCACTACTTTACTTTCCTTCTAATGTCTCAACTCACAACAAATAATACAAAACAGCGTGCCAAGGCCGAACGCGAAAAGGAGAAGGAACAAAAGCCTGATGAAACCAACGTATGCAACCATTACTAATAATAAATTAATTGATAGTTTTGGTTAGATGTTGAAACAACAACAACAATAATAAAAACAATAAACAACAGGGACGCCATCCTCTGCACAGCAAGTGGGCACTCTGGTACACTCCACCACCAAAGGAGAAGGAGTGGGTTACTGCAAGAAAGCTTTGTGTTGTTAATGATATCGAGGAGTTCTGGGGAACTACTGACTTACTTCCAAGGGCATCGAACCTTGCTGTGAAATCATCATACGCCTTCTTTAGAGATGGTATCGCTCCTGATTGGGATGATGAAGCAAACAAGAACGGAAGTCAGCTTCACGTTGCATTCAAAACTGATAAAGTAGATGAATCATGGTCATCACTAATGATGTCTTGTGCTGGTGAGTCTCTCAGTAATAAATACGGTTCTCGTATCTGTGGTGTCAAGATTGAAGTCAAGTGGGAAGACAATTGTCGTTTGGAATTGTGGTTAAGAAACTCAGAGGGATACGTCTCTGAGCTTGCGACTGATCTTAAGAAGGCTCTCAGATCCCTCGGAAAGGTATGTTTTTTTTTCCCATCAAAAAAAAATCATAAAAACCAGCTCATTATAAACAACCACCAACACAGTCTCTCGGTTACGTTAAGCACGTTACAACAAGTACCCTGAAAGAAGGAGGATACAAGGTTGGAAACATCGTCTAAACTCAAAAAGACATGTTTTATATGGTACGCAATCCTTATAAGCTTGTAGCAGCCTCCGCTATATATTAATTATTATTTGTAAAGGTAATTAGTTTCTGTTCGTTGAACCTTGCCCGCCTTTTTTTTGCGCTCCGCCTTGATAACTGTTATTGGGGCATGTCATAAAGAAATGAAAAAAAAAAAAATGAAATGAAAGAAAAATGGTAAACAGAAACATAGAGATAAAGAAAAGAAAAAAAAAAAAAGGGGGGGCAAGGATGACTAAGCAAATTAAAAAAAAAAAACCAAAAAAAAAAAAAAAAAAAAAAAAAACCAACCCCCTTTCTCTTATAGCATCAGCATTGTCAAGGCGAGGAATGCTTGTCAGCAACTGATTGTATTTTTCGCTACATGTGCTTTAGTCAACTTGAGAGATTTGCATAGGTTGTGATATATCGACATAGTTACACGATTGGAGTGAAAAGAATAGCAACGGTATTCTTATTTGGCTTGTATTTTTCTCTTTTTTTTTTTTTTTTCTTATATTATTTTTTTTCTTCTCCTGTTTACATTTTGTCATGTTGATTTAGCAACGTTGCAACGAAGCAACGGACCGGGAGTTTTGTTGGACGCTGGTCGGCGGTTTGTTCCCGTTAGACCGCCCCTGAATCTCTCTGAGTTCCGTCTGGCTGTCGTCGGCTTCTGTGTCCATTGCGATTGTGCGAAGAGGTTTGCGTGACTCCCGTGATATTCATTTTCCCCTTTCTCCATTTTTTTTTTTTTTTTGTACCCTCAGCGAGCTTTCGTTTCGCTCTCGTGTGTCTGACTAGCGATTGCAAAAGCAAATCGAGTTAGAAAACCGCCAACGAGGGTGTTCGGAAAAATAGTAATTAAAAAAAAAAAAATAAATATCAGGAACTTACCAGCACGTTGTACCAAAAGTATTGGTCAGCTTAGTTTTTTTTTTTTTTTTTTTTTTGTTTAGTACGAGTTTTTTCTAGCTGTGCTGTTCCCTATTTTTTTTTTCTTTTTCTCTTTTTTTATTTTTTTTCCGAGTGAATCGAGCCCTGTGTTTTTTTCTGCATGGCTCCGACAGCCTATTAAAAAAAAAAAACAAAAAAAAAAACGACAAGTTTTAAAAAAAAAAAAAAAAAAAAAGTGTACAGAACGACTAGTGATTACGCGGTTCATATATATTTTTATTTTGTTCCTGCTATTCTTTTTTTTGTATTAATATTGTAAAGTACGATGGTGTGAATGATGCAACATATTTTTTTCAAAAAAAAAAACTCTGTGTGAGGAATATATAACAGGGACTTACGTTGGGGAGTCGTAGCCGTTTATTTATTATAATTTTTTTTTTCTTTTTTTTTGAATTGTTTTTTATTTTTTTTAAGATTACTTGTGTGTGGTTACCTTGTTTGTTAAGACTAATTTTTTTCTTCTTTTTTTTTTATTGTAAATCTTATAGCATTTTCTGCCTTAATTCAGGTTTTCGCGTAATCACTGGTCGGGTGGGCATCTCAGCGAGGAGGTAATTTTTTTTTGGTCGGAGGTGGTCCTTATTTTCTGATCTTCTTCCGCCTTATTCGATTTTTTTTTTTTTTAAAATTTAAAGAACTTTAATAAAAGAAATAAAAAAAAGAAGAAAATTCCCATCTCCATTGCACCAAAGGGTGTATCTACTACTACTGATAGGAGATTGGGAATAAAGTTTTTAAATTGAGACGGAATCGAGGAAGGAATAAGGGAGGGAGAGGCAACTTAGTTCCCTTCCCTTCCTTTTTTTTTTTTTTTTTTTTTTTTCATCTGAGGTTTAGTGCTACTATGGTATTGTGGTATTAATAATTAAAAAAAAAAAAAAAAAAAAAAAAACGGAATAAAAAAAATAGAAGGATTTTTTTTAAGCAGAAGTAATCTACGTATGTGACGCGTGTGTGCATTTGTAAGGGGGGTGGGAGAGGATCGCACATTTATTATTATTTTTTCCTTTTCTTCTTCTCCCTCTTAGGACACACATCATTTTTTTTGATTAAAACTAAAGAACAGAAACTATCATTATTTTCCATTCCACATTTTTTAACTTTTTTCTCTTTAGCTTTTAGTGTTAATAAGCCATATCTTTTTATTTTAATTTTTTAAAAAAGTTATTTTTCTCTTCCCTCAACTCCTGTCGTAGCATCAACCTGTTGCTGACGGTTTTTTCTTTTCCATCCCCTCTTTTTTTACATAAAAAAGAAAAAAAAAAAAAAAAAAAAAAAAAAACGAATGGAAAAGAATCGGTATCAGACACAACGTCCTCATCATTGACGAACAGGTGTCCATCATGACTTCTCCCTTCCCCTCCTATTTCTTATTCTCATAGTAAATCAAGGCCCTTTTTTTTTTCTTCTTTTTTTTTCTTTTCATTCCCTGCTGTTTAAGGAAAAGAAGTAGCTAAGCACTGGCGTTGATAACGACAACAACAATAAAAAAAATAAAAAAATAAAGATAAAAAATAAAATAACCCGGAGAAGCCGTGACGCAAGGCTCTGTCTTCATAACAACACTCAAATATTGGTAATATATGGTGGTACATTTTTTTTACCGTTTTTGTGATGGATTGACTGAAGTGGTTTATTTTACTTGTTTTTTTTAACAAAACTCAACGAGTTACTATTACATGTTGTAAGGATACCATGGTGGTACATTTATCCTAACCATATGTAAAAAAAAAAAAACAATTCAACGAGTTTCCGGCTTTTATTTTGTAACCTGCCTCAAACACAGACCATGGTGGTACATTTGTTTGTTTTTGATTGGCAGGCACTACAAACAACGAGTCGGTTCGTTATTTTTTTTTTAAAGAACATAATAGCGTCAAGTGGTATAAAAAGGTAAATTTGCGAGTTGTCGTTTTCGCAAGAGGAGGTTGGCAACAACCCCTTTCTCTTCCCTACAGACCCCTTCCCCCGAGGGGGAAAAAAAAAACAAAAAAAAACTAAAAAACAAAAAAAAAAAAACACAAAAAAAAATAACTTCATCTTATTATAAAAAAAAACTAAAAAACAAAAACAAAAAAAAACCATGACAAAAAAAAAAAACAAAAAAAAAAAGTAAAAAAAAAAAACAAAAAATATAAGTATACATCCCTACTTAAAACAAAAACAATAAAAAATTACTAAAAACAAACCCCCCTCGATATTCTTTCTTTTATTTATAGTTTCCCGTTTTTCTGGTTCACATCATTGGTATCGTTCTCACGTATGTTCTTGCCCTCTCTGCGCTATCACCCCCTGCAATGCGCACACAAGGCGTTTAATAGTGTGTATCTCTGTTTTACATTTTAAAATAATGCAGTTGTTAATCTTGTAAAGAAAGTCTCTCCAACTCATCCAGTGCTGTTTTTCAATCCGTCTTCCCCCCCTGATTGCGCAGGGCTTCTCTATAGTGCCGTGAGCAAGCGGCGAATAGCCTGCGGGGGGGGGCGTGTCTTTTTTTTTTTTTCGCCCCCACCGAAATAATCCATAAAAAAAAAAGAGAGGGTGAAATTATTGGTAAGATTATTTGCTCATTCTTCTTCCCCTCGAGAAGTCCTGTCAACAGCACAAGAAGGTAAACAAAAAGAAAAAAAGAATAAAGAACAGAAATTTAAAACAGATAATAAGGAAGTAATAATTAAATAACTAAGCAAGAAAAAGAAGTGGGGGAAAAAGAAAAAAAAAAAAAAAAAAAAAACGGGAAAGAATTTTTATTTTTTTTCCCAT
Organism: Flectonema sp. DT1601; assembly: GCA_964019425.1. Classification (NCBI taxonomy): domain Eukaryota; phylum Euglenozoa; class Diplonemea; order Diplonemida; family Diplonemidae; genus Flectonema; species Flectonema sp. DT1601. The sequence goes on along the minus strand of OZ025805.1, from coordinate 617,046 downwards.
CTCAAAAGCAAGTTATGGTAACTTGGTTGGGCAAAGAGTAGTATCCCGTAGTGTGTTATTTTAAAAAAAAAAAAAAAAAAAAAAGAAAATTTTAAAAAAAGGAAGAACTTTGGGTGGGTAGTGAAGACTGGTTGGGGGGGGGGGTGTTTTCTTTTTAACTAAAAAAAAAAAAAAAAAAAATAAAAAAAAAAGGTAAATATTGGTATATGATCTAACCAGCGTGTTAGCAAACAAACGAACAACGCAGTCCCCATTCCCTCTAATCTTCATCATCTCAGAGTGATTTCTTACTAGTGGTCCATTATCAGAGTTATTTATTAGTTAAAATATAGCTGTTTTTTTAAATTATCTATTTCATACCAAACAATAAGGTGATTGCTTTCCTGTGATGTTTCCGTTCTGAGAGATGAGGTAATGTTAATTCAACAGTAATAAGTTTTCTAATATGTTCACCCGTTCACTTGGACGTGTCGGTTTACGTGCTACCCAGAAGAGGGGATACACTCTTCCTAGTCTGACTACTTTGTCGGATGAAGAAGTAGCCCTTCAGGATATGGTTGCAAAGTTCGCAAAGTCAGAAATCGCACCAAAAGTCATGGAGATGGATGAGAAGCAAGAGATGTGCCCAGATCTTATTCAAAAGTGTTTCGACAATGGATTAATGGGAATAGAGACCTCTTCTGACTATGGAGGCGCTGATATGGGCTTCTTTGGTTCAATTCTTGCTATAGAAGAACTCGCAAAGGTTGACCCATCCGTCTCTGTCATGGTAGACGTTCAGAACACTCTCGTTAACAATGCTTTCTTTAGATGGGGAACAGAAGAACAAAAGAAGAAGTATCTCACGATGCTTGCATCTCGCTCTGTTGGTTCTTTCTGCTTATCTGAAGCTGGATCTGGCTCAGATGCATTTGCGCTAAAGACTTCCGCCGTTAAGAAAGGAAATGACTACGTCATCACTGGAAACAAGCTTTGGATTACAAACAGTGGTGAGGCTGAGCTATTCCTGGTTATGGCTAATGTTGATTTCTCAAAGGGTCACAGAGGAATCACTTGTTTTGTTGTAACAAAGGACAACCCTGGTATTAGAGTTGGTAAGAAAGAAAATAAACTCGGAATTCGTTCATCATCAACATGTGAAGTCATCCTAGAGGACTGTGTTGTACATGAGAGCGCTGTTATTGGTGAAGTAGGTAAGGGATACAAGATTGCTATTGAAGTTTTAAACGAAGGAAGAATTGGTATCGCAGCACAGATGTTGGGTCTTGCTCAGGGAGCATTTGATGTCTCATTCAACTACTGTCAAGAGAGAAAGCAATTCGGATCTGCTATTGGTAGCTTCCAGGGAATGCAACATCAACAAGCTCAGGCAGCAACAAACATCCAAGCAGCTAAGCTATTGGTCTACAATGCTGCACGTAAGAAGATGAACGGAGAAGACTTTGTTCAGGATGCAGCCATGGCAAAGCTCTACGCAAGTCAAGTTGCTGGACAAGTTGCTTCCCAAGCAGTTGAGTGGATGGGAGGAGTTGGATTTGTTAAGGACTACCCAGCTGAAAAGTTCTACCGTGACGCTAAGATTGGAGCCATCTATGAAGGAACCAGTAACATCCAGCTAACTACCATTGCGAAGGCACTCGCTCAGAAGGCGTAAACACCTCCTAACTCATCCCCTTCTGTTTTATTCTACGATAGAATACCTTCTTATTATGTCTATCATTACTTGTGAACAATACTTGAGGAGTGAAAGTATATTTAATAGTTCTGTATTGTACCATTGACAGATACTTGGGGACGTCCTTTTTCCCCCTTTTTCGTTTTATCCCTCAAGCGTGTGAGTCTTTTTTTTTTTTTTTTTTTTTTTTTTGTACCCACAACGGCAGAGAGAATTGTGGCGGCGTAGCTGAACGATTCTTTTATTAGGATTTTTTGTACTAGTTGCGCACAAAAACAAAATAAAAGTGTTGGAAGTAAAAACAATAATAAAAAAGTAAAGCTAGCGGATTATTTTCCTTTTTATTTTTTTTGTTACATTTGTACCGCCCGATTTCTAATTTTCTTCGTTCAGACGTATATTAACGCGAGTGCAGTGTTTCGACGGAGAAAACATTATTTTGAGATCGGAGATATATAAAAAAAAAGAAGAAGAAGGAAAAAAAGAAAGAAAAACCTTTACGATACTTCAGAGAAAGAAAAAAAAAAGGAAGCAACCAGTTGACGTACAGTCCACCAAAGTGATTTGTTTTGTTCCTTTAAAATTATATTTTTAGTTTTAGCAGGACTGAGAAAATCATATCTTGGTTGCGGTAGCAAATATTCAGTTAGACAGCTTACTTTTAATAACCGTAACTTACTTCAGGGTAACCTTACACATGCCTGTCGTCGGTGGACCACAAACTGGAAACCACTTCCAATACAGTGGTAAGGTAGATACCTGGGGAAAGGGAGGAAGCTTTGCTGCTATTGGAGGGTCCTGTTCTAATGATTCTGATTATGGATGGATGTGTAAGTACAAGTATGTATTCTTTTATCTGGTGTTTATTACGAATTTGACCATTTAATAAAAACACTAAAAATCAGATTTCGCAGTGGAGGGGCCTTCGATGTCGCTGCGTCTGCAGGAGGCATGGGAGGAAATGCCTCCATCAACGATAACGTTCAAGCCAATGCTAAAGCCGTGGGTAATGACTTCTTCTGATGCAACTACAACGGTGATAACAAAAAAAAAAAAAAAAAAAAAAAAAAAAAAAGAATTATTTCTCTTCCAATTCACTTTTACAGTACACTGCCTTAACTTATTGCAAATACACTGCTGAAATTTGTTTTTAATCATTTAACACTAAATAACATTTTTTCTTCTCATTATTTTAACAGGTTTAAGTAAAGGAGAATAATGTGAACTACGTAATGTCGTAATTAATTGTCAGCTAGCCATTCCCCGTAGTGGTATTTCATTGTTGGTAAACCTCCCACCTATAACTACACCCCCCTATGTGACTAATTGAGAAATAATATTTAAATTTATTGTACAGTTGAATTACACAAACAAAACACAACAAACTAATGCCTGTCGTCGGTGGACCACAAACTGGAAACCACTTCCAATACAGTGGTAAGGTAGATACCTGGGGAAAGGGAGGAAGCTTTGCTGCTATTGGAGGGTCCTGTTCTAATGATTCTGATTATGGATGGATGTGTAAGTACAAGTATGTATTCTTTATGATAAAACGTTTCTTACACACCGTCAACACTCCTAAACAATACCCAACAGGTTCCGCAGCGGAGGTGCTTTCGACGTTGCTGCGTCTGCAGGAGGCATGGGAGGAAATGCCTCCATCAACGATAACGTTCAAGCCAATGCTAAAGCTGTGGGTAATGATTTCTTTTAGGTAACAGAAATCTTTGGCTAAGGAGAAGACCGACAAAAGAAAAAAAATTACAAAGAAATTAATTTTGAAGAACAAACAAAAAATATAAAACATTAACATAAGACCAGGCAAAGCTGCTCACACTACACACCAACAAAGAATAATAATATTGATACAGTGACACTATTTGATGAAAGCTTTATTTATGTCAACTTTCTCCCTCACAGATTTCGGACAATAGCAGAGACGGTCAACTCTTGATGTTTTAATTTTAATTTTTTTTTTTTCTTTGTTCTCCATTGTCCTATGGATCACATTAAATTCCTACTGCAGCTTACACCAAAAAAAAAAAAAAAAAAAAAAAACCTTAAAAAAAATGTCTGACTTTGGACCATACCAGTTCCTTGCTACCACAGTATGTGTTTTCTTATTGTAAGAGATAGCATTCATATCACAAGTCTTTTTATTTAAAAATAATCAAAACAGAACACCGAGTTTGGAGGAAATGGTCAAGGTTGGGGTGTTCAGGGAAAGTGGAAAATCGTAAAGGGATCTTGCGGAACAGGAGCGAATGCAAACAGACCCGACAGGTGTACCTACGACGTTAATATTGGAAAGTCTTTTAATCCAACAGTTTATGGACAAAATGGTGGAACCATGAAGGGAATGGTATCCGAAGAATAGCCGCACTTCCCTCTACCGACACACATAATTATTACTTAAAAAAAAAAAAAAAAAAAAGTGAAATGAAAAAAAAAAAAAAAAAAAAAACTCAAAAAAAGAAATACAACAAAACGAAACAGCTACACTTATTACTAACATCCCTGTATGATGTCGTTCTGGTGTTGTGAATATTTTTATAATTATTGTACAGCTTTTATCAGGGAACACGATGTCTTTGAGATTGGTAGTCCATAGATTAATAATTATAAAAAAAAAAAAAAAAAAAAAAAACTAACTTTCTCAGAAACACAGATACACATTCTACCAAACCAAAACAATGAAAATGTTAATAATGACAACCATTCTCGCAACGTGTCTTGCGTCAACATTCGCAGAAGAAGAGAGTAAAGGAAAACCTGAATCAGCATGGTTAACAGTAGACCTTCTCCAAGGATGGATTAGAGACATGGGATATTCCATTCAATCAGTTCAGGAGGGGAAGGTAGTAGCTCAACTTCAACCCCCTGCGAAAAATTTAATCGTCGTTCAATTCAGTGACAATGACTCAATTAAGTTGGTAACATCGTGGGACTCTGACCAGAAAGGTTTAGGTGACGGACCTATCGTTAATACGTTTGTTTTTTTTATTTTTATATATGTTTTTTTTTTGTATTTTAAAAAAAACGATGACATCACACAATACACACAACAAACACAACAAACAGTTGGAACAACGAACGTCGATTCTGTAAAGTATCGATTAATGAAAAAGACACTGGATCTGTGATGGTAATGGACTTAGACCAGTTACTACCAACGCTCGCTGGTAAGGACGCCACAAAAGCAACATTCGTACAGGCGATGGAATTGTTTGAGGTATGTTTTGATTATTATTATGTGATTTCAAAAAAAAAAAAGAATCGGCAAACTTCACTTTTTACATTCTTACTGCACGCTTTTGTTTTTGTTTGCAACAAGGAAATAGATTAGTTGCGCCGCCGCAATTCCTTTTTCTGGTTTTGTAGACACAAAAACAATAAAAACAACAGACTGGGACCCTAGAGTTTGATCAGTTCTCAAAAGAGACCTACCGCAACTGGATCAAGACACGTCAAGAAAACACTGAAGATGAATAAGTCTATATTATTGCAGTAATAAAATAATCCAATGTTCGTTTAAGGAGGAAATTCCCCGCCCCTCTCTCTCTCTTTTTAAGTTTATAATAAAACATTTATTCTTTATTATTATTTTTTTTTCTCCATCCCCACTTAATTTAAAAGATAACAGTGACTAAAAAAAAGCCTCCTCTTCTTTTGTTTTTCTTTAGTAAAAGAGAGAGAGAGGATTGTCAAACAAGATTCTTTGTTTGTAAAAAAAAAAAAAAACATAAAAAAAATTAAATAAAAAAAAACCTCATATACACAATAATGCGGTCTTATGTAAAATAAACTCAAAAAAGAGGTTAGAGTTTTGGGACAGAGACAATAGTCCTTTTTAAAAAAAAAAAAAACACACGCACGGCAATCACTACCTTGGCTAAGTGGGAACGTGTGCAGTCACTGGCCACTCCCCATCCTCTACTCTCCTAGAGTAGCTTAACAATAACATCTAATTTGCTGTTTTTAAGAAACATATTTTTTAAATTGATAATATCTAAATAAATAATTGACACCATCAACATACAGGAGTTGTATGAGAATAGTAAAAGATGAACACTCATCGCAGTGGGGTTCTTGCTTTATATCGAGCAACGCTGAAACAGGCAAAGCTGCTTCCAATAAAGGAACGTTCCGCAAGAGTGTGTGAGATCAGAGAGGGATACAAAAACAACATAAATGCTGAAGAGGAATCATGGAAAGAACTGGTCCGCGACGGGTTCGGCAAACTGGGATATCTGAGAACCGTAACACCCAGACTTGATCGAAGGGCAAAACAACAACAAGAGAGGATACGATCTTATAAAATACGAGATGGGAACACCATTGAGGGTATATCAGCCCCTCGTAGACAGGGTCAGCTAGTACAAAATGATGAAAAATCCGCGTGGTCTGATGTCCAACTAAAAGGACGTCTAAAACACCACATCGATAAAGATCATTTCTTAACACCTGAATGGGATGAATCTCTTCGCAATGGGACATATGTTCCCTTAATGTCTCGAAGTGTTGAAGGGTTAATGGATGAGTCTATTCGTCTGGCAAAAGGAGTCAACGAAACACCTGATGAACTGAAACAAGCACGGAATAGTGTTGGCAGCAAGACTGGTGTCAAAAGAGAGAGAATGAGATATTCTCACGCTCCCTGGGATGTCACATGGAAAGGTGGTATCTAGATTACATCTATTGTGAATTTCAGATATCTGTAATCGAAGCAGTCTTGTCTTCGAATCCACTCATGGACGTTTAGATACTTAACGTTTACCACGAGGAGCCACTTTTTTTTTGTTTTTTTATGTTGTTGTAGTAAGAGCATCTTTCGTATAGTAGACCTGATGAAGAAACAACAAAAAGTGAATATCAACGAAAAAATAAAGTTTCTTTCTAAACATTATTTTTGTACAGCTATCTAAGAAGGCAACACCCATGTAAAGAACAGCCCTTACCATCTGTAATAAGAAACGCAATAAGTTACAACTACTACACCATAAGGTTGAAACAATCAATCCCACTATTTTCTTTCCACAGCATCAATCACTTTTTTTTTTTTTTTTTGTATAAAAAAAAAAAAAAGAAAAAATAAAACGAAAAAAAATACATAAAAAATAAATAAATAAATAAATCCGATCAAGAAAAAATAAGATGGGCATGCACGTGATAATACGATCTGTCACTGGAATAGATTACTGTATAGAAGTTGGTGTGGATTGGAAAGTTGAAGACTTGCAAAGAGAAGCGGAAAATGTTCTTGAAATGCAGATAGGAGAAATAACTCTCGTAGTTGAAGGCGAAAAGTTAGAAGATTCAGAGCTTCATGTCTCAAATATGCTACGAGAAGACACAATTGTTAACGTAATCCAAAGTGAGAAAGACATGGCGAAGAGAGTTCTACTTCAAATGGGTATTTCATTATCAGTAAAACAACTTGTGAATGCCGTCAGATATGGAAACTTTAAAGCCATCCGACTATTGGTATCTGCGGGCATTGATATTAATTCATTATATGAACCTCCTGGATCAAGTTGTCAACAAAAATCAGCACTTATGTTAGCATCACAAGAACAGCAAGTTGAGACAACACGACTTCTATTGGAGTTGGGTGCTGATCCTAATACAGCAACCGATCCTTTGAGAGAGACAGCTTTAGACTTAGCAGTCGGGTGTCCTGATATTGTCAAACTGCTACTGGAATACGGAGCCGATTGCAATCACAAAGACGCCTATGGAATGATCTCCCTAATGTATGCAATCATGAATGGTCAGGTCGAAACGTCTATACTTTTACTAGATAACGGTTCTGATGTTAACGAGGCTGACAATGAAGGTATTACTGCGCTTATTCACGCCTCAGAAGTCGGAAATTTCGAAGAAGTAAAATTCTTAACAGAAAACAACGCTGACGTTAACAAAAGAGACTACGAGGGAATCTCTTCTCTAATGCGCGCTGCGAAGAATAATTGTAGGCAGATTGTTGAACATCTTCTAAAGTGTCGAGCGGATCCAAATGCCGAAGACAATTACGGAAGGAACGCTTTAATATATGCAGTCAACGAACCAACTGTTGATATGGAAATAGTTCGACTTCTCAAAGCTGCTGGATCAAATGTGAATGCGAGGGAACACCTGACAGGAACAACTTCACTTATGTTTGCTGTACACCACGGACACATAAAAGCTGTCGAGTATCTTAGGGAATGTGGCTCTGATGTGAACGCTCGCGACAAGCTCCACGGCAAACCTCCAATTATGTTCGCTAAGCCATTCTATTTCGAAGCAATGAGGGATGCTCTTGGTCTGGCTGAATGTTGATATTTATAATATGGGGAAGGTTGAGTTTCGTGAATTCTTTTTTTTTTTTTTTTTTTTTTGTTTTCCGCTAGACCGAAAAAAAGTATATTTGAAGCTTTTCCTACCAACTTCTAGTGTTCACCCCACTCCAGCACGCATATCCATTATGGAAAAAAATATCATCTTTCCCTATTCACGATAAAAAAAAATCTTTTTTAAAAAAGTATTTTCTTTTTCTTTTTTTTTTTTTTTTTTTAAAAAAAAAGGGATCGTAATTTATTTTATTTTATTTTTTTTTTTTGGATCTACTGCTTTCCCTAATTCGCTTGTTTCTTTCTATAATAGGATGTTACTAACTATTACTGTTGATCGCAATAATAAAAAAGTATTTTCTTTTTATTACAAACGACAACTAAAAAGTAACAACACTCCAGACTTGCTAACTGGGGGGTGATTCAGTCTCAGTAGTTGACTGACTTACTTCTACACCATAACTGATGATGATGATGATAATGGAATGGTATAAAATAAAAAGTTTGTATTTTTACAAAATCAAACAATTGGAATTCCTCAAGATATAAATATCTGAATAAAAAGGTTTCAAAAAAAAAAAAAAAAAAAAATTGACTACTTGCTGCAGCGTGGAGCTCTTCCAGTTGTGGAACGAGTGAAGTTGTTTTCAAAAAAAAAAAAAGGGAAAACCCCTAATTCCACAAAAATAGTTTGCGAAATCGCCAACTCATCACAAAAATTTTAACCGCTCGAAACAACCCAACATGACGGGAAAATTTTCAGAATTTTCGGAGCTCCGGTGGTTTATTGGTTATGACCGCCGAATCATGACCCGGAGGTCTCGGGTTCGAACCCTGTGACATCCTTTTTCCTCTTTTTCGTAATGACGGAAAATGTGACCAAAACATAGTCAAAGGGCGGATTGATCACCCACTGGTCGAGTTGAGACATATTCCCGTTGCAATAAATCACCAAGACCCCTCCCGTGTGATCGATCACTTTAAAATGTTACTGTGCAGTTCACCAGTGAGACTAAGACCTCCAACCAAAATTCACCAAGCAGCATTCCAAATTAGGTAATTTTTGTCAGACACATTCTGACCATCGAGAACAGAAATTCTCACGTTAGTAAAAGCTTGACCTTTAGAAATGTGGCTTAACGATCCTCATCATCGATTTAGGTTCGTGACTTAGAAGCCTTCGTCAATGTGGCCCTCCTCCCAGCCAAACTCCCCACCTGACTGGTGTCTCCAAACGAGGGGTCGAGCCGAAACCCGTTTGTCGCTGGAATCGGAAAAGCTACGAGTCCGAAAGGACCCTAACCTCCGAAGAGGCAGCTGCCGTTCCCCCATCATTGGATAAGTAAAGCGACGATAAGAGTTGGTAAACCTCCCACCTATAACTACACCCGACTAGAGTCAAACTCAACAGGGTCTTCTTTCCCCGCTGACAGCTTCAAGTCCGTTCCCTTGACTGCTGTTTCGCCAGATAGTAGGTAGGGACAGAAGGAATCTCATTAGTCCATTCATGCGCGTCTTTAATTAGAAGACGAGGCATTTGGCTACCTTAAGAGAGTCATCAGTTGCAAATTTGTTTTTTCAGGTTGGACTTTGTACGGAACAGGCGGGCTTTTATTAGGGGCTCCCCCCCTTGGGGGGGGTTGGGGGGGGGGGGGGGCTTGCGTCCCGCCAAGAATTTGGCGGACGCAAGCCACCCTTGCACTCTTCCCAGCTTGGTAGGCTAAAAAACAAAAAACCCGCCGCAAGCCAAATTTTTGGGTCAAGTTCGAGTCCTGGTGGACAACTTTTTTTTGTAGGGAGTTGGCGATTTCGCAAACTATTTTTGTTGAATTAGAGGTTTTCCCAAAAAAAAAAAAAAAAAAAAATGTATTTTGGTAACGTGAGCACCTGCGGTTTAAAATAAACGCTCTTCAGTGGGACTTTTGTTACGAAAAATAATTAGTGTGATACTTACATTATATGAGTGTTTCACTTTTTTTTTTTTTTTTTTTTTTTTTTTTTTTTTTATATTTCTGCGGCTCCGAAATGAAATTGAATTGGAAGCTGCTTTTATAGATTCAGTTTCAGTTTCATTTTTTTTTTTTATATTTTTTTTATGTCCTCTTCCAGTTCGAGTTTCGTATTGCCCTACTGACTGCATATAAAAGTATGTTTGCTGAAGGGAGAGGGAATTAAAAAAAAAAAAAAAAAATTAGTAGTTTTCTAACTGAAAACCAACTTCCGTTTTTTTTTTTATTAACAGATTTTTTTGTTTCTTATTTCTTTCGTTTTTTCTTTTCAGGAAATTTTTAAAAAAAAAAAAAAAACCGGTTTGACTTTCAGCCTTGCTTGCATTCTATATCAAAGTATAGTGTCCCCACACATTGTAAATATTCTTTTTCAGTCAAGTACTTGATATTATATTTTGTTTTTATATTGTCAAAGTGTCACTCACACATTGTAATGTAAGAACTTTATAAATGAACAAATTATCGGCAGGAGGTTTTCGTCACGCTCCTTTTTGTCATAAACCCGAATACCCTTTTTTTTTAATGAAGTTACGCTTGGGGGTGTTATCACTTTTCCTAGCTGTTTTTCTGTTTTCTGATTGGTGCTGTTGAACGTGTGCACTGAACTGCTTTGACTGAAATTTTCAGTTTTTTTTTTTTTTTTTTTTTTTTTTTCCCTTCTATTTTGCACCACCGCGGAACATAGCAGACTTTTCCGTTAATTAATTAGTCGTTGTTTATTTGATCATCAATATCAAAAAAAAAAAAAAAAAAAGGAAGAAAAAAAAAAAAAAAAAAAAAAAAAAAAAAAAAGTCAATCAAAATCTTTTTTCTTTTTAAAACTATCTTTACCCTTCCCCTTCTTCTCTTGCTGTTCATTTCTAAGTGAACAGGAAGAGGTTTATTTTGTTTGAGAGTATTTTAATGACGATAGGCAGAGTAATTGCGTTTTGCAGCAAACAGTTTGTTATCGATAACGTTCAGTCTACCAGAATAATAATAAAAAAAAAATAACAAAGTTTTTATAAATATTTTAAGTGTTTTTTTTTTTTTTCTTTCTCTATTTGTCTAGAGAGTCGCACGGCTCTGTGACGCTCTCTCCCGTTAGCAGTCCCAGTGCGCTGACAAACTCTTATAAATTTATAAATACATCCGAAACAAACTAAATAAAAAAAATTAAAAAAAAATATATATTGTCATTTTCTGTTGCTTGCTGCTGTTTTTGTTTAACAGTTGGCGATTTCTTGTATTTTGTTTCGTTTCGTTTCGTTTTTTTTTTTTTTTTTTTTTTTTTTTTTTTTTTTCGTGGTTGTGAAAAAGAACTTTAACCTTTCCATAAGTATTTTTTAGTAACCCGTATTGTCAGGCACCACGACGAAAGCGTCAACTTGTGAATGTGGGATGTCACTTCGCTGTTTCTTATTTTTTAAAAAACTCAAAAAAGAAAAAAAAAGCCAAAGTACCGGATAAAAAAGTGAGGCAGTTTCTCTACAGGATTCCCATAGTGACCTCTCCAGAAGACTGGTTCGGGAAAAAAAGTTGTTTTTATAAATAAATAAAACAATGATAAACCTCAAAGATAAAAAACCAATATTATCGTGGAGCCATTGATATTTTTTTCGGTATTAAGAAGTACTTTAGGAAGGAGGAAAAACTGGGTTCTTTTTTTTTTTTTTTTTTTTTTTATTCTCATTTTTATTAAAAATACACAAAAAACACTATATTTAGCTGCTGTTTGCTAGATTTAGGTTTTATTTTTTTTATTTATTATTATTTCTTCTTCTCATTTTTCTGTCTTGTCTTCTACCCCCTGTACTGTATACTTGACTACTAAATACTCGCATTCATTAAAACACTTTAGGAACACAAATAAAAAGTAACTAACCAGTAGTTGACTGACTTACTTCTACACCATAACTGATGATGAGTGAACAGAGGTATAGAGCTGTATGGATTACTCTCGAAAACCTGAATGGTTATTTCGAAAAAAAAAAAAAAAATAAAGATAAGTTAAATCAACACCGTAGTTCACTATGTTCCTTTACAGATTGTTAAATTATCGTTTTTTTTTTAATAATAATCTAATTTTCCAAGCAAAACTAAAACAATTGGTTTCCCCACTCAACCTCGCAAACGTAAGAAGGCTACCTTTTGAATGTTTTTTTTTTGTTTTTTTAAAAACTTTGGTGGCTCAGAATGGATTTAGTTCCAAAATTATTTAGTAAATTATTATTATAATTTTTTTTTTATTTTTTTAAAAATAGCAACTCTTGGTGATTATTGTCAATGGAGAATACAGCAGTAAACAGAGATGAGCAATTACACCTCTGCCTGGTTACTGTTGAGGGACTTCACATTTCAGCGATTATGGCTACCTTGCTGCTTATTTTCTGTCCCATTTCAATTTCAAGTTTTTATTTTTATTTATTTATTTCTTTTGAGATAAAAAATATTAGCAACAAAAAAAAAAAAATGAAAAGGTTAACAAGGGTAATTTCCACAAGGCTCTGTTTCTTCTTTTCTTGTACGAATGATTCGTTGGGTCAGCTCACGATGAACGATTTCGTACATACATAAGTGGTGAATTGTTATGTTGTTACCAATCGCCTTTCCCTTTTCTATTTTAATTATGTGTCAGGTAGGTGTTGCTGTCAGCCACCAGTTACTTCAGGCTGCCTGCTAACCATTACCTGACATGTTCTGTGCTCTTTTCCTGACTTCCAACTTTTAGTGTCGAATTAACTAAAAAAAAAATAAAAAAAAATGAATTTCCGCACCGACTCATGCACAGCCACGTGATATTTTTTTTCTATGCTTACTTTTGAGGGAGGGTTTCCGATCGGGACTCTTGTGCATAACGATTGTCTGTTGAGGTAGGTATTTTCTACTTGTTTTCTGTTGGGGTAAAAAAAAAACTTTTTGCGGAAGAAATTAAGGCGCCTCCCCTTTTTTCTTTTTTTTATTTCGCTGTTTTTACCCTAAGGAAGTATTTACTGTTACGTTTCTTTTTCTTTCTTTTCTCCTCCTCATCATCCTTTTTTGACCGGTCGTTACGCGAAAATGAGTACAGCAGCGACGTACTTATTCGCCGTTTTGAAAAGTTTGCTTTGGCTGATATGAAACTTCTGATTTTTTTTAAAAGACTTGTGTTTACTGCGCTAGCGAATTTGGGGGCTTATGAGCAAAGCTTCCCCCCTTTTTTACTGTTTTTTTTTTTTCTTTTTTTTCTGCTATATTATTTTCGTTTTGTAATTCTTTGTTTATTTTGTTGTTACTGTATTTCGAGATTTCTTTTTTTTTCACCCCCTCCCCTCCCTTACATTTGTTAAAGGGGATTTCGTGGTATGAGTTGGGAGAAACCAATTCCAATCATTTTTTTATATTTATTCAGGCTAAGCTAGCTTCCCGCTTTACTCAGTCTCAACATTTTTGACTGACTTACTTCTACACCATACTGATGAGAGAATAGAGGTAAGAGGTATATGGCTTATTTTCTCTCGAAACCTAAATAGTTACTTTATTATGCTAAGTTGCGCATCACCCTTAGTCACTGTATTTAAAACTAATGTTAAATTATCTTTATGTTTCAATCAACGTCAGTTGTAATTTTTACAAAATCGAACATACATCCCCTCCCTTTAATTTGTTAAAGGGGATTTGGTTGTATGAGTTGGGAGAAACCAATTCCAATCATTTTTTATATTTATTAAGGTTAAGCTAGCTTCCCGCTTGCGCAAAGACAAAAGTCAAAGAACGAACGAGGTTCTTCTTCTGTTTATTTATTTTTTTTTTATTAAATTCTTTTTTTTTTTTTTTTTTTTGTTTATGTCACCATCTAGACTATATCGCAGTGAAAAGTCTACTTAAATAAATTAATAATTGATAAAAAAATTATAGATCAGTTGTATTTTAATTGTTAGATCATCACCGGGATGGGAAGATGACCGTATCGTAACTTATCTGTTTTCTCTAATTTGAACCCCTCACTGGATTTCTGTTTAGTAAAATGAGTAGATGCAAAGTACCGCCACTGGAATAACATGTTTTTTTTGATCTGTTGTTCAATTCTGTTCGGTTTTTTTTTTTTTTTTTTTAATAAGTTTTAGAGAGAATCGATTAATCTGTTTTTTTAGATTATTGGGTCTCTGCTATTCAGAGATTGTGTTAGTGAGTCAGTCGGGTTGGGTAAAAACTTGTTGAGCTAAGCTCTCAAGGCATACTCTACTTGTGTCAGCAGTCGAAGCTGGTTTGCTCATCACTCTTTCGTGTGAATAGATGTTAGTTATTCTCTGAATGAATTTTTTTTATTATTTATTATTTGTAATAACAAGACCTCGATATGGTGTTTTGATTACTGTTTACAGTCTTTCCAACACATCTGTTAAGCAGATGATTAAAGTTATGTTTTTTTTTTTATTATTCTTTTTTTTTATATCGTTTGAAGACCCCCTTCTACTTCTGGGATTCTAAACTTATTCGATGCTCGCTAACCTAGAGAAATAGTGTACTCGCAAACACTGATGTCACATGTCTCTGCAATTCCTTTGTTGCATACCTCCCACCAGCACATACGCCGTCCTTGGATTTTATGTATCTGATGCTCTATGTTTTTCAACTAGGAACTAAAAAATAATAATCGCCAATCCTCTTCTGTTTACTGTCTGCCTTTATGCAGACAGTACAGTTGGTTTTTTTTGGTATTTATATATTGAGGTGAGTTTACTATTCTTCGCACCAGTGAGAGTCTCACGGTGTTGTGTGGTGCCAAAGTAACTTACTTCCGTGGGGAGGGGGGAGTTTTAATATTTTTTTTTGGGTTGGCTTCCCTGACTTTGATAAAGAGAGTTTTTTAATCCCTTTTTTTTTAACGGGAGTTTAGTTAAAGTTCTGCTTGCGCTCAAAGAAAAAAAGATTCAAAATTGAAAAAATAAAAAAAAATAATCAGACCCAAAGCCTCGTTTTGTTGGATTAAAAAAAAAAAAAAAAAAGAACCATTTTGTCCCTTATCTAAGGCTTATTAGGCATTTTTTTTTCGTTCCTGTTTTTTTAAAGTTCTTTTTTTTTTTTTTTTTTTTTTTTCATCTGTTATGTGGCAAATTTTACGCATGTGCTATTTAGCACCTTTCTCGTGTACCCTCGTAGTTGTTGTTGTTTTTTTTTTTGCTTGGTTTGTTGTTCAGCAATTATTGTTATGTTTTGACACACTTAGTGGGATTTATAGTGTAGCTGACTGACTGTGAGATTATTTTACTATTTTACGTGACCTCAGCAATTATTTGCGCCAGCTGCGAACTGCGTGGCGTTCAGCGTCCCCAACTCGTGATTGGCTTGTCATACGAGATGGTCGTTGTATTTATCTGAAATTTATACCCATGATTGAGCGTTTAGCCAAACACGTTATCTACATGAAAAATTCAAGCAAAATCTAAATGGCGGCGTCACTGTGTTGCCACTTCAATTCTCTGCATTCAGGTTGCGGAATGTTCGCGCATTCCCTTTCGGCAAACCCGCACAGAAACACAAGTGCTCCCATGGTGTTGGTATTGATGGAGAGAGCTGAATTACTTAAATCCCACGGATGAGTTCTTTTTCTTCTCAAATATTTTACTTTTCTTTCTTATTATTTAGTAGATATGATTATTAGGTACTCGTACGTTCGTTTCCCCCCTCCTTTGCTCCTTTTTTTTTTTTCTCCCCTTCTTCTTTTGATGTTGTTCTTCAACACTGAAAGGCATGTGGTCATAAGATTTTGGTTGCTGATTATCGTACCTTTTCTCTTTTCATATAGCAAGTAGTTAAAATTCGTAAGAAGTATAATTCTGTCAGCATTGTCAGTAATGGTTTGATATTTATATTCCTTTTTCAATCTCTCTCAGGCTTATCTCCCCGTTTTTTCACAAATAATTAAAATGAACCGTGTCGCCCCACTTGTTGCCAGACGTTCCGTCAGATCTGTTGGTGCCGTTCAGGTATGTTGATTTGTTTGCTGAGGTATTATTATTGTACAACGTACAAGTGAATAAAATAACAAAAAAAAAAAATAAAAACAGTTGAGAAACTCATCCCTTCAGGTGACTGTTTCTGGATTGAACTACGTTGGAACTGGTCTTTCAGCCATCGCTCTTGCCGGAGTTGGTGTTGGTATCGGTAACGTCTTCGGAAGCTTTTTGTTGGCCGCCGCCCGTCAGCCAAACCTCATGAGAGCTCTTTTTAACTACGCCATTCTTGGATTCGCCTTGACTGAGGCTATTGGCCTTTTTGCCCTCATGATTGCCTTCCTTATGCTTTTCGCATAGACATTTTTTTTTTTCCTTCCGGGTTCTATTTTCATTTTCTTTTTAATTTTTTCCCACTTTTTGGGAGGGAGGCTTCGGGTCATTTATTTATCTTAGGGAAAATAGTTTTTTCAAAAAAAAATTAAAAAAAAAAAAAAAAAAAAAAAAGGCGTCACGTTTGGGATTTAGTACAAAATCATCAGTTCTCTGAAAATCACTTTATTTATGTTACATCAGGAGGGGATCAGACATTATGAAAATCGAAGATTTCACTGCAGGCATCGTTCAAAAAGTAGCTAAAGAAAGATGTTCAGAGTCGGGAATGCTTCTCGCCGGTATTATGTCTGCTGGGGTATCTTCTGTTCCTGAAGACTGTTGGATTGCAATTTGGAAACAATCACTTCAGACAATCGTAATAAATGAAAAGTCATCCAAGAAATGCAGAGACAACATCATCGAATCTGGGAAGTCTTTTATTCAAATATATCCTCATCACTATGAAACTTTAACAACAGTTGAGAGTAGTTCAGTGCTTGCAGTGGAACTGAGGATATCACTTTTATCAAACTTATCTCAAGAAGAACGAAACAAGTACGGAAATATACTTCTGAATGACTTAATGAAATCACCACAACGAGAAGACTGGAGGGTCTTACAGCTATCGTTACTGTCTGAGATGAATGTTCTTCCGTCTTCGGAAGATTTAACCAAACTCACTCCCACCATAAAAGAACCAATAAATCACCTCAGACTGTTGGAATGCTTACACATAAACTCGTCTACAATTGACTTTGAAATAATTGAAAGATGCCTCAGACATCAATCAAAGTCAACGAGAAGACTCGGAATATCATTACTAACAAGTCAACAGTTTGAATGTTATGTTAAAAACCTAATCCCGTTGTTGGCATTATTATCTGATGAGCAGCCATTACATTTAATCAGTCCTGTTTGGGAGGAATTCATTGAAATATTAACGACTTCAGATGTTGTTCAGGAACCCAGCAGGTGGTTTACAATAACTGCGGAGAGAGCGATGTTGCATGCTGACGATCGAGTAGTGAGGTTAGTGTCATCATCGCTGCTCAATAATAAAACATTATCTAAATTTATAATTCCTTCCGCACTTCACGACATCATTTTCCCGGCTGGCATTCGTTGTGGAGTCACTTGTGTAGAACTTCCTGTTCAAGTGGTCGCAAATTTGTTAGCGACCGTCGGGTCATTATTTTCTGTTGAATCAACCCCTCGAAGCGTTCCATCAATCAGAGAACTGTTTTCTTATTTGAGTAGGAATACTACCAAAGATGATATTTCACTCTCTGAGGAAGTTTTAAAAGCGCACTCAACATCATGGGCATCGTCGGCTTATAATTTCTGTGATCAACTTCATGAGTTGTCTTTATCTGTTCTCAGTACAGTAGATGATGATGGCAGCTGTAATTGTGATCTCAATGTTGTATTTCATTTTATGAATTGCAACTCAACAGATGCGATTAAATTACTGTGTGAGAAGTCTCTTTGGGGAGTTCTACGTCGATGGGTCTTCAGCGATGATGCGAAGTATGAAAACATCGTAAAGATCGCATCCGGTTTGAATGATTGTCAACTCAAAGAAATCATAAAAACAATCTCCAATAGTCATTCTGATCGTATTGAAGAATCAGTTTTGAGTTTGAGGATGTTGGCTGCCATAACAGAAGCAAAGCCTTCGACGTCTCTCAGTGAAGCTCTTCTTCACTTTGACAAAACTAAATTTCTAATTGAAATGCTTCAACAGAAGACTTCAATCAGTACTAATGCGAGTTTATCTATTGGCACTCTTCTTGAAATGGGAATACTCTCACAGTCAGTTGTTCAGGGCGTGTGTGAATTCGCTTGTAAACAAATGAATGATTCTCACGTTGGAATTTTAATTTCTTGTCCACCGAACTTCGTAACATCCGCAGTGAGTACAGAGATACTACGGTACATCCTCAACAAGGATAGTGATGACACTCCTCTTTCATCACAACATCAGACTGTTGGAAAACTTCAGCTCTGCCTCCTCTTATTCCAATTAGATAACAACGACCTGTCCAGAGATGTTACAACTTGGCTTCGTGAAACAGCGTTGCAATCATTTTGCGAAAGTGTTGAGAGTGCCTGCGGTCAGAAAGGAGCCGTCAGTAATAAAAAGAAAAAGAAATCAAAAGTACCGACGAGAGGAATATCTTTACTACTACAAGGACTCGGTCAGAGATCGACAGATAAAAATACCATCGAGAAGTGTTGGGAGTTGCTCAGACAATTGCCGGCTAAATTTCAAGGATCGAGAGACGCTTATTATAATTTCTTCACGATGGTACTGACAAGTGGGAAAACTGATTTACTATCTACTTTATACAGCGGAAGTACTTCTGACTTCCCAAACTCTACTGAGCGACTCCAAACGTCTTCAATCGCAAGCGAGCAACTAACCAGATGTTTGATTAACAATATCGAAAAGACTGGAGAAGAAATCACAGCAAACCTTTTTAAAAATTTAATCATCACATCAACCGTGGCGAAGTCGGAAACGCTATCAGAAAAACATCCAGCGTATTTAATTGTGAAGTATTTCAGTGAGTTAGGTGATGGAGAACATCATAAAATAAACATCTTAAGAAATCTGACTTCTAAATTATTACACCTCACTGATGACAGTGAAGGCTTCGCTGGTTCTGATCAAAATATTCGAAGAATTCGCAAATGGTGGACCATAACAGGACTACTACCAAATGTTGTTCAGTTCGAGTCCGAGTCAGATACATCTGTCGTTGACGAAGCTGCTAAAATTGCTGTGGAAGAACTTCAACAGTCGCATCTGTTGATTCCAAAGACTAGAGTTATGGTTCAAAATGTATGGGCAATATGCTGCGCCTTGAGACCAAATCGGAATAATTGTGTTCCAAGGATTAGACAGATTCTCGGAAACTACAAAACTGAAACCCGACTAGCAGTCAGTACGGTGGTCGTAGCAGCCCAACTATTGCTTACTGATGCCGTAGACAATATTAATCAATATCTTAATTGGTTGCTACAGAATCTTATTAGTTGGTCGTTTTGTATGACTCACAGTGTTAGGATTCATGCGCAGTTGCTGCTTTCTGAATGTTTGAATTCTGATAAGTGTGATGTTGATTTATCGATCTTATCACAAGCTGCTGTTTTCTTTAACAGCAACCCTCATCTGAGCGCACTCCGTGAAGCTGTTAAGCTCGGGTCTGTAGTATCTTTGTATTATAAAAGATATCCTCTCCCTCCGTTCTCAACATTAAATATCGAAACATCAACTACGAAGGCCATGAGATTTATAAAACGTAAATTTGTTGAATTGGAAGATGTTGATAAAGAGAAAGAGAAGAACAGCACTCCATCAGCTGGTTGGACTCAGAAAGGATCAAGGAGATGTCCTGCAAGAGCGAGGGGTCATTACGGTGGAGATGATGATGATGATGATGATGATGATGATGAGAATTCTGAAAGTGATGAGCAGGAGACTCATCAAAGAAGACAAACATCTGGCAGACCTGTTCATGGAAACACTGACGTCGATAAGAAGATATGTGTAATAGGTTCATTCTTAGACAACATTCCAAACCAAGCTGGACTTTGCAGAACACTCGAAGCGCTTTTCGGACCTGAAGCTGAAGTCACTCTCCCATCTTTAAAGGCAACTCAAGAACCAGGTTTTCTCCGCATGAGCCTGGCATCCGAACGATGGCTTAAAATTATAGAAGTACCTCCTGGAGAACGTCTTGCGATGTATATCAAGGCTAAACGTAAAGCAGGATTTCGTATTGTTGCAGTAGAACAAACTGATAACAGCACTTCAGCCACAGACTATAAATTCAGCGATAAAACTGTTATCATTGTTGGGAATGAACAGATGGGATGTCCTGCTTGGTTGCTTCGCAGACCGGAACTCGTAGACGACTTCGTTGAGCTTCCCCTTGATGGTGCCTCTCGATCACTTAACGCACATGTAACTGCTGCGGCTATGATGTGGCAGTTCAAATTACAAACACAAAAACTAAAATAAATATTAGTTAAACATGTTCATTCTATCCTTTGGGAGACTACTCGTTATCAATCTTTTCTTCTTGAGAGTCTCTCTTACCTTAACATTTCGAAGAAAGGAAGGGGAAAAAAAAAAAAAAAAAAATAATAAGTTTTCAATCGATCACCTTGATAGTGGATGTTAAATTGTGATGATGAACTTCTTTTTATTTATAACAGAAATTTCTTTGAAGAAAAAAAAAAAGAAAAAAAAAATCCTCAACATGTCGTGATGGAAGTAACTTCACCCGACACACAGCCATTCGGAATTATGTCGGTCGGGAAGAAGAAGAAGAACCGAACTGTGCCACCAGCGCAACCAAAAAATATTATAAAAATTTGGAACGAATGGAGAAGAGAAGCAGACTGCAATATTGGAAATCAACAATACAGCGAGTACTATTCCGTGTTGTGTAAAGCTAAGAGTGGTTCTGCTTGTGATTGGAATACTCAATTTCAAACTATTTTAGACGAGGATGTGTATGACGCTACTTCTATTCAACTCAAAGTTGAAAGGCTTCAAATTCTTCAACAAAACTTTCTGAATGCAGCGAAACCTGGAGCAACTCAAATAGCCCGTGAGTACCATCTCCAAGAACAGAACAGAAGTATTCCTAGCGCTGGGTTGGCTGATCCGATCTATCGAAAAGATGGAATAATGTATCAAGTATGGCCTGATATGATTCAAGCAAGGCAACTTATCAAATCTTTTGACGCGGTTCTCTCAACCGCTGTGAAGGTTGTCACTGTTCCATTGGCTGGTATTATTATTTACAGAGGTCTACCCATTACTGCTACTGCTTGTATAAAGGCAACCACTAACACAACGTTTCATAATGAAGGTGTCGATAGTAGTTCTGTTCAGAGGGTTTGTGTGTTTTTTTTTTTTAATGAATTGAAACTTACCTTTTGTATTGTAAAACACCAACACAGCTGATAGAATGCATGCGGAGTGACCTCTCTCTAGTAAAGGACATCCCAACATGTCATGCTCTGGATGGTAGGTTTTATATTCTCGATGCTAGAGCTTTAGTTCCATTCATTACTCCAAGACTTTCTGGTGTCGATACGCTTCCACGTTGTTGTGCTCGGAAGGAACTGTTAGCCATTCAAATGAAATTAAATAATAAAATAGACACGGAATTATTAGCTTCTATTGTTATCACTCAAATAGAGATTGCTGCGAATGTCTGGCTTAGTCAAGAAGAACATACCAACGCAGGATTGATTAACGTCCTTCATAATCATGGTGTTAATACTTGTCTTCTTGGAGTCTTCAGATCAAGAATTCATTCAAAACTATTAAACAACACTAATAAGACTCCTTTTGATATTTGTACTATCGAGGTCGTCGCAAGAGTCTGTAAGGCGATTCTCAGAGCAGAGCACCGTCTTATTAAAGCAACTGATTCAGACGTTCTGTTGATATCCGCCTCTCGTTTATATGGAGCGGTCCTTGAAGACACCAGCATGTATTGGTCTCTTGTACTTGATTATATCGCAAGATCGAAATTCCCAGCTTCTGATCACATCCAACTATCGTCTGAAGGATTGAATATGCAGGACCTCTTCAGAAGAATATGCCAACTCTCAACGTGTGTATTTAAGGGAGGTAATGTAACTGATTTGAAAGCCAGAGGAATACCCTTACTAATTGGTTATAGTGAAGTAGAGTTACAGATTATTAATAATGACGTTGAGTCGGCAGTCTGTAGAAGTTCTAAAATAGAGCTTCACACATTCGATGAAATCTTAAGACAAGCATCAGGTTTAATCGCATTGGGTCAGTTTGAAAAAGCTGGTTGGCTTCTTGAAGAATCAAAAGCATTATTTATAGCGTACGATCACACTTCAACTGCTCTGGCTGAACTTGTTATGGGTGAAGCCTTGCTAGCACAAGCACAAGGGTTACTACCAACATGTGTTGACAGGTACGCTGAAGCAGAAAACGCCCTCATAGAAAACGGAAATGTAAACTCCACCGATTTATTATTTAAATGTCGAATAAACCATTGCACAGTCGCCTACTCGATGTATTGTGACAACCCTGAGAAATGTAGAGAAGTGATCTTACCATTAATACAACAAGCTGCTGAATACGTTAATTCTTTAGACGTTGACATGTCGATATCAAGAATAAAGCAACTTTATGAATTACAATTTGTTATTTTATCGACGTGTGCAACAACATCAGAATTGGTGTCACTCTCACAAGAGATGCTTAAATTGTATGAAACGTTGTCGGGTGATAGTCTTCCTCCAGAAGCAGCTCTCGTACTCTCCAGATTAGGGCTACTGGAACAGGGTAGAAATAACTTCAATGCTGCTGAGGAATACTTTAGATCAGCCGTTACACTTCTGTCTTCTACTTCAGGAAGGAATGATCCTGGTATGTGTTTAACCTATTGTGGCATTCCCGGCTGGTATTCCCAACTTTCGCAACCAACTCATCCATCAGGTACTTCTCAAGCGATGGTTAACCTTGCCAGTCTATATGTTACTCAGGGTGATGAGGCTAAAAAAGATATCGCAGTTGAGCTTCTCTCTCAGGCCTTAGTCATAAATGAAGAACTCGAACTACCAGAGCAAACCGTCGCATGCGGTACGATGTTAGCTGAAATCTTATTAAAAAAGAATGAACTCAACAAGGCTGAGAATGCCGCCCTGTCATCAGTCAAAGTAGCAATGAAATGCTACGGTCCTAACAGTGAAGAATGTATAGCTTTGAAAAGATTTTTAATATCAATTCGGATAAGCAGGAGATTGGCAAGCGCCTCGCTGGTGCAGCGAAGCGTTCGTGCGTTTTTGTGGAGACAACGAGACCTGAACTACCGCAATAAGAGATTACAATCTAAACAAAATATCGAAGGCTGTGGACAAGAAGAATGTACTTGTCGATCTACTATCCTTGCGACGCAGGCTCAAGACAGAAGAACTATTCGCAAACAGTACAACGAAGAACAGCTTCAGCTGAAGGGAATCGATGCCGCAATCAGTTCCATTGAATCACAAGAAATACTACTTCGGGCAACGACCATCGAAGAAGAACTAGACGAGAGGATGAAAATGGAATATAATAAAGAAAACGTTAACGTTATGTCTGAAGAAGAAATAAATAAAATGGAAACTACGGAATCAGACGGTAGAAACGCTATCGAATCTCAAAGAGAATTGGAATTATTAATTATTTCAGAAACATCATTCAGACTACTAACCCGACTGACTGAATACAATTCGACTGAACAACTCCATCGAAATAATATCATCGAAGAACACGATTTAGTATTCCAACTAACTCAACTAAATCATTGCGACAAAGTCCGTCTGCTCGATGAGGCTGCGAATGGTGTCGTGAGCGTCGTCAACTCAGAACAGATTGATAGAAATAAAAGTGAATCAAATGAAATTCACACCCTGGAATCTCTCTGTAGAGAAATCATCATTGAGTGTTATGGCATCACGCTGTCAGAACAACAACAGTTTCATAAGACTGGGTTACTTATCATTTTGGAATATCAGTTTAGAAAGACTATTGAAAATGATAACGACAATGAGTTTAATTCTATCCTTTCCTCACAAGTTATTTACGAAGAGGGTTCACATCGAAGTCGGATTGAAATCGAGGAGTTGGAATTATTCCAAGTAATCGATTTCGATCATATCCATCAATATGAAACTATTGAACAAATCGCCATCTCAATATCTGCATCACAACTAGACGAGACCTCGACACGTCGGCTACTCGAATATAACAACATTTCAGTAGTCGAGTCTATCAGTCGATTTCTTACTCAAGATGTTGAAAATTCTGGTTGGAATCTAATTTATAAATCACATCGAACTGAAGGGTTGTCTGTGTGTGAAGAATCACAATATGAATTCTGTGATTCTGAGATAGATGATAGAACAGTAATATACAACACTCATATGATTGAATTGGAAAGCATCTGTAGACTAACTACTGAACTACAGCAGCTGATTGAAACTGTTTTAAATATCAGTTTATCAAACGGAGAACTGATTACATCAACAGAAGAGTCAGTTCGTTGTTATATTTTAGAACAATTTGAATCATCTAATGCTGCTATTCAAGAAGCTGATGTTGAACAACACCAACGTGAGACTCTTCAAAAAGAACAAAGCAATAAAAGTTTAAATAAAACTGATATCGAACAACCACTTGAGAAGAAGGATAGCATTCAAGACTTACAACCTGACATCGAAGAGAAAAAAAGTAATCAAAGCTTGAAGGCTGACGTCGAACAAGCAAATCAAGAGACCGATAGTATTGAGAATAATATTAAATTTGATCAACAGAGACGGGAATCTCTTGAAAACAAAGAAACAAGTCTGAGGGAAGATATTGAAAACAACATTAAAACAACTCTGGCATCTGAAGAACAAGCGATGTTAGCTTTTTCTGAACAATCACAACACTCTTTACAACTCAATGAAATAATTACGACGGAAGCAATCATCAGATTAATGAACCTTAACGAGGAAGATGAAACTTTTCAAAGAACTGCAAACCAACGAGATTGGTCATTCGAATCGATGTCAAGACTACTAAAGTTCGAAACCGAAAGTATAAACCTCCTCTCAGCTGTTCGTATCCAAAGACTTGAACGGGGACGTGCTGCTCGTAAACACACAAAGTCACTCAAGTGTTCGATGAGTATTACTGCGGCGGCGACATCGATAATCATGGTTGCGAGAGTTATGTTTCAAGAAACTAAAAAACAAGATGATAAGAGGAATGAGAGAGCAGCAGTAAAGATCCAATCCCTTCACAGAGGAAACGCCACGAGGTGTTTCACAAACCTCCTGCGAGAAGAAACAAATGACAGAAATGAAACTTACAGAGAACAAGACGGAGACTATTTACAACTAATAATGTCGAGTACTAATAATATGGATGTCATCCATCAACTCTCAAGAGATAAGAACAAAGCGGCCGTTAAGATTCAATCTGTTCAAAGAGGAAGGACTGCTAAGCAATTATCAATAAAAAGACGGGTTCGCGTTATCACCGCGTCTTCGGTGGTGTCGTTGCTGACGTGCGCTGTTTGCATACAAAAAGAAGCATTCAAAACGAGAAAGAAAACTAAAATCATCTCCGTCGTCACTGCCATTGCGATAGTGTCACTAGAAACATATTTAACTGAAATAGAGTATAAATGTGTGATACCAATGAACCCAGACCAGGCTGCTACTCGTATTCAGTCAATGCAACGAGGAAGGATTGCACGATCTCGACTTATAAGCCCGGCAACCAAGACTCAAAATAAACGTGAGCAGGAACAAAAAGATGCCGCGGCTATAAAGATACAATCAATTCAACGAAGTAGGATGAGCAAGAAAAAAACTGAGCAGCTTCGCGCTGAGAGAGACACAGAAAGACATCACGCTGCTTTAAGAATTCAGGGATTACAGAGACAGAAAATAAGTCGACAGAAAACAGCTCAACTGAGATCTGAAAAGGCAGCCCGTGATCAGGCAGCCATTAGAATTCAATCAGCTCTGAGAGGAAGACATGCGAGGGTTGGTTATTCAAAGAAGAAGGAGGAAAATAAATCCTCGGCCGCTCTAAAAATTCAAAAACACGTCCGAGGTAGACAAACACGTAAAGTCTACACAGAACTTCAACATCAACGTCGCTCTGATCAACAGAACGCTGCTGTTAAAATCCAATCAATTCAACGACAGCGTCAGGCTCGTCGGAAAACATCAAACATTCGAACAACAAAAGCAATAAAAATTATCCAAAAGATTGGACGCAGTTATCTATCAAAATGTCGACTACAAAAAGAGAACACTTCAACAATTCAAGCAAAGATAACATCAGTTCTCGTTAAGACTGAAGCACAGACTCGTAAAGAAGTTCGAACTGAAGCCTTGGCAGCAGCCAATCGAATGGGTCGTAAACTCGCTCTTGAGAAGTGCGGACTTACTCTCGTTGAGTTACAACGTAATGAGGTTTGTAGCTATTCGTACTCTTATCGCTTTATCACCATCAGACAATTAATAAATAAAACAGTTTGCCCATCGAGCCCAACAATCGTCCATAGAACTCGACCAACGAGATCTCATTGATCAACTCTATGAGGTTGAGGTATGTGTTTATAATATCACTACCGAGGGGTGAGCGAGGGGAGGTCTAATTAAAACCTTATTTGTGAAGTAACAACACACACCAACAGTCTGGTATGGTCCTCGCTCAATGCGTAAGAAAAGCAAATCGACATGAAGCAGTTCTGAGAGTCCAATGGCTTCGACAAGAAGCTCAAGACTTCAGAGGTATTACTTTACGATCAGCAAAACAATTTGGATTAATAAAATTGACTGCGAAGATCAAAGACGCAGAACAAATTCATCAAACGTATGTCTTCAATCTGTTCTGTTATAGGGAACTTGTTGTCTTTAAATTATAAATTAAAACATACCAGTGAATCAACTGTTTATTTGGAAGCTCAAGACAGAAACAATCTCATTCAAGAGCAACTCCACACATGGGGATGGGTAGTTGCGAGTGGAACAGAGTCACCAGATGTCGTATTTCATCATGCGGTGGAAGTCTTGTTGTTAGAAGAGTCAAAGGTTTGTAGTTATTGTTGGGTTCTGTGATGGACATAAAACATAAGAGGAAATAAATAAATAAAATAAAATAAAAACAGTCTCGAAACGGTGTTGCCTCATCACAGTCACGAGTCATGCAGAGCATCCGTTGGCGTGAATTAGACCAATTCCGTAAATTGATTCCTAACTTAGATAAGCATATCAGGCCGACTCCCCCAGTACCTGATCGAATATATGCCTCTGGTGCCCGCGCTAGAAAGCAAGCAGACATGAGTATGGGAGCTGAACTTGCATTGTCGGCTTCCTTTCCTCGGATGTCAAAGACTACAAAGGGTGCAGTCACCCGGAATCGAACATCACCAGTTCAAAGAAGTGGTAAAGTTAGAAAGGGATATGGATCCCCGAGTAGATCACATTATAAGAACGAAACAAAGAACAGCGCTACTGACACGGCAACTGCTGATCATATTTCAGAAATATTAGCCCTCAAGAGACCTGAACAGTTTGAGTTGACTCAGCCTCGTATCATATCATCTCCTCAGATGACGTTAACAACTCGACTACCGAAACAGATTAGAGAGTTGGATAAATATGAACAGCAAGCAAAACAATTACAGAAAATACTTCTCAAAAATCAGCGTTCTTTAGCAAAAAGTTCTGCTGTTGTAGAATCTGATCATTCAAAGCCGTCTCGACCAGTCTTATCATCTCAGTGGGCCATACCTCACAACACGACAACAAAAACTAAAAAACGAGAAGAAGGATGGGATTCTAAATTTGGAAACGGATTTGGCGATCCACATCCTCAACACCTTTTTGAAAGACTCGGTGATGGAAAACACCGACAACAAGTTATGAAACGTCTTGGTATCTACACCAACCCTGGATTACCGAAAGGAAACATCACCGCGAACACTATTCGATCCAAAGGAGCGACGTTTTGAGTTCAGCTTTCAGAACACTCCGCAGCCATGTAATCAACGTATCCATTGCGAGAGAGTTGAGGCATCTGTAACACCCTTTTTGTTATAAAGCTCAAGTATTATTCTATTCGTTTTGAATTGTTTTCTTTTTTTTATTATTCCCCGGAGATACTATCAGCTTTCGTTTTACATTGTTGTCCTCTCTCTCTCTCTCTCTCTCTCTCTGTCTTAATCCTCTCATTTCACTGGTGGTATTCAGACAAGTCTCGCCTTCCTTTGTGCGTGACATTCAATCATTTTACAAAGTCACTGAACCAAAATTGTAATAATGTGAAAAAAAACATAATCTCGTGACGCTCTTTTTTATTTAAAAAAAAAAAAAAAAAAAGGCTTTTCCGGTAACGGCATTCATTAACATGAGTTGTTGTTGAAGAAAAATTATTATTATTGTGTGGAGTTGTTATTTTATCGTGTTAACATGTACACTTACCAGTCGTAGAGTTGGTTGTGTCAGACTACTGTCCTGGCCTACCTTGTTGTTTTAACAGATGATGTTCTGTTTTATTATTATTTCACTCAAACAAGACAAAAACAGAAATGTAATGATTCGTTACACGAAGTGCCTTCACGCACTGACAGACTTACAATGCAATAATTTATTAATTAAACACTGTAATGCTCTTAGGGGAACACGAAAACTATCAGCAACCGAAGCCTGTTCTCTAATTGCGAGATGGATAAAAGCAGGTGATCAACCAGGTGAGAAGACGGCAAGGACAGCTATTGGATACGCGGTTAACGCCAGAGATGACACCAGTCTCTCATTCTTATGGAAGGAACTCATCAGAGGAACAGGTATTAAATTACAAGGACGAGACTATCAACTCATGGCGACTACCTTTTCTCAATGTGGAAATATCGAAGCTCTCAGAAAGTTATGGAGCGACATGAAGGCCTTCAATCACCCACCAACTCTGGGTATGTATTGTTAGGAATGATTAATATTATACTAAAAGTAGTAGTTAACAGAATATAACAACAACAGGAATACTACACTCAGTAGCAGAGTGCCTCATATCAAAAAAAGAAACAAGTCTGGCAATGGAAGGACTGCTTCGTAGCACATGTTTTCCTCTGAATTCATCAACCATGTCGTTGCTGTTGATTGCTACTGAGGATTCAACCATTGCTGATCGACTTATTGAACTTTACGATATTAAAGTAACAAAATCTTTATTAACATTTAATGCTTTACTGAGTGTCTACAGCAAGGAGGGCAATACGGAAGCTGCCGAAAAACTTTGGAGAAAAAGACCACCACAAGGAGACGATAGCAAACCCGTAGACGTACAAAGAAGCTGGACACTTCTCTTAGAATGCTATAAAGAAAAAGGTGATTGGGAGGGGATTGAACTGGCGTGGATAAGACAAGGTTTGTCGGACACAGAACGAAATGTGATTGATGCCACTGTGTTGATTGGTTGCGCTTCTGTTTGTAAGAATCCTACTTCTGTGTTGCCAATTGTTTCGGATGTTTTTGAAGCTTTTACAAGGTCTGGTTACCCTCCGCTGTTCACTGAGATGATGAAATTATTTTCTGTTACATCCCAGGGAGAGCAAGCTTTCTCTCTTTACAGATGGGTTCGTAGGAATGGAATAGAAACCACTCCTGAATTCATAAAATATTCCGACATCGCAACTGGTGACCGCGAGTACGCGAACTTTATTAGCGGAACAGGAGCAGCAGGACGCTCTTTTTAATTATTAGAACGCGATGCTTACTTTTGATAAGTTAGATTTATTAATATTTTATAACACCCCTCACAGATTAACTGTTGGAGGATCAAAGAGGGACTAAAACAAAAAAAAATGCCATCCCAAGACATGTTAGAAAATACTGAAGAGGAAAGTGATGGCAGCAGAGTACCTGTTGGACGTGTTATCGTTCAGTTAGGAAGGAGTGGTAGTGATGGTGATGGTGAATCAGCTCAATACGAGATGAGAATAGAACGATTCTTTTCATCTGGTTTATCAATACTTGAGAGGCTACTCTCACTTAGAGGTAGACTGCATCGTTTATCAAATGTTCAGGATGAGTTAAATGGAGTTGTTAATGATGTAGTCTTCCAACATGTTTTACAACTATCACTAACACAGGAACAGCCTTCAACTATTCCTCCGATCAAAGAAGCTGATTTCGAAAATTTAGAACTCATCGAAGTCAGCAAATTCCACCTCCGCCAAGAATCGAACCAGAGTTGCCCTATCTGTAGGGATCCTTATGAAATAGGTCAAACAGTTACACAGCTACCTTGTGGTCATATTTACTGTCCAGATTGTATAAAGGAATGGTTGTCAAGGAATCGATCGTGTCCAATGTGTAGAACAGAAGTTATAAATGTACCAAAGAAGACTTGGGTACTAAAGCAGTGTGGGTTTAGACAGTTGAGGAGAACAGAGTGCTTTTCGACATCAGCAGCTTTAATAATATTGTCTCAGTGTTCTCATGCTTTTCATAGACCTTGTCTTCGTCGTCATCTTCGAATTCGAATGATGGAACCAGTCGAAGTATTTCGTGTTGTTTGTCCTCTTTGTAAGATAGAAAGTAACGTTGAAAGATCAGATCTCTGTGCCCCTGCAGCTCCTTCAGCAAAACAAGATCCTCAAACATGTTCCCGTCCTCTTCTTATTGATAGCCAGCCTTTGGAGTTGGTGTCTGCTTCGACTAAATCGATCTGCGGATCTATCGCTGCGAAGTATGTGTTTAAAAATATATATTTACTTTATGTGTTATGTTATTATGAACACAGAAAAGGGGTTAATAAAATAAAACAGTCGCACCAGACGCAATACTAATCCGAGTCCTCCGAACTCGAGAGTTCCTTCGGCAGCTTCATACAGAAGGAGACAAACTGGTGCAGCTTAAAATGATATCAGAAGTCACTCATAAAGACTACCTTTTGTTGTATAATTTTAATTGTGATTAGCTGGTTGGCTTTCTTTTATTTGTTGTTGTCGACGTGTTTTAAACTTTTTTCTTCTCATCCTAAATCTGTTTTTTTAATCAACACATGTGTACCATGTTATTCATCCCTAACCACTGCTCTAGTCTCATATAAAGACTACTTCTACATAATAATGACGTGACGACGTATTGCGGGTATTGGTGTGGTGGGAGGTGTAAAATCTCCCATCCTATTTTTTTTTTCTTTTTTGTTTTCTTTCCTCCCTTCACATGGCCCCATATTCGACAGCACTTATATTGCAACCAGGTTTGGCCGAACCCTATTTTCGTTTTAGCCAGTTTCAGGTTGCTTTCCATTTAATATTAGTATCAAGTTACTCCCCCTCTCAGAGCCATTTTCTTTCTGAAGAAGTTTTGTTCATTGCGGCTTTATTTTTGTAATTCCCAATTTCTTAGCATAAGTCATTTTCTGACACGAATCGGACAAGAATTCAAAATCGCCCGCCCTCTCCCCCCGTTCTTCATTCTATCATTAAGAAGGCTGAGTTGGATGTTTTTGGTGTTCGAAGATGAGACATAAAATGGTACTCTCCGTTGTTTACGGTAGTAGTTGATCGGAAACTCATTCATTTTACATAATTCTATTTAAAGCCCTCGCGTTGTCCTACGAAGCGTTGTGTCGCAGTGTTTCTACACGGTAGTGTCACAAAATATATATTATTATTATTGTTTTATTTTTTCATAATCTCAAATTTTATTTATTTTCTTTCTGTAGTTGATTATTGTCCACTTCAAAAAGAACTCCCTCTCTCCCCTTTGTGACGGACGGAATCCAGTTGTTGATTCGTGTCTGAATTTGTTGCGTGTTAACCCTTGATCTATTTATCCAAGTTCCCCTCCCAGAGATTAAAATATTTATGTCATTTTTTGGTTATTATTATGTTTTTTCCTTACAATAGAGATCAAGGGTTTCTATTTTCTACACTCGCAATTCGTTCGTCGTCCTCATCCCTGAGATGGGGAAGCTTAAAGTGATATGCCTTACACGTATGGGATTATTTATTATATTGTTGTGGCGCTGATTCTCTTTTTTTTGGCTCCGTGCTTGCTCGCAATCCCTCTTTTACACCCTCATTGGCTTTTTTTTTCCCTCTGCTGCTCATGGCTTTAGTGTAATTTTTGATTTGATATGTTTTTTTTTTTTTTTTTTTTCAATGTCGTTCCTGTCTTTTTTAAACCAAAACCATAATTTAGCAACAGATAACTTTTATGTCATAAAAAATAATATAAAACTACTCCGAAAGTGGAAATATCATTTTTTGAGTGTTGGTTGTGGCTTTTTTTTTTTTTTTTAAAAATCAAATTTTCTTCTTACAAAGAATGACACACAAATGAATAGAAATGTTGCAGTGCAGCAGCTGCAGCTGCAACCGTCTGGTTCAGGACAGGTTACAGCGATGGGATTTTGTAATGGTTTAATGATATTAGGAAAGAGT
Organism: Flectonema sp. DT1601; assembly: GCA_964019425.1. Taxonomy (NCBI): domain Eukaryota; phylum Euglenozoa; class Diplonemea; order Diplonemida; family Diplonemidae; genus Flectonema; species Flectonema sp. DT1601. The sequence continues at coordinate 584,736 of OZ025805.1, read as the reverse complement.
GATGGATATATTCAGGTATACGACGAGGCTACGATCATCACAGCGATTCAACTCCCAGCGGCTATTGACGATTTACAAATTCGAAATAAAATTTTAGTTGTTAGTTGTCTCGATGTTTATTATTGGAATCAATATGAAGAAATCATATCAGACACTGATAACGATTCTCACATTACGATTGATGTTTCCTCAATTGAACATTTAACTGGAATTAGGTCTGGTTCTGTTTCGATTAATTCAACAGAGACAACAATAGCAGCTGCCTATGACAGTTTGATTTTAATTTATGATATTGATAATCAGAGGTGTACTAATCTATTGGAAGGTCATGATCGAGGAGTATTGAATATTAAATTCTTTGAAGACGATGACGGAAGTTGTAAAATAATATCGACTTCTGAAGACAGGACTTTTAAAATTTGGGACATTAGTAATGGGATTTTATTTTTTCAATCATCGATTCATTCTTCTCCCATTCACTTTGCTGCTCCAGTTGGCTCTGAGAGGATTCTTGTTGGAGAGGAGTCTGGTTGTCTTAAAGTCTACACAGGAGATGGTAGCAAACTAATTTATAATTTAGATATTAATAACGTGTTTAAGAAACATGTTGATGGCATTCAGGAAAAAGAACAAATCAATTCTCCGAAAATAAAAATAATCTCATCTCTTCCACCCTGGAAACAATCAACACAACCCGAGCTAGAAGAAAGTCACATCACAGAAGAGTATTCTCATTGCGTGCAGTTGATTGAAGTAGTTGGAAGTTCTGTTTTGGTGGTGACTTCTCATACGTCTTTTCTGTTTGATTGTGATTCATACTCTGTTGAGTTTATTTTACCGATTGTGGGAGCGACTCTTATTACAAAACAATGCTCACGATATCCTAATTTACTTCTTTACAACTCACTTCTGAATGAGATTACAGTTTATTCGTTGAAACCAATTACAATTTCCGACGACCTGACGATGTCTGTTTTTTGTAAGAACTCCCTTCCTGAAGTATTCTGCACACCTCTTCACATGTCGGAAGTCTCAAAACCCAGCACCGACAAGGCTGTCGTTTTTCATAAAAATATAAAATCAAGTGGATACGCTGCAAGTGTTCCTTGGAGTGTTCTACGACAACAGAAAGCTAGGAGAGCTTCATCAAAGAAGACTAGTGCTGGTACTTCAATGCCGAAATACCAAATCGACTGTCAACCTCCTTCCGTTATTCAAGATCATCATAATAAAATATTGAGAGAGAAACCAGCTCATCAATCTGCTATTGTTGATGTTGTGTATTCGGCTGATGCAAAATTTGTGTTGACGGCATCATCAGACAAGACAGCTGCTTTAATAAAGCTACCAGTATCAAAACATAAAGGTGATTCAATTATACTGAGAGGTCATAAAGCTGCTTTGACTTCCTGTTGTACGACTCACGCACATGGTGAACAACAATTGTTGTCAACTTCTTCTCTTGATGGGTTGGTTCATCTTTGGAAAATGTCATCTGTCGATAAACCGATATACTCCATAGTCAAGAAGTTTGAGATTAAGAAATCGTTTTTTTATAATATTGATAATGTTGTTGTTGTTGCTGGAGGATCGTTTATTGACTTTCACAAGGTAACAATTGACACCTCAGTAAATGACTTGGAGAGGATGTCTAACAGGTCAGCTGATGTTCAAATCCACTCAATTAAAACAACTAATCAAAATATAACAACGGTGGCGGCACACAACACATTCATGTCATCTATGCTTTGGTGGGGTGGCAGCAACAAAGAAATGTGTTTTTACGACATCTCCGCTTCGAAGGTAATATTTTCAAACATTCCACACAGCAGAGCAGTAAGCGCTATTTCATTGCCTTCAGCTACAGCGTTTGTCGATCACGTGCAGTCATCAATGGAAATATTTGCGACCACTGCCCCTGATGGACTTGTAAAGTTGTGGGACGTCCGAACACCTCAAAAACCAATTCGATCGTTTTCTAATCACATCAATCGAGTTCATTCTATTGCGTGTAGTATCTCTCCTTGTCTTCGATACTTGTCAATGGGATCGGAAGATAGATGTACTTATCTTTATGACACTTCTTCATCAAGATTAATTTCTAAAATTCACACTCACACTGACGTTGTCAGTAAGACTGCATTCAGCCCCGTCAATCCTCAGATGTTATCAGTCGGGTTTGATGGTGGTGTTAAGTTTATGGCAGACAAATAGTTTTGTGTGTTGTTAAATAGCGAAGGGATACCACCCTTACTCCATCTCTCACTTTGTTGGTGCTGAATCTGCTTGCAGATCAAGTGAACTTTTGCTGTAGTGTTTTAAGTCAAGCACCAAACGTGGATGAAAATTCACCAGCTGTGTGCACTGTTTGCTAATTATTTTTTTTAAAAATATCATGTCAGGTTGTCTTTACCTAACCAACCATCTGATTTGATACTTTGCTGCGTATTATTTTCTACCGACTGACGACACCTGATGAGGGAGATTATCTATTTCTTTGTTCCTTTAGTTTACTTTGAGTGTTTTGAATAATTTATTTACTCACATTCTTATCACAAGCACAGGATAATTTGATTATTCACATCATCAACAACAACAACAACAACAACAACACCAACTATGTCTGGCTACCGTCAGCTTATTAATCAAGATGACGAGGATTATGAAAATGAATTTCGGAATGAACAAAAGACAGCAGAAGAAGAAGCAGGTTGGTTTTCCAGACTGTTTTTTATTTGGGTTGGAAAAACTGTTTCGTTAGCTTACAAAAAGAGTAAAGAAGGAGAGGCTTTGCAATTTGAGGATTTTGGAGGTCTCGCTCACCAGGACAAAACTGTTGTGAATTGCCACAGATTTGATAAACATTGGAGAGAGGAAGTAAGACGTTCTCACTGTTGGGATCATCTTGTTGAGAAACAATCTAAAGTAGTAGATGACAATGGCAATGAGGGAACCTTAAAGTGGGTTGGAACTCTTCCAAACGGACCAGCTAGAGAATCAATATTTTGTGGAGTAGAATGGGACACCACAAACGATAAAGGTCGTGGTGATGGTTACTACATGGGTGAGAGAATCTTTGAATGTTCTGAAGGAAAGGGATCATTCATTAAACCGCATCTACTAAAGCCTCTCTGCTCAAAGGAAGATGGATCTCCATATAAATGGTCCGATGAGAAACCAGAAGCCGCATCATCATTCCGCGCTCTTTTCAAGGCATTCAGAACTTCATTATTTTTATCTGGTGTCCTTAAAGTGTTGACGGTTGCGGCTCAGTTTGTCCAACCTGAAATCCTTCGCAGAGTTATCCTTTTTATGCAAGACACGGATGATGCTTCTTACAGTGAAGGGTTTACTTATGTTGCAATCATGGTCGTCAGTCAGTTTGTTTCATTTCTTACTGGAGCTTGGTATCAGTTCTCTTTATATAGAACTGGTGCTCAAATGAAAGGAGTTTTATCTTCGAGAATTTACAAAAAGACTTTCAGTATCAGCACCAAGGCGAACGCTCATCCTGACTTCAACACAGGTAATAAAGTAAACCTGATTGACAAGGATTCTGAAAGAGTTCGAGAACTTCTATTAAACATTCACGATCTGTGGGCTGCACCAGTTATGATTATTTATTCTATGATAATGCTTTATCACTTGGTTGGTCCGAGTGTGTTTGTTTCTCTTGGTGTGTTGGTTGTCTGTGGACCATTCCAAGGAATTATTATGATGAAAATGGGAGAGCCTTACAAACAAATGAATAGAGTTAAAGACAGAAGATTAAAACTCGTCTATGAGCTCTTCGAAGGCATCAGAATTGTGAAGTACATGGTCTGGGAAGATAAGATGTCAGAGCAAGTAGGTGATCTCCGTAAGGAAGAAGTTGGATACATAAAACAAACTCATCACTTGTTCGCATTTCTCTATGCTGGAATTCTTGTTACCATTCCAATGTTGAATGCGACTTGTTTTATTGTTTTTAGTTTGTTGGGAAATACTTTGACAGCAGCGATCGCCTTCACATCTCAATCTTATTTCACGATTATGCGTCAACCGTCTACTACTCTCCCAGCGTTAATTACGAAGGCGATTTCATGTAGAGAAGCTTTCTACAGAATTACGAGAATGCTTGAAGCCCCGGACACTATCGAAAGTGTTGACTTTGGCACAACTGAGTTACCAGAAAACTCCGCGGCGATGATTCGCACTGGTAAATCCGACGCTGGATTCCTCCCTGAAGGTGAAGCCGATGCTGCTGTATTTTTCGCTTATACACCTGTCAGGTTATCAAAAGGTGATGAATCTGTATTACAGAAACTCCCGCCCCCTATTGAATACTCTCAGATTGTTGCTGTTCTCATAGCTGCTGCCTGCACTGAGAGCGCAATCGTCGCTAAGAAAGCTGATCGCGAAAACGGAATTGAAGAAAAGGAAGAGGACCCAGCCGATGAATCAAAGGAAAAAGAAAAAGCAGCTGGAAAAGCAGCTGCCGAGAAAGACGCTCAATACAAAGTAGTTGAAAAGGTTTTATTGAAATTATCAAGTCCCGTTTCAATCGAAAAGGGTAAGCTCACGATGATAATTGGACCAACCGGAAGTGGTAAGACTACTTTTATTGATGCTCTGCTTGGTAACATTGACTGTGCTCAAGGTAGCGTTCACTGTACTTCTAGACCAGTGTACGCAACTCAAGAAGCCTGGCTAAAGAATGCTTCTGTCGAGAGAAACATCATCATGGAGTCTGATAAAGAAGATATTTGGTATAATGCTTGTGTTGACGTATGTCAACTACGAAGGGAATTCAAGAACTTCAAACAAGGCGATCAAACTGAGATCGGAGAACGAGGAATTACCTTGTCGGGGGGACAGAAGCAGAGAGTTTCATTAGCAAGAGCTGTTTATTTGGGAACCGATTTCTTCTTGTTTGATGACCCTCTCTCAGCACTTGATGCCGGAACACAGAGGCGTATGGTTGAACAATGCATCTGTGGTGTATTAAAAGGAAAGACAATTGTTCTCGCAACTCATCAAGTTCAATACTTGGACAAAGCAGACAACGTTATCGTAATCGAGAAGTCTCCTTCTGGTGAGGGTGAAATAAAATTCAGCGGAACCTACTCAGAGTTCAAATCCAAAGAATCTGAATTTCAACAAATATTAGCGGCAGAAAAAGAAACAGACGAAGCTGATGTCGAGGAATCTGAAAAAGAAGAAGTTTCACAGACTCAGGAACAATCATTCTTAATAAATGTGACGAGTAACCTATCTGTTTGTAATAAGAACTACAACAACAACCTCACAGATGAAGGATTCAGTAACGTTCTTACTGACAGCAACACTACAGCTGTTTGGAATTCCGATATTAAAAACAAATCGATCCTGACCAATTTCGAAGACGCTTTATCGAAGATAAGTTCTATTCTCTCATCACCAGGAGGTAATTCTATTAAACTATTGATTGCATGTGATTGGTCAAGAGTGTTGGCTAAATCATACTTACAAAGAAGTATGAGAATTAATTATTCAGAAACTATTTCATTCTTTGAAGATGATGTCGCTGAAGACAAAGCGAACACACCAAAGGCGAGCCCTCTCAAAAAGGACGATGACGACCAGCTAATCAGAAACGAAGAAAGAGTAACAGGAAAAGTAACAGCAGCAGTCTACCTCGCGTACATTAGAAATTGCGGAGGAGTAGTCTACTGGATTGGTCTTCTCATGCTGATGGCATTCAACCAGTTTGCCTTTAATGCGACTGACCTGTGGTTGCAGTATTGGGCACATGAACCTGAACCTCGTTTTCCATTAGCTCCTCAATATACTCATAATAAGTTTTTTATTATAGTTTACAGCTCTATAATCGGAGTAATGATATTTACTTGTTACTTTGTTACTAAATATGGATATTCTTTATTTAGAAAAGGTTCAACTGCTCTGCACGACGGAATGTTAAGACACTTAGTAACCGCTCCAACTTCGTTCTTTGACACCACACCAACAGGTCGTATTCTAAACAGGTTTACAGATGACATTTTTCAAGTGGATTCTGTTGTTCCATCGAACATGTTTTGGTTTTTATACGTCGCCTGTATGTCTCTTGGAAACATCGTTATCCAAGCTGCCAGTCAACCGATTGTTATTGCCGTGTTGGCATTAATATCAGTGTTTTATATCTTTACTGTTAACTACTACCTTCCTAGTCAAAGAGAAACAAAGAGAATCGACAGCATTAACAGAACACCAGTATTGGCTCACTACACTGAAACGATTAACGGAATAACAACTCTCAGGGCTTATGGTCTTCAGAATGGAAGTTGTAAAGTAAATGTTGAGCAAATCGATAAAAGTGTGACGAGTACCTTTGCGAGTATTGCATTACCACAATACTTAGCTATTAGACTTGGTTTGATGGGATGTATTATCGTCGGGTCTGTCGTCACTGTTAATGTCATCGACAAGTGTAGATCAGGTAACGGAACTGGATCTGTTTCACTAAAAGCTCTCGGGATTATGTACGCGACATCACTTCCATTCTATTTATCAATCATGTCAAGTATGTACAGCACACTTGAGGCATCAATTAATAGCGTTGAGAGAATCTTACAATACACTGCTGGTCAATGGGATGAAGTACCACAAGAGAAACTAACAGGTGAGAAACCAGACTCATCATGGCCAGGAGAAGACGTCGCTATTGAATTCGACAACGTCTCTTTAAGATACCGACCAGAACTTCCAATTGTTGTAAAAGATTTATCATTTAAAGCTAAAGCTGGACAGAGGATTGGAATTGTTGGAGGAACTGGTGTTGGTAAAAGTACAATCATGACTGCCATATTCAGACTTGTTGAAATCGCCGGTGGAGCTGTCAGAATTAATGGAAAAGACACATCAACTATCGCTATGTCTGACCTCCGTAGACGTATCTCAATGGTTCCTCAAGACCCAGTTCTGTTTAGAGGAACTGTTAGAAGAAATTTAGATCCATTCGACCTGTCGACTGACGAAGAAGTATGGGATGCCGTTACTAAAGTAAACATGAAAGACAGAATTGAAAAACACGATGGTCGTCTCTCTGGAGAGGTCACTGAAAAAGCTGCTAATTTCTCTCTCGGTGAGCGTCAGCTTCTTTGCTTGGCAAGAGCACTTCTCAAGAAGGGAACAAAACTTCTGCTTATCGATGAGGCGACTGCTAATATTGATTTGGAAACTGATACTTTAATTCAAAAGACTATCAGAGAGGCATTTACTTCTCACACAGTCATCACTATTGCACACAGACTTCAAACAATTATCGATTCCGACCAGTTAGTTGTCTTAGGAAGAGTTGATCACTGTGGTACTGTAGTTGAACAGGATAGTCCAAAGGAACTTATCAATTCAGAGGGATTCTTTTATTCTAATATTTACATGTCTCTGCCTGCGGATGAACAAAAACGTCTCAAAAACATCGCCAACGCTGATGATCCGACACAAGCCTACCTTCAGATGCTTTCTCAAGCTGAACAAGAGTAGAGCAGTTGTGCTCTCTTTTCGCTATTTTCAGTGAGGGGGGAGAAAAAAAAAAAAAAAAAAAAGGAAAAAAGGAAAAAAAGAACCTCATTAATTATAAACATGATTTGACCTGTTGTCTCGTTGGCTGATATCAATTATCGAGAAGTCTACAAACTAACTGAGTAGAAAAAAACCGTTTTGGGAAAAAAACAGCAGAATATGAATCCTCTTTCTTTGGAATTGTGATTACAACGATTGTCAATAATTGCGTGTAACACTTGTCCAGGTGGACTTTTTCTTATCGTTCAGCTTTCCTCTGACGACCTCCAACACACTAACATCCCTAGCACTCGTATTTGTTTTTATTTTTTCTTCTATTTTTATTTTCCCGTTTTCCCGGTCCAAGGTATCACATTATTATTAAGTTGAACCCGTGAAGATATAACTAATTTTAAGCTGTAACGGACTACGGGGCATTGGACTCTCAACCTGTAGTACGTATGCAGCATGTTGAGATTTCATCCATCTTTTCAATTGCACTGCAGGTTTTGGTTGAACCTAAAATTAATTTTAGCCGGTTTCAAGTTGCTTTATGGTATCAATTTACCCCCTTCCCCCCTTTCTTCTTTCCCGTTAATTTTTAGCTACACTGTCCTCCCCATTTCCCAAACCGACTCCCTTATTTATTGTTAACATTTCAAGATCGATAGACTGTTTTCTGAGTAGAAAAAAAAAAAAAAAAACAAACAAGCAAGCAAAAGTGTTTTGATCGAGCCCGCCTTTGGATTTCCATTAACATTATGAGGTTGTTCTATCTGCGCTGCTGTTTTTGAGGTGCTTGAGAGTGCCTCGCTTCTCTCAGTTTATTTTAAAATGTTATTTCCACGATTCTTCTTCTTCTTCTTCTGATCAAAATGTACCGTCTTGTCTACATCGTTACCGTTTCTTTTATTTATTCAAAAAAAAAAAAATAATAATAATGATGTGTGTTAGCTATTCACGTAGTCTGTTTTTAATAAAAAAGTTCTCGCAAAAGTGATCGTTGTACTGATGACTAAGAAGGTTTGCAAAAAGAAAAAAAGGAAAAAAAAAAAAAACTAAGATGCTGTCAAAATACTTTCTCTTCCAGCAGTAATCTCATTAAGGAACACCGTGCCGCAGGTGTACTTCACGAGTTGTCGCTTGAAGTGAGAGTTCTCCGAATATTTTTTTTAATCCCTAGCCTCGAATTAATAACTTTTTTTTTTTAAATTAAATTAGATTTTCTTGTTGTGTTTTTTTTTTTTTTTTTGATTCAGCTGCACTCCACCAATTCGTACATTCGACTGGCTAACTAACATTGAGGAGGAGGACTCTCAAAAAACTAACACTGAGAGACTTGAGTAGTATAAGATTAAGGCCCAGAAACTACGTTTTGTGGAACAGCAGAACAATGTGTTTTTATGAATTTTTTTTTTTTTTTTTTTTGATTTGGCGCACTCTCACGTAATAAACTCACATTCTAACTAACATTAATAATCAAGAAATAGGTTTTTTTTTGTTGTTATTTGTTGTTTTTTGATGGTGCAATTGTGATCGAGCTTTTCTCTTCCTTCAACTACCTTTTTATATTTTTTTTCCCCCTTAAAATATAACAGTATGCATCGCCAACTATTCTGAAGCATGTCTGAAGTTTTTTGTGCCGAACTTTTTTTTTTATTATCTGTCTAGTCGTTTTCATCGTTTTCATCGTTTTTTTTTTTTTTTTTTTTTTCCATTCTATCCCAACTCCGAATTTAAATCAAAAGTAGAGGTCTGTCTTATTGATAATGATGACCTAATCAAGTTAAAAAGAAAAAAAGAAAAATAAAAAAGAAAATAAAGGAATCCCAAGAGATCAAATGATGTTTTGGATGTCCGATAGAATGTTGCCACTTGCTGCCAAGCTCTAGCTCCTTGATCTGCTTATTTGAGCAATTTATTTTTTTTGTTTTTGTTTCTTGATCTTCAATTCATGGGTCGTTCAGGAAACTATTGTGTACGGTGAAAAGAGCTGGACTGTTGTTGTTGTTGTTGTTGTTGTTGTTTTTTTTTTTTTTCATCACAATATGTGCGCTCATAGATATATCTTTTTATGAATATATCTACTTTATACCACTCGATTATTACATTATTATTATTATTATTTTTTTTTTTTTTTCCCTCTCCTGTTTTCATTAAATATTTAACACCCAATGACTTCATGTTCTTTGACTAACAGTGTTTACCAGGCTGTTGTTATTTATTTATTTATTTCCCGTTTCTTTTTTTTTTTTGTATTTGACAAGTATTGGAAGAGCCATGAAGAATGTTAGCTACGCGTAAATCTGATGGGAGCTTTCTGTGTCGGTTTAGTGTTTCACGCACAAACCAAAACATTAAAATCAATTGTGGTGTTGTTCGATGATATGGTTTTTTAACTACCTCCCCGATTGCACCTCCAGATTCAGCAATCATCTTCTGGATACTTATACTAAATACTAATATTATTTTAGATATGTACGTGTATTACGTAGTCTAACTTTTTTTTTCCTTTTTTTTTTTTTTTTTTTTTTTTTTCCCATGAAAAGCTTTATCTTCTGTTCATTTCTTTCAGTTTTAACCTTTTATTACTGTTTTCTACATTATCAATCTATCACTACCCCCTCTTCCGAAGTATTTGCGTCAATAGCAGTGTTTGTCTACACTAACATTTCCTTTAGTCAAACTGGATCAAATATATGTTGTTTATGATACGACACGTTCAAACAGATAACCTCCCGATTGCAGTGATTACCTTTACTAACATTAACTTTAGGTCAACTGTATACAGAATTAACGTTTTATTTTAGAATACTCTGGTCCAATACAGATATTTTTTTTTTTCCTAAAATGTATTCAAGCAATTCAACCCCCCACGGGGTTGCAGCACACACTGCTGTTTTGTTACAGAAGCGAAGAAGTCATGTTTTGTGTGGTGAACCGCGTTTCTGAATCCAGCCCCCTCTTTTCTTAAGAAAAGGTAGTTGTCCGTAAGTGGTTAATCTCCTATTTCAGGATTGATTGCCCGATGCATTCATTCTCTCAGGGCAGGAAAAAAGAATAGAATGGAAAAAAAAAAAAAAAAAAAACACTTGTTTTTGTTGCGAGCACAAGTATAGACGACGGTGTACTTTCTTCCCATTTTTAATTTTCTCAAAAAAAAAAAGAAAAAAAAAATAACCCTACCACATACTTTCCTATTTATTTCTTTTTTTTTCATTCTTGTGTTGGCATCCGCAAAAGTCTTCCCATTTTTTTTAATTTTCAGTAAGAAAAAAAACCCAAAAAAATTGATACTCGGTGTGTTTTGCTCTCAAGGTGGTATTTAATGTCTTACCGAGATTTGACCTAAAAAGAGAAATAAAAAAAAAAAAAAAAAAAAAAAAAAAAAGACCCTAACATCGATCTAACTCTCTCTCTGATTACGATATTTATAAAGAAAGAGATCCTTAAGGATGCAATACTTAACAACAATCATCGTCCTTTTATCAATTTTCACCAAAAACGGATGTGTCAGACGTCAGTTAGATCAGAGCAGTTGTTTAACAACGCGATAAAGGTTTAGAATGTACTGTTAGTTAGTTTGTTTGTTTGTTTTTTTTTTGGAATTTTTTTTTTTTTTTTATTCGTTCTTGTCAGACAGGTAAAGTAAAAAATAAACGTCGCCAACCACACAATTAACAGATAGATGAGATTACTACCGTAACAATATACTCTCAGTTTTCCCTTAACTCAATACAAAAAAATGCCGGTTTCACTTTTAGCATCAGTTCGCGTGGCGAAGTCTCTCGCTGTGCATGAAGAGCGCAAGTCCTGCATAAAGATAATTGACTTCGAACATCAAAAGGGAACAGGTATTGCTGACGGATGTCTCATTGGGAAGAAGGTAACCCCGGCATCTGTTCTTTTACAACTTCATGAACAAATGAGAGTAAAGAATCACGTTAGCAGGTTGGTAGCGGAGTCCTTCGCTTTAAGATCGAGTAAGAAACCGCAATACGATGTTGTGATAAGTGAAAGAAAGTTACCAAAAATATTCTACAAAGTTAACGATAGTTGGGTTGCAAGGACTCGACGAAAGTCTCTTCCGGAACCACCTGTAGCACCTCTACCTGTCACTATTCCTACGGTGAGGAATATACCAAAGCGTTTTAGTACAACAGCCGTGACTAGATCTGCGTCACCTGATGACGACACGAATCAAAGGTTTCGTAAGAAACTTATTCCAGAACATGGTGACTGGGGATTGCAATATTACAATCTTGATCTTCATTTAAAAAAAAAGAAGACTCAAGGATCCTTATTACAAACCCGACAAGCTGTCCAACTTCACAACGCCCAACAACAACGTCAAGCTGATGAGTGCAGAACAGCATTAGAGAGTTTTGCTGAAAAACACGTTAAGAGTATAGACGTTGCGAACTATGAAGCTCGCTGTCAACATGCTGTGGCCGGATTATCAAAAGTAACGATGCGCTTTAATAGAACAAGAGCGAAATGTATTAATCCATTGCGCGACACGCCTTACAGCAAATTATGGGCGTCATTTACTCCATCAGAAGTGCAGTCACTTTATACGAAGTTTGCTGGGGATGTGAAGTATTCGATGACTCCAGCTGCTTGGATTAGTCTGCATAAGGAAGTTGAAAAAAGAGATCCCACGGCATTTCAGAAAACAGTTGGAGATGATCCTCTTCTTTTGGAAAAACTTTACATGTCTTTGGATAGCAGTCGCGATAATAAAATATCATTCGTTGAGTTGGTTTCTTTTGTTGCTCTGCTGACAACTTCTGCGACCACTCAATCGACACTTCGAGTAATGTTTGACAAATTAAACCTTTTTAATACTTCGGTAGTTCGAATCCCTTCAGATGATCTCTTTAAATTGATTTCTCCCTCAATTGAGAAAGATCAAATCCCACGATGGGAATCGATTGTCGATTCGTTTTCTGATAATATGAAATTAGAAATCGATTCATCAAACCCATCTTGGACGTACGACTCCTTTCTAGCGGCGTTGTTTGCTGCTTCTGGTGTTCCACTGGAAGTACGATTTCAAGGTTTGATACTCACAAGGTAGCAACTTGATTATCAAATTATCCTCTTCCTCCTCACTTTCGTCGTGTTGGTACCAACCTTTCGCTGTTCGTCTGTTTTTATGAATTGTGGTATCGCTGCTGTTTGTATTCTTTTTTTTTTTGCGTTTTCTCGAAAAAAAAAAAAAAAACGAGGAAATCTTTTTATTCTGTTCTTGGAATTACTGACACGTTGGCCTGTTTACACATCGCAACTACTTTTGTTAGGATTGTGAGCTGATCCGGAAAAATCTTATTTTATATCCTCCTATTATGAACAATACAATTGAGGTGTTCATAAATTATGTTTTTTTTTTTCTTCTTCTTCAAATTATAAATAATATTTCAGACAGGTAGTGATCCCTTTCAAATGCCGCACTGATTAACAACAATGAATGTGTTGCTACAATTAGCATGGGTAGTAGTGACTTCTGCAGCGGTGTGTGAAGTCGGTGTTAATAATATTGAATGGGCGTCTTGTAGTTGGTTGACATTGGAATTAGTACCTCCACCTGGTGGTGGATTTATATCAGTGGGAGTGTCAGGAAAGTTTTCAGCAAGTAACCAGTGCGATGATAGGGATTATAATTCTTCGTGTACAGATTGGAGGGTATTTGATTCTTCTTTTAATGGTTCAGCGGAGTCTTCCTATGAACTGACTGATTGCCCACCTGAGGGATACTCTTTGACGACGAAGTTGAAAATATCATTAAAAATAAGTGACTTTCACAATCAGAATTCTGGTAGGCTCTTCTTACACACGAATTGCGATACTACTTCGAATCTTGAATGTTCTACTTTGGGTCTTCAACCCATTCAATTCCCACAAAGATCATCAGCGATCTGCGCACAGATAACATCAGTCAGTAATGTCGTAACTGAGAAGTCATTAATTCAACAGGACTCCAGACTTCAAATAATTGTTAGCAGATCAGTGAATGTTTCACTTCTTTCTGTTGGATGGCTGGTACTCGAATCCAATACTAACCCAACTCTGGCATCACTACTGTCCAGGAGCTCAACTGGTAATATTGTACAGATCGGAGGAAGCAACCCAAACACGACGTTATTTATTAAGTTAGGTTCTCTTTCTTCTACGAGTGTAGCACCAGCAGCCTTGATAAACAACTGTCCTGACCTCAGTCACTACGATATCTTTAGAAATGAAATAATTACACTTCGAGTTGATGCTTCGGTTCTGGTACCTCCTTCTGATGAGTTCATTTCCACAACATTTACTGTCGTTCCTTCAGTTGGAATTGCATCTCTGAGTATAAAACACTCAAGTGAGAATGCTTGGTTGGGACCAACCACAACAACCGTGTCACTAATAAAAAGAAACGCAACAATAATAGAAATGTCATTGTGCTCAGAAGACCTGTACGTTGATCAAGTCCCTCCTCCAATAATCGAGTCTTCGTTGGATTGGTTGGCTGACTTCTACAACAGTGAAATCCGTTTTCAAACCTGGATGAAAATATCAACAAAAGTAGCGCAGTTTTCATTGCCTCCGGTACCGCAATTGACAGCGAGTTGGAATTCTACGGAAACTTTGACTGTTCGACTCAGTTCCTTATCAAGTTCTGGATTTATGTCAGGAATCCAACCAGAGTTACAAGGGAGTTCTAATGAAACAGGTTTTGTTGTTAACATTCAAATGGAATGTGAGAATCCAATTCTATCTGACTGCAGTGGTTGTATTCATAATTACAATATCGACAGTGAAGGGTTTTGTAAAGTCTGTCCTCTCTGTGTACAGGGTAAGTGTATTCAAGGACCTATGTGTTTATGTGATACTGGTTATGAAGGAATTCATTGTGATGTAGTTCAAGACAGTGCGATCACAGGTGCTGTGGCGGGGAGTTCTGTTGTTGCATCTGTGGCATTGGAAGTGGCTTTGGGAGGATCACTAGTTGCTCCAATTCATTCATTGACGTTCTTACAATTACTTTACATCACTGGTTCCAATAGCTGTACTAAACCTTCAGCTCACTCTAGTCTGCTTAGCCTCCGTGCGGTAGTATTCCCACTTCAAATACTCGCGACTGATCACAAGTATACAAACTACTTTCTGGGAACACTAATTTTACACTCAGGAATAACTGTGTTTGTACTTCTTATTGTTGTCGTGAATTGGTTTATCACACCAACTGCTTACAGAAGGCTACGAGACGTTGCTGGACAAGTTTTCTTTCCAAACTTATTAATTCTTCTGTTGTATATCGGAACAGTTCCACTAACGGCTGGATTCTTAAAAGCTGCAGCTGAAGGAGTAACTGTGATAGTAATTGTGGGGGGTATCTGGGCTGTTGTAAACATATTCGGTTATGGAGCATTCTTGTATTGGTTTCTGAAGAAAAAACTGAACACTGACACAGGTAGGAATTACTACATTGAGTATTTAGAAATTAATATGGGAAACAGTTTCACTAATGCAACGTGTGCTATATCGTCACCACGTCGTAAACATGTGATGCCTAGTTGGTTACTTGTGTGGCTTCCAACGGGACATTGGTGTTGTCGACACCTTCGTGACAGACTGTTCATGAGAAAGTACGCATTAGTATTTGACGAATTACTACCGAGAAGTGTTACTTATTATCCGATCATATCGTTTTATAGAATTGTAATCCTTTCTGTAATTTCATCAGTCAGTGACTCTGGTTGTGAACCTCGAATCTGTATCATCGTCTTCATAAGTGTTATCTACCTCGTGTATTTAATCAGACAAAAACCTTACAAGTCATCTGGAACAAACCTTGCAGTCACTCTGAGTCATTTATTTTTCTGTTTAGCAATAGCATCTTTTGTTATCAACGAATCACTTACGACTGGAATGTTAATATCGCTGGCGATCGTAGTCACAGCTACAGCTCTGTGGACTGGAATAGTCTTTTTAATAACAAGAAATAGATACGATCCTGCACTGTCTGAACAGGCGGCTGCAGATGACGAAAACGCAGATTTTGCATGTCTGCCGAAAGCTGTAGGATCAGTCACGATATATCACAAAGGTAAGCTCTCTGACAATGCGGAAATTGTCCTCCAGAAAACAAAAGACTTCGGAGAACGAGTTTGGTGTGAACTGCGAGGATCTCTTCTACTTATCTACAAGAAGGGAAGTGATGGACTCCAAAGTAGTGAATACTCTACCAAACACAGCGATATCGTACCACTTTATGAAGCAAAGGGAATACCTTTAGGTGAAGAAGGCTTTGCAATATGTAAAGACAATGGTAAAAAGGGAAAAGTAATCGCGTTTGCTTGCGAGAAAGAAGGCGAAGCGGAAAATTGGATGCAAAAGATTTTGGAATCGATAAACGGAACATCACTCACTGTTTCTGGTGATGCACAAGCACTCCTTCCAAAGATTAATCGAATTCAAGACTACGACTTCTTTGGTGATGCGATGCCAACTTCGTATGGTAAACTACGACATTGTAATCTCCGAGGAGGTTCTGAACACCTTCTCTTGTCGTTGGTTGATAAGAAGCTACTCACAGCTTCTCAACGAAGAAATATCGCAACGGAGATAATAATTCTTTCTAAACTAAAATCTGATTTCTTAGTTCGAGTCAGTTGCCCATTCGAAACTGATGAAGAAATCTGTTGGGTAGTTCCTTATCAAACAGGAGGTAACTTAGTATACCATTTAGAAATGTCTGGTAAATTCAGCGAACAAGACGCTGCCTTCTGGACTGCAGAAGCAGTTCTTGGATTGGATCACTTGCATGCGAATCTGATTGTGTTTCGTAACTTAGCTCCAACTGACTTATTATTTAGTCAATCAGGTCATCTAATGCTTGCGGATCCAGGACTGCCGGTTGCTTTACCTGATGAAAACAAAGTAAGTTATGCTTCACCAGAAGTGTTAAAGTTTACTCAACCATCACCTAGTTCAGACTATTGGTCATTAGGTTGTGTTTTATATGAAATGATTCACAACAGAAGAGCATTTGATGGAAGCTCTCGTGCAGTCACGGCTAACTTGGTATTGCGAGGAGCTCCTCGTTTTGACCCGGAGTGCTCACCAAGTCTGCAGAAGTTTATTTCATCACTTTTATCGAAAAGTAATCGACCATGCAGAGCTTCAGAAGTGAAAGACTTTATTTGGTTTTCTGATAATAACATTTCCTGGTCTTCCATTGAGGACAGAACAACACCACCTCCTTTCCTTGTGGCAGGTCCCGACCCACCCATTAGGGAAGGTTCTGTTAAGTTGGTTAATCCTCTTGCTTTTACGTTTTCTGGTAGTAGGGAAGAAGAAGAAACTCAGTTTTCAACATTTGATGCTGACGTTACTTTAGTTTCTAGCCCTGCTCCTTTACTTCCTTCTTCATCAACCATATCAAAACAGAAGAATGAATAGAACAATTAGCGTACTTTAAATCGGTTGAATACTTTTTGTTTCCAGTAGACGGTTTTCTTAAGAATTCGTCGAGCAGTACTATCGAGATTTCATTAAACATTACTGCTTCATCTTTACTTTACTTTATTTCATTTTTTTTTTTTTTATATGTTTTTTTCGTGTTTGTTTAGTTATATTGTTCGTGTCACTTTAGCGTGCATTTTTGTTTCTTTCCATTTTCTTTCGAAGTTAAATTTTTTTTTTTTTTTTTTTTTTGCGCGAGATTTGTTTTAAGTAATTACAAGCCCATTGATCAGTGAAAAGTCAACTGTGGCAGTGTTAATCTTATTTTTTTTTTTTTCATTATTATAAATTTGTATCTATGGGGTGAAGACATTACAAGTTTTTAGTATTAGTTCAAAAAGTATTTTTTTATGTTTACCTTTTTTATCTCCTTGTTGACAACACAGGAATTCGACAGAACAAAGGGATAAGTAAGCAATTTTTGTTATGTTTCTTTTAAATTTAAAAAAAAAAAAAAAAAAAAAACAGAAAATTCAGAATAGTTACAATGTTATTTTCCGGATTCCTTATGCTTATCTTTTATAGTGTCTGATTACAATGATTTATCTTTGTTATGTACTTTTCTTTTCATTACTACTGCTCGCTACAGCAAGATTCCGCCACGTTAATTTTTTTTATATAATTTGTTCTCTACAACTCTGTTTCATTCACAGCCTACAACAACAATGAATTTGACAAACATTTTGTTCACTCTCTTACTTGGGTTAACTTCATTCGCTAACGGTCAAAAATCAATTTCATTAAACTGCATTTCTGTCGCATGTCCAACTGGAACAAACTGCTCAATGAGCACCGGTGTACCTGAGTGTATTCCGAACAACCAGACCAATTCAACTTGTTGGAACAAGTGGTGCCCACCAGGAACCAACTGTACAATGATCAGAGGGTTCCCTGAATGTATTCCGCACAACCAGACTAATTCAACTTGCTGGAACAAGTGGTGCCCACCAGGAACCAATTGCACAATGATCAGAGGGTTCCCTGAATGTATTCCGAACAACCAGACCAATTCAACTTGTTGGAACAAGTGGTGCCCACCAGGAACCAACTGTACAATGATCAGAGGGTTCCCTGAATGTATTCCGCACAACCAGACCAATTCAACTTGCTGGAACAAATGGTGCCCACCAGGAACCAACTGTACAATGATCAGAGGGTTCCCTGAGTGTATTCCGAACAACCAGACCAATTCAACTTGTTGGAACAAGTGGTGCCCACCAGGAACCAACTGTACAATGATCAGAGGGTTCCCTGAGTGTATTTCGAACAACCAGACCAATTCAACTTGCTGGAACAAATGGTGCCCACCAGGAACCAATTGCACAATGATCAGAGGGTTCCCTGAATGTATTCCGAACAACCAGACTAATTCAACTTGCTGGAACAAGTGGTGCCCACCAGGAACCAACTGTACAATGATCAGAGGGTTCCCTGAATGTATTCCGCACAACCAGACCAATTCAACTTGCTGGAACAAATGGTGCCCACCAGGAACCAACTGTACAATGATCAGAGGGTTCCCTGAGTGTATTTCGAACAACCAGACCAATTCAACTTGCTGGAACAAATGGTGCCCACCAGGAACCAATTGCACAATGATCAGAGGGTTCCCTGAATGTATTCCGAACAACCAGACCAATTCAACTTGCTGGAACAAGTGGTGCCCACCAGGAACCAACTGTACAATGATCAGAGGGTTCCCTGAATGTATTCCGAACAACCAGACTAATTCAACTTGCTGGAACAAGTGGTGCCCACCAGGAACCAATTGCACAATGATCAGAGGGTTCCCTGAATGTATTGCGAACAACCAGACTAATTCAACTTGCTGGAACAAGTGGTGCCCACCAGGAACCAACTGTACAATGATCAGAGGGTTCCCTGAATGTATTCCGCACAACAAGACCAATTCAACTTGCTGGAACAAGTGGTGCCCACCAGGAACAAACTGTACAATTATCAGAGGGTTCCCTGAGTGTATTTCGAATAACCAGACCAATTCAACTTGCTGGAACAAGTGGTGCCCACCAGGAACCAATTGCACAATGATCAGAGGGTTCCCTGAGTGTATTTCGAACAACCAGACTAATTCAACTTGCTGGAACAAATGGTGCACACCAGGAACCAACTGTACAATGATCAGAGGGTTCCCTGAGTGTATTTCGAATAACCAGACCAATTCAACTTGCTGGAACAAATGGTGCCCACCAGGAACCAACTGTACAATGATCAGAGGGTTCCCTGAATGTATTCCGAACAACCAGACCAATTCAACTTGCTGGAACAAGTGGTGCCCACCAGGAACAAACTGTACAATTATCAGAGGGTTCCCTGAGTGTATTTCGAATAACCAGACCAATTCAACTTGCTGGAACAAGTGGTGCCCACCAGGAACCAATTGCACAATGATCAGAGGGTTCCCTGAGTGTATTTCGAACAACCAGACTAATTCAACTTGCTGGAACAAATGGTGCACACCAGGAACCAACTGTACAATGATCAGAGGGTTCCCTGAGTGTATTTCGAATAACCAGACCAATTCAACTTGCTGGAACAAATGGTGCCCACCAGGAACCAACTGTACAATGATCAGAGGGTTCCCTGAATGTATTCCGAACAACCAGACCAATTCAACTTGCTGGAACAAGTGGTGCCCACCAGGAACCAATTGCACAATGATCAGAGGGTTCCCTGAATGTATTTCGAACAACCAGACTAATTCAACTTGCTGGAACAAGTGGTGCCCACCAGGAACCAATTGCACAATGATCAGAGGGTTCCCTGAATGTATTTCGAACAACCAGACTAATTCAACTTGCTGGAACAAGTGGTGCCCACAAGGAACAAACTGTACAATGATCAGAGGGTTCCCTGAGTGTATTTCGAATAACCAGACCAATTCAACTTGCTGGAACAAATGGTGCCCACCAGGAACCAACTGTACAATGATCAGAGGGTTCCCTGAATGTATTCCGAACAACCAGACCAATTCAACTTGCTGGAACAAGTGGTGCCCACCAGGAACCAATTGCACAATGATCAGAGGGTTCCCTGAATGTATTTCGAACAACCAGACTAATTCAACTTGCTGGAACAAATGGTGCCCACCAGGAACCAACTGTACAATGATCAGAGGGTTCCCTGAATGTATTCCGCACAACCAGACCAATTCAACTTGCTGGAACAAGTGGTGCCCACCAGGAACAAACTGTACAATGATCAGAGGGTTCCCTGAGTGTATTTCGAATAACCAGACCAATTCAACTTGCTGGAACAAGTGGTGCCCACCAGGAACCAATTGCACAATGATCAGAGGGTTCCCTGAGTGTATTTCGAATAACCAGACCAATTCAACTTGCTGGAACAAGTGGTGCCCACCAGGAACCAATTGCACAATGATCAGAGGGTTCCCTGAATGTATTGCGAACAACCAGACTAATTCAACTTGCTGGAACAAGTGGTGCCCACCAGGAACCAACTGTACAATGATCAGAGGGTTCCCTGAGTGTATTCCGCACAACCAGACCAATTCAACTTGCTTGAACAAATGGTGCCCACCAGGAACCAATTGCACAATGATCAGAGGGTTCCCTGAATGTATTTCGAACAACCAGACCAATTCAACTTGCTGGAACAAGTGGTGCCCACCAGGAACCAACTGTACAATGATCAGAGGGTTCCCTGAATGTATTTCGAACAACCAGACCAATTCAACTTGCTGGAACAAATGGTGCCCACCAGGAACCAACTGTACAATGATCAGAGGGTTCCCTGAATGTATTTCGAACAACCAGACCAATTCAACTTGCTGGAACAAATGGTGCCCACCAGGAACCAATTGCACAATGATCAGAGGGTTCCCTGAATGTATTTCGAACAACCAGACCAATTCAACTTGCTGGAACAAGTGGTGCCCACCAGGAACCAACTGTACAATGATCAGAGGGTTCCCTGAATGTATTTCGAACAACCAGACCAATTCAACTTGCTGGAACAAATGGTGCCCACCAGGAACCAACTGTACAATGATCAGAGGGTTCCCTGAATGTATTTCGAACAACCAGACCAATTCAACTTGCTGGAACAAGTGGTGCCCACCAGGAACCAACTGTACAATGATCAGAGGGTTCCCTGAATGTATTTCGAACAACCAGACCAATTCAACTTGCTGGAACAAATGGTGCCCACCAGGAACCAATTGCACAATGATCAGAGGGTTCCCTGAGTGTATTGCGAACAACCAGACCAATTCAACTTGCTGGAACAAATGGTGCCCACCAGGAACCAACTGTACAATGATCAGAGGGTTCCCTGAGTGTATTGCGAACAACCAGACCAATTCAACTTGCTGGAACAAGTGGTGCCCACCAGGAACCAACTGTACAATGATCAGAGGGTTCCCTGAGTGTATTGCGAACAACCAGACCAATTCAACTTGCTGGAACAAGTGGTGCCCACCAGGAACCAACTGTACAATGATCAGAGGGTTCCCTGAATGTATTTCGAACAACCAGACCAATTCAACTTGCTGGAACAAATGGTGCCCACCAGGAACCAACTGTACAATGATCAGAGGGTTCCCTGAATGTATTTCGAACAACCAGACCAATTCAACTTGCTGGAACAAGTGGTGCCCACCAGGAACCAATTGCACAATGATCAGAGGGTTCCCTGAATGTATTTCGAACAACCAGACCAATTCAACTTGCTGGAACAAATGGTGCCCACCAGGAACCAATTGCACAATGATCAGAGGGTTCCCTGAGTGTATTGCGAACAACCAGACCAATTCAACTTGCTGGAACAAGTGGTGCCCACCAGGAACCAACTGTACAATGATCAGAGGGTTCCCTGAATGTATTTCGAACAACCAGACCAATTCAACTTGCTGGAACAAGTGGTGCCCACCAGGAACCAATTGCACAATGATCAGAGGGTTCCCTGAATGTATTTCGAACAACCAGACCAATTCAACTTGCTGGAACAAGTGGTGCCCACCAGGAACCAACTGTACAATGATCAGAGGGTTCCCTGAATGTATTTCGAACAACCAGACCAATTCAACTTGCTGGAACAAGTGGTGCCCACCAGGAACCAATTGCACAATGATCAGAGGGTTCCCTGAATGTATTTCGAACAACCAGACCAATTCAACTTGCTGGAACAAATGGTGCCCACCAGGAACCAATTGCACAATGATCAGAGGGTTCCCTGAGTGTATTGCGAACAACCAGACCAATTCAACTTGCTGGAACAAGTGGTGCCCACCAGGAACCAACTGTACAATGATCAGAGGGTTCCCTGAGTGTATTGCGAACAACCAGACCAATTCAACTTGCTGGAACAAATGGTGCCCACCAGGAACCAACTGTACAATGATCAGAGGGTTCCCTGAGTGTATTGCGAACAACCAGACCAATTCAACTTGCTGGAACAAGTGGTGCCCACCAGGAACCAACTGTACAATGATCAGAGGGTTCCCTGAGTGTATTGCGAACAACCAGACCAATTCAACTTGCTGGAACAAATGGTGCCCACCAGGAACCAACTGTACAATGATCAGAGGGTTCCCTGAGTGTATTGCGAACAACCAGACCAATTCAACTTGCTGGAACAAGTGGTGCCCACCAGGAACCAATTGCACAATGATCAGAGGGTTCCCTGAGTGTATTCCGCACAACCAGACCAATTCAACTTGCTGGAACAAGTGGTGCCCACCAGGAACCAATTGCACAATGATCAGAGGGTTCCCTGAGTGTATTCCGCACAACCAGACCAATTCAACTTGCTGGAACAAGTGGTGCCCACCAGGAACCAATTGCACAATGATCAGAGGGTTCCCTGAGTGTATTTCGAACAACCAGACCAATTCAACTTGCTGGAACAAGTGGTGCCCACCAGGAACCAATTGCACAATGATCAGAGGGTTCCCTGAGTGTATTTCGAACAACCAGACCAATTCAACTTGCTGGAACAAGTGGTGCCCACCAGGAACCAACTGTACAATGATCAGAGGGTTCCCTGAGTGTATTGCGAACAACCAGACCAATTCAACTTGCTGGAACAAGTGGTGCCCACCAGGAACCAATTGCACAATGATCAGAGGGTTCCCTGAGTGTATTTCGAACAACCAGACCAATTCAACTTGCTGGAACAAGTGGTGCCCACCAGGAACCAACTGTACAATGATCAGAGGGTTCCCTGAGTGTATTGCGAACAACCAGACTAATTCAACTTGCTGGAACAAGTGGTGCCCACCAGGAACCAATTGCACAATGATCAGAGGGTTCCCTGAATGTATTCCGCACAACCAGACCAATTCAACTTGCTGGAACAAGTGGTGCCCACCAGGAACCAACTGTACAATGATCAGAGGGTTCCCTGAGTGTATTGCGAACAACCAGACTAATTCAACTTGCTGGAACAAGTGGTGCCCACCAGGAACCAATTGCACAATGATCAGAGGGTTCCCTGAATGTATTCCGCACAACCAGACCAATTCAACTTGCTGGAACAAGTGGTGCCCACCAGGAACCAATTGCACAATGATCAGAGGGTTCCCTGAATGTATTCCGCACAACCAGACCAATTCAACTTGCTGGAACAAGTGGTGCCCACCAGGAACCAATTGCACAATGATCAGAGGGTTCCCTGAGTGTATTTCGAACAACCAGACCAATTCAACTTGCTGGAACAAGTGGTGCCCACCAGGAACCAACTGTACAATGATCAGAGGGTTCCCTGAGTGTATTTCGAACAACCAGACCAATTCAACTTGCTGGAACAAGTGGTGCCCACCAGGAACCAATTGCACAATGATCAGAGGGTTCCCTGAGTGTATTGCGAACAACCAGACTAATTCAACTTGCTGGAACAAGTGGTGCCCACCAGGAACCAATTGCACAATGATCAGAGGGTTCCCTGAATGTATTCCGCACAACCAGACTAATTCAACTTGCTGGAACAAGTGGTGTCCACCAGGAACCAATTGCACAATGATCAGAGGGTTCCCTGAGTGTATTTCGAACAACCAGACCAATTCAACTTGCTGGAACAAGTGGTGCCCACCAGGAACCAACTGTACAATGATCAGAGGTTTCCCTGAGTGTATTGCGAACAACCAGACTAATTCAACTTGCTGGAACAAGTGGTGCCCACCAGGAACCAATTGCACAATGATCAGAGGGTTCCCTGAATGTATTCCGCACAACCAGACTAATTCAACTTGCTGGAACAAGTGGTGTCCACCAGGAACCAATTGCACAATGATCAGAGGGTTCCCTGAGTGTATTGCGAACAACCAGACTAATTCAACTTGCTGGAACAAGTGGTGCCCACCAGGAACCAATTGCACAATGATCAGAGGGTTCCCTGAGTGTATTTCGAACAACCAGACCAATTCAACTTGCTGGAACAAGTGGTGCCCACCAGGAACCAACTGTACAATGATCAGAGGGTTCCCTGAGTGTATTGCGAACAACCAGACCAATTCAACTTGCTGGAACAAGTGGTGCCCACCAAGAACCAATTGCACAATGATCAGAGGGTTCCCTGAATGTATTGCGAACAACCAGACTAATTCAACTTGCTGGAACAAGTGGTGCCCACCAGGAACCAATTGCACAATGATCAGAGGGTTCCCTGAGTGTATTTCGAACAACCAGACCAATTCAACTTGCTGGAACAAGTGGTGCCCACCAGGAACCAACTGTACAATGATCAGAGGGTTCCCTGAGTGTATTTCGAACAACCAGACCAATTCAACTTGCTGGAACAAGTGGTGCCCACCAGGAACCAACTGTACAATGATCAGAGGATTCCCTGAGTGTATTCCTGGAAATGAGTCTAAAAGTTGTTCGACGATTAAGTGTTCTGACAAGATGAAGTGTGAGATGAAGTTTGGTATTCCGGTCTGTGTATCTGCTGATAGGAATTGTGATACGATCGAGTGTGGGTCCAACATGAAGTGTGAAATATTACGAGGATTGCCAAGGTGTTTGCCAAGACCGTCTGTTATGTGTGATTCCAATGAAAACTTATCAACAACGGAAAGGGAGTACTGCTGCCGAGAGGAACAGATTGGATGTGAGGTGTTCGACTGCATGGACAATTCTGTTATTTCTAAACAAAAGTTAGAATTTTGTTGCGAAATGTTCCCAACTTGGAGGTGGTGCAGAAAATCGAAGTTTGACTGCCTTTCTGAGCCAAGCAGGTGGAACTTCCAACAGCGACAGCATTGTTGTGTGAACGAAGGAGTAGGGTGCCCAGTCGGTGATCATGACTGCAGCATTGTCGCGGACTCAGTAGTCCTGAGATCGCGAAGCAGTGTAAATGTCGCTGTGGATGGAACTGTCGGTTGGTCTGAAGAGAAGAAGAGCTACTGCTGTAATCAGTTTCAAATTGGATGTGAAGCGGAAGAATTCGACTGCAGCTTCCCTGAAAACGCTCCGATCTGGTCTGCGATAAGGCGTCAGGAATGCTGCCGCCGTGAAAATGTTGCTTGTAACAGAAAAGTAGATGCAGATGTTAATGGAGATAAGAAGAAGCTCCTCAATGAGTGTCAGGTAGAAAAATTTGCTGACGAAGAACTGAGAGCAAAATGTTGTCAGAAGATTGGATTGGGATGCAAGGCGAAAATACATAATTGTCTTGAAGGATCATCTTGGGATGGCCAGAAGCAGAGTTGGTGTTGCACAAGAGAAAACGCTGGCTGTGCCACTGACTGCACAATGAGGAGTGCCAGCACTTCCCAGCGAAGTGAGTGTTGTGTGCTCAAGGGACTTCAGTGCAACTCCTCGGAACAGCCGAAGAAGGACAGAACCCTTGCGACGGCTGCTGGAAAAAAGAACTTCCGCCTGGCAATGAAGGGAAGCAAATCGGAGATCGAACTCAACCCGAAGCAGTTCCTGAGGGGAGTCAGAATGGCGCTAATCGCAACTTCCAACGCACTGCAGGAGAATCCGACTTCGTTGAGAGTTTCCTTCATAGGTTGGTTGAAGGCAGGCAACAATTCGTTCCCGTCGGAAAATGAGATCGACAACTGGGGAATCCCTATTCCGGACCTGTGGAATGACGAGAACGCGGAAGAAGAGATGGGGCTGAAGAGCATTTTAGATTCCATCGCTGGCACTCGTTCAAGAGCCGCGAAGGCTCTTGGAGTTCAGTCAACTAATTCACACACAACTCTTGGAACTGAAGGAATCTTTGTTGAGGCTACGTCTGAAGATGTTTCTGTTGATCAGATCTCGTCAAAAATTGGCAATGCGGATCCGTCACTTCTGGAAAACAAAGAGGGGTACAAATATCTCATTGAACCTGTTGGGGAAGGAATGACTGTAGAAGATAAGCAACCAATGAATGTTAATAATAACAGTAGTAAGACTTGGTTATATGCACTCATTAGTGTCTTGGGAGCACTCTGTGCTGGAGGTGTAGGAGTTGCTATCCTGAAAACGAGATCTTCAGCTGAGAACGTCAATGAATTGAGCTTCTGTGACTTCGAACAAAACCCAAAAGAAGAACTTCAAGAGGCACAGATTTCTGTGGAAAGGATTTGAGTTTTGCGACTAAAGTCTCCAATCCTTTCATTCCTCTTTGAAAATATTTTTTGAATTGAAATAATACGCCGCATCGGTATTACGATATCGCTGTGCAAGACCGAACTGTACTAACACTCCGTGTTAGGCAAACATCTGCTTTTTGTTTCTGTTCTTACAGTCATATTCAACGTAATATGTTTTTTGCTTTTATTTGATTTCTTGTTTCCACCTTACACTACGAAACTCATGGTGTCTGGCAATTAAATGTCCTTGTACATGGTGCTCTCTCTATTTATTTATTTATTTTCTTTTTTATATCGTAAAAGTAATTGGTATGATAAAACATAAGGTATATTCCTATTAGTTTGGGAACTTCTTTTTTTTGCACAGACAGACCAGCGATTTGAGTCTGTTGCCTGTTGCCTCCTGTTGTGAATAGCAAACACGTGTGGAAAAGTACGTAGTTCTCATGCTTTCCGACGTGGGGTAACTTGCAGTCACAAAATGAAGTTTTGCCTTTTTTTTCCCTTTCTTTTTATATTTGACGGAATTGAACATTTTTTTGTCTAACTCACTACCAACACCAGACAAAAAAAAAAACGGAACTTCGTGGACATGTACAAGGCTATCCTCTCTATTTCTCTCCTTTATAATTGTAGGGATTCTGCTTTTTTAATATCTCAGGGACTCCGAACAAGTGGAGGAGAATTATTATCTGGAATCCTGGAAGGTTATACTTTCTGTGCTGTCCGTTGCAATCATGTTTTTGAATTCTTCTTCTTGAAGTTGTACACAACATGACGGTGTTGGCATCGGAAACGAACACTGCTGATACGATGGTGAGGAGTATGTTAAGTACAATTGAAAGTGCGGGGCAGAGAGTAAAGAGGAAGGCAGCTGGACACACATCGCGGTGCTTACTCACTTCTGACATTGAGGGTGCGCAAGCAGGAACTTGGAGACGAAGGAAAAAAACTAACCGACAGTTCAGCAGTTTGACAACAGCAGATATCGACGGTGCCAGACCAACAGTGCTGATACCCAAATCCCCCAACAAACGGAGAGATTTTCACTTGAATTGCAGCGATATCAGAGGGGCAATGCCAACAAGGAGAAATGCAACGAGGAGAAGAGTGAATCCAGTGGATCCATCATACCAACTTCCTTCTTATGATCACGAACAGGCATCGCCACCAAAGCAATTAAGAAACGTTCCATACTGCAGTGATATTACAACATATCGCCCTCAGCTAAAGACAAATTGTAACGCAAAGAAGATTGATGTGGAAGGATCTAAGCCACGGCCTGCACCCCCAGCTGCTAAGACTTCTTATTTACTCGATGCAAAAAGTATTAATGGCAGACAGAAACAGAGGGGAAGAATTCATCAACCTAGCAACCCGTTGGAACCACGTTATGTTTATGACGTTCCTAAGAATATTAAAAACATGGGAAGTGAAGCAATCTCGCTGTGGGCTGACAAGAATGCAACTCCTGACCCAAGGTCCAAACCTTGTGCGATGCCTCCGAAAAAAACAGACATGCGTTTTGCCATGCTTTCTCTTTCAACAGATGGTATCGATTTGAGTTGTCCTGCTGATCCCAGAATACCCCTTCACTTCCCAATTAAACGTCGTCATTACAGAGAGACTAATTACGTAGCAGACATTGATGGGGCTTTTCCTTCATATAAAAAAGGAACTTTCTACAAGGAGCGTCGCAATGGTCGCGGTACCCATCCTGGGAACCCAGACTATTCTGTTGCTTCAGCATTCGACCTTCTTTTTGGGGAGGAGGGCGGGACCACGTAGCAAGCCACACTTTTATCACACTTATTGTGATTTCATGTAGGTATTATTCCCCTTCGCAGTATTTACACTTCCTCTCTCATAAACTTTATGATCTAAATTTGTTCAGGCATGCAATTTCTTTTCATAATTCCAATTTCATTATAATTCACACATCAGTTTATAGGACAAAAATGTTACATCACAACTGACCAACACAAATGTTAACTATCACTTCAACGGAAAGTCCAATCTTAACGTAAAATGGCATCGGAGGTTGGCAATATGCAAGAACCCAGTAGGCAGAGATTTTCTTTTTTTTATTAAACCCTGCCAACATACATTTTATTTTAGTTCCTTTTTGTGAAGAAAATACATGTGTTACGACAGCAAAAATTATTCTCATTATGCAGTATAGTTGTTTTTAGTTGTGTTTGCTCAGTAAATAATTATTTGTTCCAGCTTGCACTTGATGGAAATACAAGGATTCCTCACATTCTTGATCCACTGACAAACTTTCGCAAAAAATCCTCTGTGGCAGGGAAATATTCTTGTGGGAAAAACCCGCGAGTTTGAAAAAAAATTCCCGAATCCGCGAGAATATTTCTCTTCAGTATTCTTTTTTTTGGATTTGATGTCGCTACGGGTTCACTGTTGAGAACAATCTCTGCAGTGAGTGGCCTTCCACGTATTTGATGGTACGTACCTTGTTGAGTGGGAGGCTACTCGGGTAATGAGAAATATGTTGCAGGGTTCATAACCTTTGGCAGAAATAAAGTCATTCTGCTCAGTCCAGAGAATAAAAAATCTCTGGCCTGTTTCCTGTCTCTTTCTTCAAAAATTGTGTGTCATCTGTTTTGAAAAGATTTAGTTATGTCTGGTTCCTCACCTTCTTTCTATCCCGAGAAAATTAAGAAAACATTAAAAAAGAAGTTAACCCATTACGGACGGGGGTAAAACCCGGGTTTTTGACACTCTTTTTTGAAAAAAAGAGCAAACGGGGAACAGGGGTAGGGCGACTCGGGAAGGTGATGTGACAAAGTGAGCCGCTATTGCCTGCCCGTTAAAAATACAAACACATTCACAACTAAGGGGTGAACAGAACAAAAGAAAACCCCACCAAAGACAAAAATAAGCTCAGTTCTTATGACTCCTTGCGCCTCTTCAATTTTGATGTTGGTTGTTGTTTGCTACGCGCAAGCTGGTTCTGTTTTCGCTGCTGTCGAATGCCAACTTTACATGGTGTTCGGATTGGGTGGGGACATCACCATTAAAAAGCAGGGAGGTACATTAGAAACAGCAATGTACGCGGCATACCCATTCGTTGGTATGTCGGTAGTTGGAACTGATTGGTTTGCTGTAAGTGGTATTATGGAGGATTCTGTTTTTGTTCGCGTGTTCAATTTTGCTTTTGAATGTATCGGAGCTCACGTTGTGGCTGATGATGTCAGGAATCTGGCGGGAACTTCGGGATTCGCGGTAGCCAGATACCAAGTTTCGGGTCTCTCAGTTACGTATGGTGTTTCTGATGCTAACGGTTCTGAAAGAATTATCCAATGGCTGCTGAAAACACCCTTTTACTCAAGCATTGATCGCAGAGTTCCCACTGATCCAAGTGTGCATCCGGAGTACCTTGGGGTCTAGTATGTGTATGTTAGAAGAAGGCAGTACTCATGTGCAATCACTCATTATAACTTAGCCATGAATAAAGGAAGCTCTACATGGTGAAGTGAAGAACCTACAAGACATTATTCTTCGTAAAACACAAGAAAGTGATGACACATTCACTGAGAACACACAACAGGCAAAGTTATTATGTAAAACAACAACTGAAGGAGAAAGATTATCAACGGAAAACGCTGCACTACAAAATGATGTTTGCGACCATATAGTTATCCAACGCCCACGTGGTATTTGAATCATGCAAATTACAAAATTATTTTTATCTAAATGAGGGCCTCGATCTGTCCTTCCAGGTCTGGGATTAGTATTTATCATTGTACTTGTATCTTTTGTATTTTATTTTCTTAACACATATGTGTGTTCTTTGCAAGCGTAGCAACTTCCTGTCACTTTATTGTCTATCAGTTCTCTGGAGCAAAAATAAAAAATGATTTGTCCGCTGTTGGTTGCCTTGCTGTGGATCACATCACCAGCGAACGCGATGACTCCGACGGTTGCCCCTGTAACTGAAAAGGGAGTGTGGATTGCTGAAACTCAAGATCCTGCTTATGAAGCAGAGATAGCCACACTATCGACTAGAGATGTTGTAGTTGTTTGGTTCGATTCCACCCTGTTCCAAGAGCAGAGGGTTCCAAATCATCCAAGGCATGAACAGCCTTAAGGCCAGTGAATATTGTTGATTGTCAGGTGACCTTTTTCTTGATGCAGAAGACAATGTGGAAAGGAGAGGGAGCAGGAATGGTTGTGTAGCAGTCTCTTACTGTCTTAGGATGGCTGACTGATAACATCCCAGGTTTGCGGGGAACCGCTCGGCATTCTCAGTGAAGTACTGTTGAAAGGAAAAGTAATAAAAGAGAGTCTGATAATAACACACATATTAACCACATAACAAGATACTAACATCATAAGGCTCATGTCGTCCAAGCTTTCCCATTTTCTCAGCTGAAGAAATTGATGGTGAGAAAGACAAATGGGAACCAACTTAACATGAAGCAACTCATTCACGAAGGGGTAATGGGAAAACGGCACCGCATGTTCGACCACAGCCTAAAATCAGCTGGGTGGGAAAACGCTTTGTGTTAAGACCCTTCCTAGCCTGAATAAATGAGTACAATGAAATAATGATAAGAGAACAGAAATAATACTTAAACACCGTTTAACATAAATGAAAAGGTAAATATTATAAGTCAGTGCTGGGCATTCTCAGAACCGCTCGGCATTCTCAGTGAAGTACTGTTGAAAGGAAAGTCATAAAAGAGTCTGATAAAAACAATCACAAGCATTTTCTCAGCCCAGGAAGAAAGGTGGCAACCAAAATTTGCTTGACACCCAAAGCTTGTGCCATGCGACAACAAACTATTCTGGGTAGGCAATTCCCAAGTTCTTCTGTATGAAACTTCCCTATTCTTTCATTAGTCACGGCTGAAGCATTGAGGTGTCAAAACATACCTCAAACAATTCCATCGCCTGTACGAATGTTGCTTTTGTGGCGTCCTTACCAGCGAGTGTTGGTAGTAACTGGTCTAAGTCCATTACCATCACAGATCCAGTGTCTTTTTCATTAATCGATACTTTACAGAATCGACATTCGTTGTTCCAACTGTTTGTTGTGTTTGTTGTGTATTGTGTGATGTCATCGTTTTTTTTAAAATACAAAAAAAAAATATATCAGTCATTCCTTTTTTTTGCGAACAAAAAACACCATTTTCTCACCGCCTGAGCAAGAAGGTTACACGATATACTTTTGCTCGATTTTTTGGAATCGGGGAGGGTGCGATCTGTAAAATTAGGCACAGGGATATGTGGTCAGTAGTATAAGATTAAGGCCTGAAACTTCCACAGTGTATTATGGAACGGCAGAACAATGTGTTTTTATAACTTTTCTTTCTTATATTTTATTTTAGTGCACTTTTTATAATAAAAATTCATATTCTAACTACCTAAGGGGGAATGGTCCGAAGAAATATTGTTGAATCTTAGCCCGAAATCAACCATTATTATTTGTTTGTTGTCCTGCGAACTTTTGCATTCAATTGAATTTTCCCACCCTCTCCCTTCTTTTGGCAGGTAAGGAATGGTCCGAAGACAGATTGTTTTTAATCTTAGCCCGAAACCAAGTTTGTTGTCCACAAAATTTTCTTTCTTTTTTTCTGATTGACTAATAATTATTAATACCAACTAACTAACTAAATGCAGACCTTGCGGCAAGTGCAGAACAGCATTCAGGTTGTGGTTGATACGTGGGTGGTGGGGGGAAGGCCATGGGGTGTTAGAAAGTCGGACAGAGGCAACCTTTTCTGGAGTGGGTCAGAGGTTTGAATCGGTTGCCAGGCACAGGGAAAACACGGCTGAAGAGATGGGGTCGATAAGAACAACCATCGAAGATTTTACAATGAGACAGCAGCAACAGCAACAACAAACCGAGGCTGCAATGCAGTCGCTAATGGCGGGACTCGTTTCGCTAAAAACACGGGTAGAAAGACAAGGGACACGACCACAGCAACACGAAGCAGTGAAGATGCCGATGCCACCACCACCACCGCCACTATCACATCAGCCACCAGTGGGGATGCCACCTCAGCCATTCCAGCCACCGGTGATACAACAGACTACTCAGCCTGAACCTGATCATGAAGAGCACCTAGAACTGACCTGTCATGTGCAAAGGGTCAAG
The DNA here is from genome assembly GCA_964019425.1 of Flectonema sp. DT1601. Classification (NCBI taxonomy): domain Eukaryota; phylum Euglenozoa; class Diplonemea; order Diplonemida; family Diplonemidae; genus Flectonema; species Flectonema sp. DT1601. The sequence continues at coordinate 552,025 of OZ025805.1, read as the reverse complement.
GCATGGGAGGAAATCCTTGAAGCGAAGGGGGCGACACGTAGTGATGAAGCTTGATGGCCGATATGTTTCCGGTCTAAAATATGGTCTGGTTGAAAAATTTGAGAACCTCTCAAACTTCCTTTTTGGTATGGAAAGAGTGACAGGCTGGACGCAGGTTCCTCACTTGGTGAAGTTGGGGGGTAATTTGTTGAGGCAGTTACGGTTCTTCTTGTTGTGCGCCGCTTCCTTTGCAAGCGTACAACCCCTATGCAGAAGTAATCTGCACCACAGTGTAGATTATTCTAAGTGATCTCAGACTTGTTAACTGCATGTTCATTCAATTAAGTATACTTCTCTTTCCCAGGTGCATACAGTATAGTAATTGGCCTTCCTATACTGTATGCACCTGGGAAAGAGAAGTATACTTAATTGAATGAACATGCAGTTAACAAGTCTGAGATCACAAAGAAGAATCTACACTGTGGTGCAGATTACTTCTGCGTAGGGGTTGTACCGGGCCGTTTCGATTCGACGGGACACCGGCGGGGGAAGGGTGGGTGGGACTTAATTTAAATATAAGTTTTCTTGTGATGAAGACAGGGGTGTGAGAACTGATAAAGGGATAGAAATATTTGATATCGTCAGAAAACTAATAGAGACATTGACTTATAGAAATAAAAGAAACGTCGATTATGTGGCTACATAGCTCAATTGATAGAACGCCGGTCTGCGAGAATGGCGGTCGAGGGTTCAAAACCCGCTGACGGCGGTTTTTGTTTGGTGCTCAGTTTCGGTGGCAAATTACCTAAATGGAATTTTGATAATTAGCCTTCCTATACTGTATGCACCTGGGAAAGAGAAGTATACTTAATTGAATGAACATGCAGTTAACAAGTCTGAGATCACAAAGAAGAATCTACACTGTGGTGCAGATTACTTCTGCGTAGGGGTTGTACCGGGCCGTTTCGATTCGACGGGACACCGGCACCACCACCACCACGCGAGTTAAAGAACGACCCCAACGCTTGTTCAACCTTCGCTCTCGTTCCGTGTGAGACTTCCTCTCGAGAAGGAATGTCTGCTGGGTTTAGCTTCGTGCTTACCCAGGCAAGGGAGTAGGAACATTTCAAAACTAAAAGGCATTCAATCGCAGTTATCAAACACCTGTTGAGACTGTGTGAGCGAACACACATCTTCTTCCGAAAAGCACCACAAACTGTAGTGTTGTCAACCCAGATGGAAAGGTGGTCGGCCTTTGCAATTCCTTTGAGTGTCTTCCCAAGAGCGTCCGCTTCAAGGATATTTATATGTCGGTCTTCACCAGCAGGCCATGCCGCACCAAGAATTTCCAACTCACCTGTTTTCCAAACAATGACACCTCCCCATCCCTGCAATGAGGCATCTACAAACACTTCGGCAGTCCTCCCCTCTTTCTGCTCAGGCATAATTATTCTCTCCTTCTGCACAGCACCGATCCACATTTCTAATTCCTTCCTTACTGAACGGGGCAATTTTAGTACCTGCTGTACTTGTAGGGTTCCCTTGTTCAAGTAATTTGTGACTCTGCGAAGATACTTCAAGCTAAACCAGTACTTCCCAGGTGGAACTCCAACAATGGAGCTGGCATGCAACAGGCGACCTCCTAAGGACTCCAACTCCGATGCAGTCAATGAATCAAGGTTGGTGTTCTTGATTTTTCTCCCAATCTTGGTCCCCAAGCTCACCCTGTCTGTATGGTGATCAAAGGTGACCCCCAAGAACTCATACTTCGGAGAGAGATCCACAGTATCACTTGGTTTCCATGTGATGTTTGCCATTCTGGCAAAGGAGTCCATCCTCTCAGCTGCGCATTTAACCTTCTCCTTGGGACCAAATAACCTAATGTTATCAATCCACCAGTGAATCCCAACTTCCTCCTCCGCAAATTCTTTCTTAACGAACAGCGGGTCACCAGCAACTACTGCAGCGATGGTGTTCATCAGTTCTGGGGCACACACATGACCCATCGGAAGTCGAGTCAAAGAGTAAACCTTCCCAGCTGAATCAGAGAAACTGAAGAGTGAAGTTGACCCCTCAGGTATGCAGACCTGGTAGAATCCAGTCTTGAAGTCCCTGCAGGATGCCACCTCCGAATGTACAGCATCCAGGTAACAAGAAATGTGCTGCAGTGGAACGAATGGTTCATATCCCCCAGACGAGATCAGTTCGTTCTGCTCTTTTGTCCAGAGGATGAACCGCTGTCTGTTCCCCGTCTCCCTCTCCTCATACACTGTAAATGGTACATTCCGAGACAGCGGTACAGAATCACTCGGCACTGCAATACCACACTCAACCAATTCTCTTGCATGTTTCCCTGCCAACTTCGAAGTTGCCCTCCTCGAGAGCCGTGCATTGACAGAAGAATCCTTAGGAAAGAAGGTGAGGTCCCAAACATAATCAAACCTCTTCAGGACCGATGGCAGCATCCTCCCCCTCACAGCTGAAACATCCATCTTAGGTGTAGGGGCCACATGTAGTGGTGAAGATATCTCCTCCTTCGTTATGGGAATGCGCGTGCTCTTTGTTCTGTGTGTGAACTGAGCTGCTACGCTCCGCATCACATCCCGTTCGCTCGCATTTTTTGATCTATCAACTACAGGAAACAGGTGACATCCCCTGTCTTTAACGCCCTCGCCATTGCAATTGGGTTCCCCCCGTACCTCAGCGTGGTGTCCGAAAGAGCCGACACTCCTGCATGCTTGGCCAGCCTGCTTATCAGCCCTTCTGTGAGTCCTTGCTGCTCTTGGTCGGATGCCAGAACTTCCAACAGATGACTTATCGCACCCCTTTTTATTGAGTGGGCGGTGTATCTTTTCATCCTGCCGTCTTGCTGGAACGTTTTCACTAATTTTGACGTGTCCCACGGGTGTAGTTTTTTGAACTCCCCCATCGCATCCAGCAAGATCTTTATCTCTTCTGTGTGATTCCCCTTTATCACCGTCCATCTGCTTGGCGAGTAAGGGTTTGCCCTCCTTCCCTTCGGCGTGCGGAACCAATCGATAATGATCTCTGACGGACTTACAGAGATGAACTGGTCCCTTGAGAGCGCTGCGGTCTCGCCCCATCTTGATGCAGTCTTCCAGCACACTAGCATTGCCAAGTGGGTCTTTAATTCTTGCCCCCTTGCCCAATCCACCAGGTCGAAACTTGTCATTGGCGTTGCCTGTTCTAGTGGTATTGCCGCTCCGTTCGCCCTCAGTGCTGCAGCTAAGCTCAACAGAGGTCCGTTTTCTATTCCGATTCTCCCCATCACTGCAGATAGACTCTTTGCATAAGAGAGAAGCCCCTGCACTGCCACACCTGTCGCCATCACGAACAGAACAGCCGAGCTTGCGTTTGCTGGTTTCTCCTTTTCCCTTGCCCAGGCCCGAAATCTTCTCCACAGATTCCGCCTGCTTGCTGTTGTCTTTGAGGCCCACATCTTCTCTAGTGTTTCTTGAAGTCTTTCCGTCGCTTCTATGTATGTAACGGAATCCTCCGCATGCCGCTTCTTTGCCCCCTCGGGGCATCCCTCCATCATGTTCAGCAGAATTCTTCCAACTATGTTTTTTCCTAATTCTTCTGAGGGCATTGTATCCGTTGTGACTGTGATTGGTGTGGAATTTATCTCTCCCGTTTCTCTGTCTGAATTTGCTTCCATCTCCCTTCCGCTGGGGGATCCTCGGACTGCGGATTTTATATTGTTGTCCGGGCCTCGAACGATCGAACTTATGGATCTTCTTAACCTTGTTCGTAGTCGGCCGTCCTTCAATACCTGTTTTGAGCGCTTCTGCATAAGTCTTGCTGGTTTCCTTAAATACTTCAACCTTGGTAATGGGAGTGTTTCTAATACTTGCATATTCCTGTACTCTAACCTTCGTCTTGGGAGTACTGTTGTTACTTGCAGGGTCCGGTCGGCTGGTCACTTCGCGAACCCTCTCCCGTTTCCCGATGCTGGGTATGTGGAAACAGACGCCTTCCCTCCTTTCCATTTTGGTTGCTGCAGCTTCACATGTTTGTTCCTCTTAGCTATGGCGTTTGCCTTCTCCAACGGGTCTTCCGATGCCACTTTCATTATCATCTCCAGCTCGGATCTCTTCGTCCCATCCTTGCAGAAGTAATGCTGAATCCGCAGCTGCTCCAACAAATCGTTGCCTAGCTCTACGAAGTGGGGGTTTTCTTCCCACGCTACTACATATTCGAACCCGAGTATAAAGTTTTTCAATTGCTTGAAATAACTGAGAAGTTGGCTTCCCCCAACTTTGTATTCGAGGCTGTTAACATACCTCTCTCTGATCCCGTGTACCAGGGCCTCGGTCCTTCCCGAACTCATTACTGCTGCCCATCTTTTTACATCTCTGGCTGCAGATGGGTCGGTCACCTCCTGTGTTGCTTCTTCTTCTTCCGTCTTTGGTGCTTGAGGTACTGGCCCTTGCTGAGTTGTGGTAGACCTCTTCTTCAGACCTGCTAATTCCTGCATGATACCTTGTATCACGGCTGCCTGTTGTTCCTGATGGACCTGTTGTTGTTGACTGATGCTCTGGAACAATGCAGTATTCTGGTCCTGCTGATCTTGTTGTTGCTGTGTGAGCTGCTGGATGATGTTATCTTGTTGTTGCTGTTGTAGAACCTGTTGCTCTTTGAATGCTTCCCACATGCCCCCGATGTTCTCAGCTTTCTCGGCGGCCTCCCCAACCCTTCTCCTCACCGATTGGGATTCCTTCTGACATTCGTTTCTCAACGAGTCGAATCCTTGCTTGGTGTCGCTTCGGAGCGTGTCCGTGCCCTGCTGCAGCGATCCCATCGCATCCTCCGCCTCGTCGTGTGTCACCAACCTATCCGACCCCCCCTTGGATATCCGCTCGCTCATCCGGGCGGCGCTCTGGTTGACCAACTGCAAGCGGCTCCTTGATAGAACCCCCAGTATTACTAGACACTTATTCATCGAAAGTGTCTTGGCTGCGTCGCTTGAGATCCCAAGACACATAGCCAGTGTGCCTTGGATCAACCTCCTCGTCTCCTTGTCCGATCTCAATGTACTTAGATCGATGCTAAAGGGGATGCATGCAATCAGCTCATCCAAGTTAATATTATCCAACTTCTTTGGCGGTTCCTCACCCATTCGTGCCTTCCAAATCTCCACTAGGAACTCAGGGAACTCAAAATTTACACGAGTCATTATTTAACTTAATTTAAATATAAGTTTTCTTGTGATGAAGACAGGGGTGTGAGAACTGATAAAGGGATAGAAATATTTGATATCGTCAGAAAACTAATAGAGACATTGACTTATAGAAATAAAAGAAACGTCGATTATGTGGCTACATAGCTCAATTGATAGAACGCCGGTCTGCGAGAATGGCGGTCGAGGGTTCAAAACCCGCTGACGGCGGTTTTTGTTTGGTGCTCAGTTTCGGTGGCAAATTACCTAAATGGAATTTTGAGAAGGCTAATTACCATGTTGCCTCAACTGAAACCAGTTTCTGGATCTTGAGATGGTTCAAGACAGAATGCATCCAGCGATCTTGGAGAGGTTCAAGCATGTCTTGTCTTTATCGTTCCCTGTGTTAAAGGAGTAATTGCCCTTCCATGCTTTGCACCTGTCGAAATAATAAAACTTAAAAACTACACACGCACCAAAAACAAGCGATTACACTAGAACGCGCGATTGCAAGAACACCCTGGTTCGAGGTGGCTCGCTGCGGCGGGGTAACTGAAGTCCGTTTTCGTTGGACTCAGCTCCACTTCGAAAACGTGAGTGTGAGAGAAAGAAGTGATCGAGCTGTATAAAGAATTTCTTTTGAAAAATAGAAGGCTAAAGAATATATAAAAAATGTCTGTTGTTTTGTTCATTTTTCCAACTTCGGAATCATACACTTTTCTGTCTGATTCCTTTGATTATTTCTTTCCGGTGCTAAGCTTGGTGGAAAATTACCTGAATGAATTCTAGAAAATGAACCGGGTTGGAAGGAAGAAATCACGTTTCAGCTCTGAACACGCAGAAGAATTTGTAAACTGTGGGATTGCGGTACCTGTTGGCACGGCCCCTTTGTCTGAGAACATACCTTTTACAGTGTATGAGGAGAGGGGCTGGCAACGCTTCATTTTATGGACGCGAGAAGCAAATGAAAACCTGACAGATTTTGGATATGAGCCGAATGTTCCGCTATACGAGCCGAATCTCATACTACTTGGATGCAGTTCGTTCTGAGGTGGCTTCATGCAGGGATTTCAAGACTGGTTTCTTTCAGATCCAAATACCAGAACAGTCACAGAAGTTCTTTACATTTTTCGATTCATCTGGAAGGACTTTTGCTTTGACACGATTGCCAATGGGACATGTTTGTGCACCGGAAATCATGAACACCATTGCAGCAGTTGTGGCCGGTGATCCAATGTTTGTGAGGGAGGAGTTTGCTGAGAAACATGTTGGTATTCATTGGTGGGTTGACAACATAAGGTTGTTTGGTAAGAAGGAAGATGTAGAGGCGGCGACAAGAAGAATGGATGGATTTGCTAAGGAAGCGGGAGTAACATGGAAGCCCAGTCGCCCTTCGTTCGTGTTTGCTTCAGTGCTTCATAATCAGCCTTTGAGCTGATGACCACGAGTCCGTCCGAGTTGTTTTTGGAGGCATCGATTGCTTCTGAGAATTTAAGCGTAGGTGTTGCTTTAGCCCACGCTGCGTGAATGTACCACTCTGGCAGAGTGGGTTTCTTGTTGTTGGTAGTTGGTGTCGGGCCTCCATCATTTCCATCCCTCACCGTGCTCGCCGCTTCCTGTCGTTGTCCCCCGGACTCTCCTTTTGATTATATTTTTTAGTCTGGTGAAATCTCCCAACACACAACACACTTGCAAAGTAATAACATAAGACTGTAGAAAGAATGAAGCTAGTAGGTGAGATATCTGAGCCATCTACCAAAAAATGAGCAACTAAGAAAAAGCTGAAAAATGTTTGTCTATCTCATCCTCTCACAAAAAAACATCTTCTCTGACTTTATTAATGAGTTGTAAGGAAACAATGTCACTTCTGAGTGGGCAGTTTTTGAGTATCAAAATTTTGAATCAATTTTTTTTATATTTTCTACGACCTGTTTTTGACAACTAATATAAAAAAAAGACATCTGAAATATACCAAATCACCAAATTAATAATATCCATTCCCTGTTAAAGAGTTGACAATTAAAACGACTTGATTACCAAAATAATAATCTTTTTTTTTTTTTACTTAAAGTGAACATAAGAGAAAAGCAAGACTGCCAAACAAGGAGGAAAAACCTACATCACACAAATAATAAAAGCTTTGTGAAGAATTTTTGCAAAAGGAGAACGAGACCGCATGACACGGACTCGAATAATCTCATTTAAGTTTTGCAAATAAGAAAATAAAAAAAGATAAAAACAACAAAAATAACACATAAAAACCAAAATAAGTTTGGAATAACAGGGTTGTTAGCAACAATTACATAGTTCAACATTAAATGTTGGGCAAAGTCCAGGGTGGGGAGGTTTTACCGAAATAATACCATCTCCTGTGTCCTTCTAAGTTCTATGCGAGAACTACAAGAGATCTTACAGAATTGTCCTTCATGGGAATAGGGGGGACCTCAATATGCTTATCACCTGTAACTTCTGTACTAACAGTCGGTCTTGTATGTTAGATAAAATAGATACTTGGTTTTGCTAAAGAACGACGTTCTATAAAACCCATCCATTGAGATACAACAATGACTACTATTGCTATCACTATTTCTGGATGTGGACGTTCAAATCCGACACCAGGTTCAGTTCATCCCTTGTGAACGAAGTCATAAGATTTGCAGGGGCAGACCAACCATACAGGTTGGCACCAGCGTGATTTATTTCAAAAAAAAAAGGAACATAGAGCAAAGGAATTCTATTTGTGTTGGCACATCGTTGACATAACATAACGATACCAAAACAAATTATGATTCCACACATTCAAATGGTTGAGAAGAAAGGATGGAAGAACGGGAATAACAAAAGACGTTAGAAGCGGCAGATTAGAACATTTTCAAAAGAACTCGCGGGATCCGAGAAGGTAGCTTAGCAGGTGACACCCATGGGCGATGTCTCAACATTGCCCCAGAAAGGGGGGATTTCAGTGTTTCCTTCTCAAGGTGCAGTATCCCTAACGGAGCAGTGAACTTGTCCAGGGCGTCTTTCGGAAAATGAATACAGTCGGTCTTGTATGTCTGGGGAATAGGGGAATGGCTAACATAGTACACAGCAAACCAGGGGATCTTCTTCTTGTTGAGTGCTTTCACCCCAGGTGATGTCTTGAGCTTCTCTTGCCAATTGGGCCAATCAGCCGACTGTGTATATTTGATCTGGCACACTTCTGCTGTGAGGACTGACTTTCCATTGATCAGACGAAAGTGGGGTGTGATGTATTCAATTCCTTTTTCGTTGGAGAGATCGGAGTAGAGAGTGTGCCCATAGCTGAATGACTTCCAATCACCGTCAGTAAGCTCCTTAAACTTCGAAACATGACTGACTAAGTTTGTAGATAAATCATTAAATTCGATCAGGAACGTATCTTCAGCCCTAAGCAGGTCGCATTTACGATCGGTAGCTTTTGTTGCAGGACTGACAGTTGAGTGCTTGAAGAATGCACCGATCGGTGGCTTCTTTTTCAGATGATGGTATGCCACCTTTCGAACTATCTCATAGTGCATTAACAGATGCTCGACCCTCTTCTCTTGTCCCGTCATTATCTGATCGTCGCTGTCATAGCAGCCTGCAATGTGGTGCGACATGAGAGAACCCAACTGCTTTCTTTTTGACCACTCAGCAAGCATCAGCGGGAAAAATATCTCATTGGAATCCTTACCCTGAACAGGTTGGAGGAATCCTGCACCACGCATGGTATCCCTCCATTCTTCAGTGGGTTCTTGAACCGCGAACCAAGTAGAAACAATGTCCATCAGAGTGTGACCCTGAATTGTACTTATTATCTTGCAGTCCTTAAGAATTGTCGATCGGGCTTTGGCAATATCGCTATCATACACCTCTTGGTCCCCCTTTACAAGGTAGTCTCTGAGTTCATGACACCTTCAAACAAAGCCCGTGGATTCCCACCACATTGGTTAATCAGCTTTTGAATCCGTCCATCTTTCTTTGCAGCACTTCTGATGTCAGCAGGGAGGAGATCGAACGCTTCAGCCTGTGGCAAGTTATGGAGGGGAATGTTTGTCAGGATAGGGCGACCTGAAGCAGTTTGCACTTTCGAAGCGAAAGATTCAGTTAATGCGGACAAGATAAAAATGACCGCACCTCCGTATGCATCGGGATATCCAATGGAATAATCCTGCTGCTGCATAAGACTGCTCACCACTTTGGCAGCTTCTCCCTCAATCATTGCGAGTTCATCAATACCAATGACCAGGGTGCCTGGGATTGTTTGCCCAAGCTTTTTCCGCAGGAGGAACACAGCAGTTTTGAAGCTTCCAACCCTTTGAACATCCTCTTCACACATTCCATTGTACCTTAAGATGTGCCTACCGAATGCAATGTCTGTCCGATGTAAACCTAGTTTCTCGCAATCATTTCCGAACATATCAACCTTGCCACCACATTCATTGAATGAAGACGTCACGGCCCTTGCATTTGGGTCAGCTGCCTGAACCCACCCTGGCTTCCCATCGAATCCGACCATTGCTCGCATGACTGCTGTTTTGCCCGTACCTTTCACTCCATACGAAGTCAGCAACTTTGATTTATCGTCTTGAGTCCAATATTTCTCGTCCTTCTGCACCACCTTCTTAGCGTAGTCAAGGATTATTTCTTTTGCACTTTCGCGACAAATCAACTCCTGATTGTAAGGATCGAACTTTAGGTGTTCCCATCTCTTCAAGATCGCATTTCCTTCTTCACTATCACACTCTAACAAATATTCCACTTTGTGACCACCCTGTTTTAGTGTTGGGAAGGTTAACTAAACGGTAAGTAAAACAGCTTTTCAATAAAACTCATGGTAAAGTAGAAAACAAGTCACAACCTAAGTTACTAGGATGCAGTTACTTTGTTATCATGCATGTATATAAAAAAAACATTCCTCATGCTGTTACTAGTTCGCAACCTGGCTGGGTTTATTGGTGACATTCTTTGAAATATTCGAATTATCCATCGTAACCTTTTTATTCCCATTTCTTGAAAAATTTATCCTTCCATGAAATACTCGGGTTAAAACTTGAGCTTTCTTAAAGTGTTCTTTTTTTGGATCAATCTGATAATGTTTGATCTTTTGAGAGGCGTTAAAGCATGCCTTGTTTCCATTGGTCTTGTGCTCAAAGTCTATGGTTTTTTCCATGATTTTGGAGCCATCTTTAATAAAACACCTTTTCGGTATCTTATTAATATTGTTAGAGTCATAAACCTGACATATAAAACAATGGCGGTTCACTTTGTCACACCACCTTTCCGAGCCCCTACCCCTTTTCCCCAATTCAAAAAAGTAAAAAGCATACTTGTGATCCAACGAGTGCGAGTCGTGTTTTCTCAGCTTTAGCATCGGCGATTGCAGTTTCCAGCCGACTCAGGTAGAAACCCCTCTCTTTTGCAGTGATACCAAAATACCTTTTCCGAACCTGACCTGCATCTCCTCTTCTTCCAATTTCCGGATATTTTTCTGATTCTCTTCCTTCAATTTCCAGAAATTTTTCTGATTCTCAGCTTTGACGATGTTGGTTTCAACAATTTCCTTGCGGATCTCAGCTTTTACACGTTCACCCGAGTCCCTCTCTTTTCTGCGTATTGTAAACTTCAATTCAGCTCCTCCTGCAATCGTGCAATGCGGGTCTCCAGCTTTTCACTCTCCGCTAAACCCGCAAAGTGTTCATCCATGTTTGGGTGAGACATTGTTTGCTGAATGGTGATAGTTTGACAATGTAGAAACAGTAATAAACTTTATAATACTAACATAAGTAATAATATTAATAAAACGTGAAGACGTGGGGGAGGATGGGGAGAGGCTGTCCCTAATTGTTTCTTCTATTTTCACTTCACCACCCAGCCAATCAAAACAAAACATATGTTGCATTCGACGAGCACACTCCCCCTTCTCTGAGCATAACAGAGCACAACCTGATTAGGTTCTTGGAATCTTAGAAAATGGCATCCAAAGCAAAGGAAGTACTTGGCTTGAGTTGTTTATAAATTTCATGAATTGCATAGCTTTCGTGGAATCCTTGCCCACAGCTCTTGAAATCTATCATTCAGTTCCTCCCGCAACTCCACCATCTCCTGCCGTGATCCAGTGTTGAGTGCGGATAGCTGCTTTGCCAGGTATTCCCCACTAGTCAAATGTGCAAGTGCTTCCTTTGCTTCGTAGTTCTTTCCTATCTATCGCTGCTGCGTATTGAAACACCATGAATCTAGAAAAAAAAATTTAAAATACATCACGAACACGTGATGATGCCACAATACTTATATTTTTCCAATTAGGACATAGCTTGTATCCCTAATTATGAATAAAATGAACAAAAGCGACTCCAAACTTAATGTGAATGTGTAAGTACTTATAATGTTTTACAATGAATTATCTGTTTGAATGGAATAAATAAGATCAACGTCTGATTCGAATTGTCAACTGTAAGGTGGTTCGATTGGAAACATTCTTTGAAATCTGTTTTTTTTTGACAAAATGGAATTAATTAAGAAAAACTTTCTGCCAAAAAAAAAAAACGTAAAAAAAATGAATTAGGTAAATAATAATATTAAATTGTTAAAAAAAATGTCTAAAAAAAAAAAAAAAAAAAAAAACTCGCTAACATTATTTTCATGTTTTTTTTTTTAAAACCAGCTCAAGGATCGCTACTCAGTTCATAGTCTTCGAGATTCCTTCGAACTTGTTCGCGTATTCGCTCAGCCTCAGCCTGATCATAGGAGAGGCGAGTCTTGATGATGTTCTTTATTCCGTTACTCCAACTGTTGTGAGTGTTGCTTAAGAATACCATCAGTTCTGGTACAACTGAGTGAAGAAGGACATCGAGTTGGATAATAAACTTAGGTGTCGGAACAATGTCGATAACATCTTCGGACTCCAGTTCTGTAATCGATTCTACTTCTTCTTCTTCTTCTTCTTCTTCCTGTTGTGGATCTGCTGCTCCTTTTTGTTGACCTTCCCGTTCCTTAATTAAAGCAATGAGTTCTGGGGGCATATCTCCCTCGTCTCCTCGTTGATCAACGAAGTCGAATATCGACTCAACGTTGTCAGTTAAAGTTTCGCTAAAACTGAAGTTCCCTCCGTCGGAAACCCCGTAGTACGAATCCAATGCCGTCAGAGTCAGCGTTCCCAGAGCCGCAAAGGCTTCGTTTTGAGCTTCTTTACTTTTAAAGAGCTCTCTGTGATCTGATCGTACATTAGACGGAAGCTGTGCCAACCGAAAACATAATTCTGCTGAATCAGATAACTTTCCATTCTGAGACAGAAATATCTCTCCAGACTCGCATCCGAAATGTTTTAAAATAAGATCCTCCTCTTCAGCTTCAGGTACGTAGTAATGAATTCCAATTGGAATCTTTTCATCCCAAACGTAATATCTGACAAGTAGCTCTTGTCTTGATAATGAAGGTGAGTAAGCGATACAAACTTCACTTCCTTTCTTTGCGTCATTCTGTAGAACTCCAATTACCGTATTGTCGTCTGGCATGTGAAGAGTGAGTACATTACAATTACTGTGAGCCTGCCTCATAGATATCATGATCGGTGAGATTAAAGTACCAAATGGAGATAGCAGACCACGTTGACGAAGTGTTAGGGATACCCAAAGTAGTATTTCTTTTATTTTTAATTTTTGATCATCGGTTGACATCCGTGACTTCCAAGACGAAGATTTCAACTTCGATAATGTTGAAAACCAGTTGTCAGCTCTCTTTGTTATTAAAGAGAATTCTCTTTGAAATCCGGGTGAGAGCTGTCTAACGTCTTCTGTTGTAAATATAAAATGATCATGATACCATTCATTGTACTTATCGATCAGCAGCATTGCGATTGCCAATTCAGTTGCCTCATCATCATGAATAAGTAAGTGAGGAGGTGTGTAAGCCGTCGATGTTTCTTCGTTCTCATCTTCACCCCTCGAAGATGACAGTATAGATGATATTTCGTGTTTCTCACTCCCACCATTCTCTCCAAACACAATTTCCGCAGCGCCATCTGCATGAACTATGTCACTTAATTTTTGTTTAAAAACTACTTCTCCTTTTTTCATGTCATTTTTTAAAATTGTTTTATCCCCTATCAAACCTTCACCAACAGGGACGATATCCGTCAGCATCTCTGCCACAGCTATCTGAATAAAAGTGACAACAACGAAATATGTTTTGAACATTGGGTGTTGTTGTTTACTGTTTGTGGGTAAAAAAAAAAAAGAAATTATATTATTTTTTAATAATTTGAGGACTTTATTATCATCAAAACTGTTTTTAACTTGAAAAAAAAAAAAAAAAAAAAAAAAAAACGATCTTCATAATGAGAAATATGAATTGCGTGTAAATATATAATTTTCTTTTTTTATTTTTTTTATCGTTTAAGTCGCTTTCGTTTTAGAAAACTTCGATTTGTGTTCAGACGTGGGATTGAATCGCCAGCTCCAGGAGGAGGATCCTGAGGTGGTTTCGGAATAGTTATTGCGATAGTGGGAGCGGTTGCTTTATAAAAATTCATTTTATTAATAAATCCTCGTTTCACTTTCTTCAGTCGAATACCAGGAGGACACCTCGGCTGTTTTAATATTTCTCGCAGTGCTGTCCTCGCACTTGTAGGTGCCAGTGCCAATTGCCTCGTTCTCGGTGGAGGAATCCTGTGATGACTCACAACGTCCCACTGCCCAGGTACTAGGTTAGGTGGGATGTGACTAGCTAATGGAGGGGCTTTATGAACAATTCCAACAGTAATCCCTTGAGGAGGTGATAACCGTGATGATGAGTTGTACAACAACAGCGACTCCCTCGCTGTTATATCCGCATTCTCGATAGCGACAAGAGCCCAATTTCTATTCTGTTGAAATACAGATCGCGGTAGTCGAACATCAGACTCTGAAGGGGTTTCATTAATAACTAATTCCTCGTCGATTTCCCTTTTGGTGTTCTCAACCAGAAGATGAAAACTCATTTATGTTGTTTGACTGTACAAACAAATCATTTTGAAAAACACAGAGAGAGAAGAGAGTCATTTCAAAAAAGTTTATTACCAAGTTCCTCCCTCAGAGAGAACGTAAGTTCACTCCAAAATAATATATTCAGCGAGTTCGAAGACCAGGTCCGAGTCTTATTGATCTGCTGATTGGTCGTTTTGTGGCGTTGAATGAGATGTCAATTTGTGAAGTACATTCGGAGTTTGCGAATGAAAGATCAGTCGGATTTTTAAATGAGACTTTTGGAACAAGTTTAGCAAATGTAGCAAACTTATCTGTTCGTCGTTTATCAGTCAGCTGATACTTCACATTGAGAGGATGTTGTTGGCTGTTCCATTCTACTGATTGCCAATCAGAAACAACATATCCAACTCGATTTCTTTGACATCGAGAAATCTGTTTCTTAATAAACGGTCCAGGTATGTATTTCATTGCCGGATCTTCGTAAGCACATCCGATAGTACCTCCCGTCGGTTTTAAGAATACTTTTTTATTCAATCCTTTACTGGGAAGGGATCTCGCTATGTCAATAAATCCGTGAGTCTTCTTCTCTTGAGTCGACCATTCGACGTTGTATGAGAGGTTGTTTGTGTTCATTTGTGAGTCCAACAGTCGATTGCCGCTCATCTTATCTCCTCGTCCTGTTCTTCTGATTGACATTTGAATCTTTCGGTGGTCGCTGATGTTGTTTTCAATATCGTACATTATGTCATTCCCTTGATTATGTCCAGTTCTCGAAGATGACTTGTTTCTCTGACTCCTCGTGCTGGTCTTGTCAAAATAGAAACTCGGAACTCGACAGCTCATCAAAGTTTGTGTTCTGACATTCTCATGGTTGTTGTTATTTTATTTTTCTGTTGTAAAGAACTTCATGGGACACTTTACAAAAAAAAAAAAAAAAAAAAAAAGAAAAGGTTTCCATCCTAAAGGTTAGGTAACGGATAGAACCATTCGTTGTTAATATAAATCACATTAAAGTGGTATCTCAACACAAGCGTTGTTGTCGACCCATTGACCAAAGATCTCTCCTTCTTTCTCATACTGAGTTAGACAGAAGATCACATTTGAGTGAGCGACGACAACTATTTTATCATCGGTTAGGGTGGTCAAGTATTGTCGGAGTTTTGAAACACGAGATTCGAAGTGTTCTTCGGGTTCAAATGGAGGGGATTGCATGTCTTTCCAAATGTCGTTGAGATCTTTTCCAGAATACCACCATCGATCTGTTGTTAAAAGGGAAGTGTTTATCCAGGGAAATCTATTCTTAAGCTGCTCTCGATCACTTCCAATATCGCAGGTGTCAAGAAGGTGTTCAGCAGCGAGAGGTTGGATTACATGCGGAACATCTCCAGTCACTATTCCAGGAAATATTAACATCGCTGTTTCAATTGCTCTCCTCAAAGGACTGATCACAACAATATCTGCTGTCACAGTTCCGGTCATTTCTTTACATTTTTGAATTCCTTTTTCTGTAATACCACAGTCGACTAGTTTCTTCATCTTCTCATCGAATCTCTTATCGTTATCACCGTCGAGTTCATAATTAAATTCTGACTCAGCGTGTCGGATGACGATGGCAGTCTTGTCGGACATAAAATAAAAACAATAAATCTGATGTAAAAAAAAAGAATTAGTTTACATTACTAACAGACTTTACTCAACTTGTTTCTCATCATCAGAGTTCAGACTTCAGGTCGGATCTGAAAACATTACTGCGATCTGTGTTGTCATCTATTTGAGTTTACTGACAGAAAAGAAGAAAATAAAATGGAACTCCACAAGAGACTGACTTCAGTTAATTCTATTTTTCTAATGTGTTTTCTATGTGTGATTTCTTTTTTTGTTTAACAATTTTAAAGTGGAAAAAAAAAAAAAAAAGAAGAAGAAAGGAAAATTACAAAAACTTCCCCTGCTATTCGTAGGGAAAACAAAAATATTTTCTTAAAAAAAAAAAGGGAGAATGAGTTCTGTCTGACTCTCAAGGTGATATGAGATGTTTCTGTCTGAGTAGGAGGTCATCGTGCTGTCGGATCTTTGATTCTAATTTTCGAATAGTCTCGCGATGAACAGCAATTTCTTGATCCTTCTTTGTGATTGTTGTGACCACACGTTGTTGAACAGCTTCTAGTTCTTCTCCATGTTTCTCATCGCGGTCGTCTAGTTGATCAGAAGTTTGTTGTTTTTGACGAACAAACTGCTGGTGGAACTTTTCTATTTCAGCTTCGAGTGATCTTTGAGCTGCAGCAGCTTCAGAAAGACGAGATTCAAAACGAGATTCGATCATCACTTCAGATGACCGAAGACGAGAAGCAAACCCGCCTTCGACATCATCTCGTTCTGCTTCCCAACGTTCTCTCTCTCTTCGGATACGAGAAGACTGGTCAGATAGTAAATCATCCTTTTCGTTTATTATATTTTTCAGTTCTCGATTTTCTTCTTCGCAATTCTTCAACTTACACGTCTGAACGTCTCGTTCTCGTTCGGCGTTTGTCAAAAGTTCCTGCAGCCGTCGTTGTTGATGTCTGCTTTCATCGTTCATTCGCAAAGTTTCATCCTCGAGTTTCGATATGATATTATTAACTTCTAAATCTCTTTGGGATGTTAGTTTTGCTGTGAGGTCTTCTTCTTTTGTTTTGAGGAAATCAGATGCTTCTCTCCGAAGTTTTTCATTCAAAAGTTCAATTTCCATATTCTTATCAGACTCAAGTTGGGTACGCAGGGCAGCTATTTCTGAGTCCTTCGCCTGTCGAATTTCTTTTTTATGATCTTCAAGAGAATGATGCAGACTTCTTTGAGCGTTGTCTTCATTATTTCTACTCTCAGTGAGGGATTGTTCCAACGACTGGACTTTCATTCGATAAGACCGGCGTTCTTCTTCAATCGACTCTTCGAGAAGTTGACGTTCCCGGAGATGAGTTCTTCGCTCTTCATCCATCCGAGTTTCAAGTCTCCTCGATTGGTCATTTAGTCTGTCATGAAAACTTTCTCTTACATTAGATAACGCGTCCTCTCTGTCTGATGCCGCCTTCGATGTTAAAGTTGTTATTTCTCTGTTTCGGTCGTTTAATATTTGATCTTTACGTCTGAGTTCTGTATTGTGTTCTTCCTCAACTCGTCTGATCTCAGATTTATGTTTTGATAATAACATTGCGATGTCGGGTTCTAATGCTTTGACTGCAGCTGCTTTTATTTTCTTTGTTTCCGAAGCGATCCATTGAGCTCGTTTTTGTTTTTCTGTTGTAGTCAGTTGCGTTTTGATATTAGCAATCTGTGAGAGGTGTTGTTGTTCGGTCTTCTTACTCTTCCTCTCAGTGGTGTCTTCTTGTTTTTGTAGAGCTTCTTGAGTGTCAATGAGTTGTGTTGTGAGTCTTTCCTTATCCTCGAGAAGTTGATTAAGTAGTGTAACATTTCTTTTAACAACATTCTCGTAATCTTGTTTTAGAATCCGAGTGTGGTCTTCATTAGCAGCTTGTGTTTCTGCTATCCTGTTGTGTTCTCGAGTTTCATTCTTTTTGATTACCAATTTAAGTTCTTCGATTACTTTATCTTTCTGTCTGCTCTCATGATGAAGTTTATCAATCTTTGCTTTCACACCTGTGAAGACAGACTCAGCATCATTAACAGTACCTCCAACAGTTAGTGTCTCAGTCTCACCAGATACTGACGAGGTATCCATCAGTTCGATGTGATTAGCTAATGCTGACTTCGTAAGGAAACCTGACTGCTCAACAGTTGAAACAGAACTGACAGAATAGGCGTCCACACCATCCAAGTAATCCAATATGTTGCTGTATCTCTTTTCATTGCGAGTCTTCTTCTTCATACCAACTCGTCGGGATTCGCTCATCTTGTTGTCCTGTTTTTGAAGAGTAGTACAACATTATAATCACAAAGAAAAAAAACAGGAAAAAACTTCTTCTTCTTTTTTTTCTTTTTGGTTACTACAAGTCAATCTTGTACGGAAATTCGCCATTCGCAGCACCAAAAGACATGTCCCTTTTTTTTCTTTTTTTTTTGTTTCAGAAGTAACTAAAACTATGAACGACCCCCTCGCACGGAGTACTAACCGAATAGGTGACGAAGACTAACTAATACCAAAACTAATGAAAACAACTATTTGACGGGAGGATCGTCTCCCAAAAAGAAAAAGTAGATCCCGCGGGAGGGGGACTCCCCCAAAAAAAGAAAACCTTTCATTTCGTGAAGGCTTTAAAACAACAACAGGAGTAACTATACCAATCTGTGAGAAAGCACTGATGAGACAGTCAGTTTTAGGTCTTAACTGTACCGGACTATATGAGAAAGAGAAGGAGAAGAAAATAAATATCGCGCGAGGACAACGTTCCGAGGACAGAGTCTTCCATCCCTGTTGGTGGGAACAATCTGAAAAAGAAGAGTCGACATTTGACATCCAACGTCCACCATCGAAGGAATTTATTTAAAAAAAAAAAAAAAACCTTCGATACAGACAACTGTTTCCATTATTTCTTTATTCCGGGAGGAATGCTAGTTATTATTCACAACCATGATGACTCTCACACATAAGAAGAGAGAGACTCCATCACTTCGTCATATCATAAGTTATATAACAAAAACAACATCCGTAGAAGTTATCCGCACTAAACGACTACGGAGGATAGATCGATAAAAAAACACAAGAAATTATTATAAGAGAATGCGCACTAATTCAAAATATAAAAAAAGGAAATAGACAGATATTGATAAGGAAGTCTTGCTTCACTGCTGGTCTCTCATGCCTTCCCCTCAGCCGGGGGCTTCATCAAAAGACCCGGCTGACTGTAGTTGCATTTTTAACTACTTTCTCTGCAGCAGTAATATTTGCTTTAGAATTGTTGGAGGAGAACAAAAAGAATCAAAACAATAAATAAAATAAATGAACTGCTTCTATAGAGTAACGTAACCACATTCTCCAAGGAGAGTTCAATTGGAAAAGGTAAAATAGATAAAATGCCAGCTTTCTTGTTTACTGAGTACCCGCATCAAGACGTTGGCACGACGAGGTCTAAAAAAAAAAGTCGCTTCTCAAAACTTCACAACTGCAACAACATGCGCGCTGCGGGTAATAATAAACAAAACAAAAAACAAAAACAAAAAACCATTCAGATAAAAAAGCCTTATTTTTTTAGTGATCGCAAACAAAAAATCCAACCACGAGACTCTCTGACGATAACAGCCGTAGAACAACCTGAACCAGACGACTACCTAAACCACCGGCTGCACAAACAGACAGTGTTTGAGACGCCAAGTTGACCATAATAAATAAACGGCTCCTTAATCTGAAATAGTTTCCTCCTACGTCTTCATCGATGCATTAAAAAAAATAAATGAACGGAAAAAAAAATCCGAGGAAAGAATGAAATAAGAGGAATCTTTGCACAACTCTCTTTTTTTTTTTTTTTTTTTTTTTTTGGAAAAAAAAGGTTTGCTTCCAAAGAAAAAAAAAAAAAAAAAAAAAAAAAAGAAAATTGAGTTTTAGATAAAATAAATTAATAGTTATAATTAAGAGGACAGGCTGCTTTTTATTTAAGAAAAGATGTCTTCCTCTAAACTAGAAACTGAGATCAAGAAAGACGAGATAATTAGTTTGGTGAACTCAAACAGGTCACCGATAGTACCAAATCAGGTAAACTCTCAAAGAGAATACAACTCTTCGGGTATTCCCAACGCTGCGGTACAAACAAAAGTTTATTTAAAAAAAAAAAAAAAAAAAAAGAAACTCAGTCAGGGTAATAATATGAGTTATTTAATCCAACGTTTCGACTTGCTTTGATAATATTTTTTTTTTTTTTTTTTTGGGAAAACTTCTATGTCCACACAAAAGTTTTTTTTTCAAAAAAACACGGATCGCAACACAAAGTTTGCTGCAAAAAAAAAAAAACGTTCTTTTTGGGGCAATACAGAAGGGACTGAATTTCTTACATAGATGGTGAAGAGGGAGTTGCACAGCTGCCAAAGGTGAAAGATCTTATCACAGGTACGGGGATCCCTGACACTGATACTAAAGTATTGTTCAGCTTAAACATGAATCCGTAAAGGATGAAAGCCCAATAATTCGGAGAAAAAAAAAGTCCAAGAAACCTGTACCGAAGCCCAAGAAGGTCATAAAAACTCTTCACTTCCGTATGACAAAAAGGTTTGTGCTTCGTGTCCACACAAACAGTCATTTTGGATGTGATGATTTGGCCTGAAATTCGTTATTTTTACTTCGTGTAGAAAATAGGAGTTTTCCCTAAAAAGCCAATCGTATTTGAGCAGATTAGAAACAAAAAAAAACTAAAATTCAGAGTGAGCCTTAAAATTATTTGCTGCCCGAAAAAAACAATAAAAAAAACTAACCGCACAGGGG
Source organism: Flectonema sp. DT1601 (assembly GCA_964019425.1). Taxonomy (NCBI): domain Eukaryota; phylum Euglenozoa; class Diplonemea; order Diplonemida; family Diplonemidae; genus Flectonema; species Flectonema sp. DT1601. The sequence continues at coordinate 531,504 of OZ025805.1, read as the reverse complement.
GGAGGTAAAACTTGATGAAGGGGAGGATGGAGAGAAGAACAAGCATCACCAAGAAAATCGGCTCTCAATCTGAAAAAAAAAAAAAAAAAAAAAACTTCCTCATATTTGGTTGCACAAACTTGAGAAGGGAAGTACTAACATTCACTTTGAGATGAAGTTGAGACAAAAAAAAAAAAAAAAAACAGAACGAATATCGAACATAGTAGTACCAGTAGTAAGGTTATATTAAATTACTAAACTCAAAAAAGAAAAACAGAAAAGAAAAGAAAGGGAATGATCAATATTAAACAACACTTTTCAAATCAATGGTATAAAAAAAGAAAAAACCATCTCAAGAGTAGTTCCGTTTCTTCTTTGATCGCAGACAATAATCCTAATCGGCAAAGGACCATTAGAAATATCAGTTTATTTTATTTAAATCTGAATTTGAAGGAGGTTGTCGAGTAAACACCTGTGAGACCACAAAAAGAGGGGAATCAACTTAAGTTTTTGTTTTCTGACTTATTAACTACATATACTATTATAGAGAAATATTTTAAACAGGGCAAACATAACGAACGAAGGCTTCGATCTTGAAGTGATTATTATGTGGGTAACAAGACACTAAGCAGTAAGTTGGGAAACAGAAGAAAAAAAAAAAAAAAAACTTTAAAAATTCAGAACCACGTAAGACAACCCGATTACCTCGGAGAAGACACCCAAAGCAGACGCAACAGAATTGTGATCACCAGCTGGGGAATTGGAATAGAAAACAATTTGTTTGAGAGGTTCAGCCACCACTAGTGTGACAACCATAACCAAACCCATCCCACGCAGTAATCCATCACATTGAGCATTAGACCAGTATGGGAGAATCAAAGCTGCCACAGCAACAATAACAAACCCAGCAAAACAAACAAACCAACCAAACTTATAGATGAAAGAAGGTATTTCTAGAGGTAGCCTCCCTGAACAGATTGACATCCAATATCTCAATGTCAATATTATCCCAAGAATTGACAATAATATGGGCATCCACACGGAATCGAACTTGCCAACTGATGGCACGTTGCTATTCTTTTTAAGCGAATCGTGAAAATGCAATACAAGAGCCAATTGGGTCCCCCAAAGCAACACAAATATTACGGAAAGGATCATTCTTATTATAGTTTTGTGAGATGACGTTGTCCACAACAACATACCCACAGCCCAGGATGATACAGCGTGAGCACATGTCCAGCTGGTTGATAATTGATACCAGTGAAACAAAGTAATCGCAAGCACTCCAGCAGGCAATCCGCAAACAAACAGCGGAACTAATTCACTAAAAAAACGATCAGAAGCTAAAATGAAATTACACATTACGACAACAAACAACATCATTACACCTCCACCATAAGAGTACAGCGACACAGCAGTTGAAAGACCAATTCCCAACAAAATACCAACAAGCCAAACACAAACAGCTAATGTTTTTTCAGATCTAAACCGATCAGAAAAATTGCCTCTGAGGGAATCGAACTTGTTGTTATTTCGAGGAGAAATATCATTAACGTGATAGTTGAAGTCGATGGCCAATAAAATGGCAGGGGTCGCCTTGGAATTCGATTCCACAGTTTTTTTCAAATGAAACCACCGCAGGATACTAAAATGACCTCCAGCGGGAGTCGTAGCTCCGTAATTCCTAACTAATAAATCCATATTCAAATCAACTTCGTGAGTGGTGGCTTGAGATTCATCCTTTAGCTGTATTCTAACCGGAGTACTACGAATGCCGTCAGAGTCTATCATCACTGGTAGAGAAACAGGTTGCAGTTTGTTGGATGTGTTTGCGTTGGATTTTAGTGTTTTTTCATTTGTTGAGGATGATGAAATAACTATTTCCCTCATACTCTGACAATCGATACCGGAATATGATTTGATGTGAACCGTCGTGAAAGCGATCTTCTTAACCGGAAGAAGATCGTTTTGCTTCGAATCTGTTATTTTACTTTGAAAAGCAACTTGGCAAAAACCAGCCAAAGTCATCCCAACAAACACACTTCCAATGCTACTGAAAATTGAAAATTCCAAACTCACGTCTTCTCCTCGCAATTCAATTACTCCGATCTGACTGAAAATTGCGAAGTTAACAAAAACTGTGAAGGCGGCCATTCTTTTTGGTCTGTTGTAGTTTAAGATTGACATCTTTGATGAAGAAATAAACAACGAAAGCAACAAGTGATAAGACCACATCCACTGGAGTATGGAATCAATACGGCAATGACATTCTCGGACTAATGTTGTGATTTTGACAGCGGAATTCCCAATTTGAGTTTCTGAATAAGTTTCTGAAACGTCGTCTGAGAGCATATCGACTGCTATTCTTCCCATCGATGCAGCTGATGATCTAATGGAAGGATTCCTTAACGATGCGAGGAGGTGATGATCAGTAGCTGGACTACCTGCGATAGTCGATTCGATATCACTCTCACTGTTTGGTAACGTCATCGCGTTGTTTCCCATTTCAAATAATCGATTTTGTGATCTCCTCATCGAAGGCGATCCTCTCAAACCTGAAGTTCTCGAATCAGGTGAACGACCAATAGAACATCCTCCTCCCTGAGGTGTCGTCATACTCCCCTGAGGGGTCGTCACACTAATTGAGCTTCGAAAACTTCTTCTGACGCTGACATCATCAGCCCATGCGATTGGTACACTCGATGTGTTCTCATGTTCATACTCGTCATTGCTGTGAAGATTTTCAATCCGACTGACATAACAATTATGTACTAAAACAGAACTGATTTGAGCGATAATAAGAACACAAAGTACTACAGCAATTGGAAAGGTATTCGTGAGGTCTGGTTCATCATCGATATCAAAGTTTTGATCAGAAGACGTAACATCCTCAGAAGGTAATAAAGACCCGTCAGTAAAGATTCCAATCGTCTTCTGTTCTGATGATTTAAACACCACATCGATAGTGATGGTGTTGTCTGTTTCAGTTTCAAGGTTTGAAATACCTCTTTCAGATGTCGAAGGCAAACATCTGTCGGATGTCATTTCAGTTGAGTTGTTGTTGTAATTAAAAACAGTTCTTCGATTGAATTTAACTTCAGGATGAGATGGTGTCATCCACATCTCAGTGATTGGATCAAAACTCTTCCAAGTCATCCTACAAGGAGTTGGTCTGAGAAGGACTCTCGGAACAGGAATAGTAATCCTAACAGTCGTGTGTAAGGCTCCTATCATCTGAATAGTAGTCACCAGACCAGTGTTGTTTTCACTTCCTGGATATCTAATTGATTTAACAACTTCAACACCAACACTAATCGGTTTCGAAGTCATTATCGTTATCTCACCGAAGTCAGCAGTCGCAGCTCCAGCAATCGACACTTCAGAAGTATCAACAGCAACGTTCACAATCAAATCTCCTCCGGAATCGAACTTGAGAAATTTTTTTTCATTCAACGCTCGTGATGATATTTTACCAGATGACTGTAAGACTTCTAAAGACAGAGACGGATCAGCTGTTGAAGTAACAGTGAGAAGTGATGTGACGCTATCTAAAAGTGTATCAATACTGAAAGGAGACAGAACTGTAGTCGCGGTTACGATATTTTGAAGTAAAGCAGCTCCTTCTTTGATAACTGTGGTTCTCTCACCAGGAAATGATGATTGAGTTGCCTGGAATACCATCTCAGTAAGAGAATAGATCGAATCGTCACCAAGTGAATTCAACATTGGGATCTTAACTGCTGAAGCAGTTCCCCATACTTGTATCGCGTATTGGTTTGTTGGTAAGTCTTCATTTGACTTAAATTCCACCGTCAGAGTGATCAAATGGATTCCTGCTGATAACGGAGCGATTACTATATTTCGATTCAATCCGGAATACCACATCCTACCATCGACTAATACGACGTAGTGGATGTTGTCTCGTTCTGATATGTTCCAATTTGGGATTATTACATTGCAACTACCAGGGACGTCTGTGTTGAATAAAAGTTTTGTTTCAGTCCAAATAATAACAACAGAACCGCATGCCGTGCGAGTAGTTGAAAGTGATTGTCGCTTGGCGATGCGATACCAAACTCCAGGACGGGTTTCCATATCCGTCTTGTTGTTTATAATTAAAATAGAAGCACTCGAATCACAAGAGACATCATCGTCTTCGAGAAGGATCTCAAACTCTGATGACGGAACGAACACCTTCCTTCCAACTCTAGCAATACCAAATGACCCCACAGTCAGTGGACGTTCTTGACAAATTGTTCCTCCGTATCCTTGTTGACATTTACAACTAAAACCAGTTGGTTGATCTTCACAGATTCCATTATTTTCACAAGGGTTGGGATAACAGTCGAGTACTTCAAATGTCTGAGGAGCAGGTGATGCTGTCGAAGGTACTGAAGGCATCACAACAGGAGGCGGCTGACTAATAGGAGGCGCCGCAACAGTTGGTGATGGCCGTGGAGTCGCAGTTGGAGGCGCAGTTGGTGATGGCTGTGGAGTCGCAGTTGGAGTCGCAGTTGGTGATGGCTGTGGAGTCGCAGTTGGAGGCGCAGTTGGTGATGGCTGTGGAGTCGCAGTTGAAGTCGCAGTTGGTGATGGCTGTGGAGTCGCAACGGTTGGTGGTCGTGGAGTAGCAACAGTTAGTGATGGCTGTGGAGTTGGTGATGGCTGTGGAGTTGGTGATGGCCGCGGAGTCGCAGTCGGTGATGACCGTGGAGATGTTGGCACAGCTGTCGGTAACGCAGTTGGAATCGACGTTGGCACAACTGTTGGAACAGCTGTCGGTACAGCAGTTGGGACCGCCGTTGGCACAGCAGTCGGGATCGCAGTTGGCACAGCTGTCGGTACAGCAGTCGGGATCGCAGTCGGGACCGCCGTTGGCAGAGCAGTCGGTACAGCAGTCGGGACAGCTGTCGGTATCGCTGTTGGCACAGCAGTCGGGACCGCCGTTGGCACAGCTGTCGGTACAGCAGTTGGGACCGCTGTTGGCACAGCTGTCGGAACAGCAGTCGGAATCGCTGTCGGTACAGCAGTCGGAACCGCTGTTGGCACAGCTGTCGGTACAGCAGTCGGGACCGCAGTTGGCACAGCTGTCGGAACAGCAGTTGGCACTGCAGTCGGGACCGCCGTTGGCACAGCTGTCGGTACAGCAGTTGGGACCGCTGTTGGCACAGCTGTCGGTACAGCAGTTGGCACTGCAGTCGGGACCGCAGTTGGCACAGCTGTCGGAACAGCAGTCGGAACCGCTGTTGGCACAGCTGTCGGTACAGCAGTTGGCACTGCAGTCGGTACAGCAGTTGGCACTGCAGTCGGGACCGCAGTTGGCACAGCTGTCGGTACAGCAGTTGGCACTGCAGTCGGTACAGCAGTTGGCACTGCAGTCGGGACCGCAGTTGGCACAGCTGTCGGTACAGCAGTCGGAACCGCCGTTGGCACAGCAGTCGGAACAGCAGTCGGGACAGCTGTCGGTATCGCTGTTGGCACAGCTGTCGGTACAGCAGTTGGCACTGCAGTCGGTACAGCAGTTGGCACTGCAGTCGGGACCGCAGTTGGCACAGCTGTCGGAACAGCAGTCGGAACCGCTGTTGGCACAGCTGTCGGTACAGCAGTTGGCACTGCAGTCGGTACAGCAGTTGGCACTGCAGTCGGGACCGCAGTTGGCACAGCTGTCGGTACAGCAGTCGGAACCGCCGTTGGCACAGCAGTCGGAACAGCAGTCGGGACAGCTGTCGGTATCGCTGTTGGCACAGCTGTCGGTACAGCAGTTGGGACCGCTGTCGGAACAGCAGTTGGCACTGCAGTCGGAACAGCAGTCGGAACCGCTGTTGGCACAGCTGTCGGTACAGCAGTCGGGACCGCAGTTGGCACAGCTGTCGGAACAGCAGTCGGTACAGCAGTTGGCACTGCAGTCGGAACAGCAGTCGGAACCGCCGTTGGCACAGCAGTTGGGACCGCTGTTGGCACTGCAGTCGGAACAGCAGTCGGTACAGCAGTCGGGACCGCTGTTGGCACAGCTGTCGGTACAGCAGTTGGGACCGCTGTCGGTACAGCAGTCGGAACAGCAGTCGGAACCGCTGTTGGCACAGCTGTCGGAATCGCTGTTGGCACAGCTGTCGGTACAGCAGTTGGGACCGCTGTCGGTACAGCAGTCGGAACAGCAGTCGGAACCGCTGTTGGCACAGCTGTCGGTACAGCAGTTGGCACTGCAGTCGGGACCGCAGTCGGAACCGCCGTTGGCACAGCAGTTGGGACCGCTGTTGGCACTGCAGTCGGGACCGCAGTTGGCACAGCTGTCGGAACAGCAGTCGGTACAGCAGTTGGCACTGCAGTCGGTACAGCAGTCGGGACAGCTGTCGGTATCGCTGTTGGCACAGCTGTCGGTACAGCAGTTGGAACCGCCGTTGGCACAGCTGTCGGAACAGCAGTCGGAACCGCCGTTGGCACAGCTGTCGGAACAGCAGTCGGTACAGCAGTCGGGATCGCTGTTGGCACAGCTGTCGGGATTGCAGTTGGAATCGCAGTGGGCGGCATCGCTGTTGGGGTTCGCAGTACACGAAAATCATCGAAATCAAAAATGTAAAAATTTTCCTTACAAATTAAATAAACATAATTCTCATCCACTTCTATCCCATACCCTTCAGAACAACTGCTGAATGTGAATATTAATGTTGGAGTAGTGAAGATGGAGGTAACTTCAAAGGCTTTGAAACCAGGGGAACCTTTATTAGCAACAAAAAGAATACTCTCCCTGATTAAGACGTCTTTGATGTCATCAAAGCCGTTTAGTATGGCAGTTTGAGGAGGTGTACCAGATGACAGTCTGTTGTAGATTTTAACTTGTTTTTCATCACCGACATAGATTCCTGTGGTATCGACGTCTACAGCTTGTGATTTCTTATCTGTTGTGATGGTCCAGATTTTTGACGGAGATCCGCTGCCGAAATCAACCATGTGAGTAGCTGTCTCACATGCTAAGAATATCTCATTGCCATCAACAGCGATGTCGTAACCAAACTTATCATTAATCACGATGTTACTTTGTTGAGAGAGCTGTCCATTTGTTGAAACACTGTATCTCCTAACCTCGCATTTCAACAACAAAGCAAACAACGCACTGCTACCATCAGAAGCAACTGACGTACAATCGTACGGAACACTTTTAGTTTTACTTACTTGAGTTGAGATCACTGATTTGATTGACTGGTCGTCACCAAATATTAAAAACCCATTCGAACGGGTTACGTCAAAAGTATCAGAAAGTGGAATGGAATTCTTTGATTTCGATGAAAGAGTACTCGGGTTACTCACATCTATAAAAAAAGGACTCTTCCCAGACACATATGCGTTTCCTCCATGAAGTGCTATTGAATTTCCTTCTTCGGAACTAGTGCCGCGACTACCAATTGGAGACAGAGCAAAGCAGTTCACGATTGCGATAATAAGAAGCACCGCTTTTCGTATCATTTTCTTTTTTTTTTTTTTTTTTTTGTGTTATAAAAAAAAAAAAAAAAAAAAAAAAAAAAAATGATTCTGAAGAGAGAGAATAAAAATAAAAAACATAAACACGGTTACCCAAAAAGAAAACCTTTACCTGGTCACCCACATCATCTGTCTTCTAGTTGGGGAGAGAAGATGAAAACCAAATAATAATAATCATATCACGTCGTTAAATAAGAATGTAAACCAAACTGTTCAGACGATGAATGTCTTTAACTTGTATTTGGTACGACAACGTAACGGGAATTGAAAAAAAATCAAAAAAGAAAAAAATAATAATAATAAAAACATCCATCCACCTCTCCCGAAAGGATTGAGTTATTCCATCACAGGAACTCCTCTTCGGAATCACAATTCGGAGTGTCAACCAACTCTCCTCTCTCTCTCTCACATCACAAAGAGAGTGTAGTTCAACAAGACGCTGTTTATAAGAGCCGTAGCAGGGTCCTGTTGTTGTTATGTTTAAATACCAAAGTTCTCGTCAGGTAATTTGTCACCAACACCGCCCCGAGAGAAAAATAAAAAATAACAATTGCTGTCGGCGATAATTTTTTCATATACTGCTACTGGAAATATTACTGCGTGGAAAAATTAGTGCGGTTTGGTAGAGGTGCTCTCTGCTAACTTTTTTTTTAGGCCAAGATGCCTCTTATCTAATAGTCGTAGTTGGAGTAAGAAAAGTAGGAACAGAATCTGATGGGGAAAAATGATATCGCGAGATGTTCACACTACAATAAGAATATGTTACTGCAACTGGACTGCGTGGAAAAAAAACCGCACTAAATTTTTTCACGCAGTAGTATATTCCACCGCTGCTCAGGATTGATTTTCTTTTTCAAGCTGTATTTTTCTGCTGGTACACTTGGATGCCTTACACAACAAAAAAATCAACCAATTTTTTTCCTACCACCTGTGGAATACCAACAACTGAATGCCGAGAGATAGTCAAACAGAAACAGGGACTCCAAAGGAAGAGAAGCTCAAGGAGCAGATTGGATAAGTACAACTCCAACAAAGACTCTAACAGAAGGAAGACGAGATGCAAAAAGAAAAGTCAGCAGAGAGACTAGAACTCCAACTGCGAGATCAACTAACTCAACAAGAACAGAACATCCAACGGCGTGAGGACGAGGTGAACCGATATTAATGTTCTTGAACCTGACGTCCTCGGGCAGACGCTCAAGTGTATCAAGAAGGCTGATCATCTTTCCATCTGACTACGGTCTGTGGTGCTTTTAGAAAAAAGATGTGTGTTCGCTCACACATTCTTAACGAGTGTTTATTGATTCCTTCTCGAGAGGAAGTCTCACATGGAACGAGGGCGAAGGTTGAACTTGCGTTGAGGTCTTTCTTTAACTCGCGTCATGGTGGTAGTGCCGCTGTCCCGTCGAACCGAATCGGGCCTGACACAACCCCTACGCAGAAGTAATCTGCACCCCTTCACAGTGTAGATACTTCCTTGTTGTGGAGTGTTTGCCTTTACTTTCATTCTTAACTTATACTTCTTTCTCAGGTGCATTTTGTGATTGAAAGCGAATTATTAAAAATATAAGAAATTGAAAAAAAAAAAAAAAAAAGAACATACGTCAAGAAACTCTTTATCAATAAAGAAGAATACCGGCATCTCAATCAGTTCGTGAGGTTTGATTCGCTGCTCTTCAAAACAAAAGCATTGAATCTTATTAAAAAAAGGAGCAGCTTCAGGAGGTGAGATGTTATAAGTTGAGAGACCAACAAGAGTTTTCTTTGTCTGATTATAAACAGAAAAGAATGCGAGAGTTGGTTCTCCAATAAGACAATCAAGTGAGGTTTGTAAAGGAACAAACAAAACAGGATTATCTTTTGTACCACAGGAACCTCTAAAGAGGACCTGAATAAGACTCGATATAGAAGGTTTATTACTGTCATCTTCGAACACTGATGCAGCAAACTTAGCCTTAGTAGATGCCCCAGAACCAGCAACTTGTGGGGCAGAAGAACAGTATAATTTATATAAAGGAACAGCTAACATAGTACAACCCAATGACATCAAAGCAATGCTAGCGAGGATTGCTCCTGATTTGTTAACTTGTTCATCCGACCCGTGGAAGTCTGGATCTCCTGAAGTCTCACCTTTTCTGTAACTCCTCCTCAAATCATCAACTCTGAGTTCTTCTTTACCTTTTGTATAGACTTTTACACCACTGTCTCTTCTGAGTCTTGCTTTCCTCTCTGAGTCGGTTTCAGTTTCCGGTACTGAAGTGTTCCATCTTCTACTCCATCTACAAACAGTCGGTGATAACCTTCGAGTTAGTAATCTATGGCCTTTCATAATTAATATTGTGTGTTCTGTGAAGAGGTGGGTTAAGGTAGTGTTTGTTGAGTGGTGGTGATGTTGTGGTTGTCAGTGTACCTGTCTTTTTTTTTGACTCTTTTTCTTTACATTGAAAAAGACACATCGGGTTAACAGCTATACAGCAGTTAAGAGAGGTAACCTCAACGTTGTTGGTTGTCATTTAGTTAGTTTGTTCCTTTTCATGGCGACCATCCAACGGCATCGATCCGAAAAGGATTTACTTCCCATTGTCGTAATCCCTGCCTCTCAATTTGATTTATATTTTTATTTCGTACAATCGTTGCGGTGTTCGTTCCTTCTCTGTTTGCCATGTGTTCAGCTACTAATTTTCCGTTTATCGTTTTTACTTTCACGGCATTGCCGGCCATCGTTTGATGGGGGAAAGGGGATGTGTAATCTGTTCAGATAAACATAAGTTAATTTTTTTTTTTTTTTTTTTTTAAAATTAAAAACGTATGAAACATGCTGAACGGCACTCTCCTTTTTGTCATGTTTGCTCCTTTTGACAAAAACTTTTTTTTTTTTTTCCCGTCTTTTTTTTTAATTATTATGATTAAGAAACCTGTCCACAAAAAAAGGTTTTTTTTTTTTGCTTGTGGTAGTTAAAAGTGGGGTTTTTCTAAATCCATCCCCCTCTCTTTTTGTTAAATCGATGCCCCAATCGGGCATCAACACACTTTTTTTTTTTTTTTTTTTTTTTTTTTTTTTGGGAATCATATTTATGTTGAAAAACAGGGGAAAAAGTAACTGATTTAATGATCCACGAGGTTAACTAACATTTTTGAAAAAAAGACGTGTAGAACGCCTAAGACCTAAGCAACGAGGTCCCCTACTGAAGGGTCGAGATCTCGTTTTGTCGACACGAATCAACTAAAAAAAAAAAAAAAAAAAAAGAAAACAAAGAACTGAACAGAATACAGCTTTTTTTTTTTTTTTTTTTTTTTTTTTGTTGTTGATTATTCCAAAGTCACTACTCTTTTTTTTTTGTGTACACACGGCTGGTGAAGCAACACGCAGAGAGCAGCAGTGATAAAAAACATTTGACTTCTTTTTTTTATATTTTTTTGTCATCCAATTACTACTTAAAATATCATCTCTCAAACAGTTGGAGTTGGAGATGGAGACTGTCCATTAAAATCTTGTCTCTCATCAAGATATGCTTGTACCACGCTAAATCCTGCTAAGGATTGCACAGTGTCAATGGAATCTCCTTTTATTACTGCTTTTGCGTATGCAAGAAATCCTCTGAAGGTTGAAGGATCAGGAGACTTATCAGAGATTTGTTCATCAGGGTTATCCTCTTCAGTAAACAACAGCGATTGCTTTAAAAATTTGAAAGGGATACCAGGTCGGTAAGCCTTTAATAACTGTATGTACATCTGTTTTTTTTTTTTTTTTTTTTTTTTTTCCGGGAAGATAAAATGGAAACTACTCTTTTTGTCCTTTTTCATTTTTTTTTGTGTTTTTGTGTTTTTTTTTCAAAAAAAAAAAAAAGATTCCATACCTGCATCCTCAAACCCCTCGGTGGAGGTAAGAACAAATCAATAAGCATAGCCCCCAAGTTAGGAGCATTATTATATAACTTATCCAATAAGTAAGTATTCAGAGGTGTTAAGGCCGTAATGATTGATAGAGCGTGTCTTATTACATCATCTTTACGATCTACGGCAGATAAATTCTCCATCTCAGCAGAAAGATCAGCGTGTGACTTAGTAAGAGCACAATACAATATTCGATAAGCTGTGAACTCTCTAACGTTAGAAGCAGAAACAATCATGTCGTTTCGTTTGTGGTAGGCACGAAGTTTTGCTTGGCAGGCGTTGAATTCTCCTAAATCCCCGTGTTCAAGACAAAGTCTCGCATGAGTTTCGTACACTTCGGTAGTAAAAGACGTGTAGATGTGTTGAACAGTTAGATCTTGACGAAGACTCTTAAATTGCTCATAGCAGTAAATCCTTTGATCATCACCTTCCTTCTGAAGCCTCACACGACAGATGTGTTGTAGTGACTTTCTAAGAACATGCTCTGGACGAACATCTCGAGGATCGTGTTCAAGACCTGCGGCAGATCTGGTAAACGTCTTTTCCAAGTCTTCACAAATTCCAATTATCGGAGCGCACTCATCTTCGGCAAATTCATTTCCAGATTTACCCATTCCAAGTCCCCCGGATAAATTACTCGTCATCGTTAAGTTTGTTGGTTTTTGGAATGTTTTCTTACCACCAGCCCTTTCAAAGCGAGCCAACCGGTCTTCACGCTTACCGAGATTATCGAGACTGCTGAACTGAGACTGCAGCTTTGATTGTTTCTGAAGTTTCTTATCCTTTGTTCGAGATCTCTCTATTGCGAGAGCAGTATGATGAGCGTATGAATTGGGTTGAGGGATGTCAATATTAATAACTCCTCTTTGAGTACGACGGACAACAATCGAATCTGAGGAGGAAGAGGAGGAAGAAGAAGAAGAAGAAGCTCGTCGCTTTCTCTTTTCTTTCGCATTTCTGACATCTCGAAGGCTTGGTAGTTGAGTCAGATTATCACGAGGTTGCTTCGCATTGAACTCTCTCCCCTTTGGAGGTGATCCTCCTCCTGTTACCTGTCCAAAGTATGTCGGGGTACCGCTGACTGCAGGTTTTCGCTTTTGCTTTCGTTCATCAAGTGATGATGATGATGAGGTTTGTCTTCGATATCTCCTTCCTCTATTACGTTGTTTAGAACTATCACTGCTGTACCTCCTCCTGCGTCGTTGGTCTTTACCGTCTGACGCGACAGCTCTTAGAACGCTCTCAGGTATTAATTTATTAATCCAATCGATTCGACCCCAATGTGATTGAGGAGGCATCTCTTTACGAACTGCATTCTCAACAGCAGTTCTGACTGCTGGAGGTTTGTTCTTCGCGAGATCAATACACTTCGTCACCCATTCTGTTACTAAGAACTTTACTTGATTTGGATCTCTTGAGACTTGAGGGACAACTCGAGGATGCTGTCTTGTAGGTTGAGAAGGTCTTAATTGAGTTGGAGTGTACGCAGAGTATGCTGGAGTTAGAGAAGCATTTGGTATCTTCGGATTTGGAGGAGCTGTGCTGGTATACGCAGGTGCAGTACTTTGATAAGATTTCAAAGGAGAAACAGTTATAGGTTGCGGTACATAACTCTGACCAGGAGAGTCTTGAGGAGAGCTACCAGCACGTGGCTCAGCATCTCCCAACTTTCTCGCAACTCCTCCAGTTGGAGGTGCTGCTGGAGTAGGTGGCGGAGCTGCTGAGGCAGTCGGCATAGCCCCAGGAGGGTGACCATACCCAGGGTAGTATCCTCCAGCAGCAGCAGCAGTAGCAGTTGTTGTCGCAGCGTAGTATTGTTTATAATATTCTCCATAGCGCGCATAGTAATCCGCCCACGCCTTCTGCTGTGTAGGAACACTACCTGAATATGCATGGTATCCATGATAAGGAGGAGGAGGAGGTGCTGCATTTCCATATCCTGGACCTCCCGCAGGACCTCCTGCAGGAGGCTTTACTGCCGGTACTGGAGTCACCTTCTCCGGATTGTACTCATCGCTTGGTGTCGGGGAAGGAGAATTATTTCTTTTGCCAGTTTTTGGATACATCACTTTTACAACCTCCTCCGGTTCATCTTCAGACATTTTATTATTCGAACCGATGAACTGGATAAGAAGTGTGAAGATATGAAATAATACATTACGTTTAACTATGACCTCCCCTGGAATTCGTAGTTTCATTCCTTTAATTGCAATGTTGTTGTGAGTGTTGACTGAAATGAGAGAATAGATACTTTTTAGAAATTAGAAATAATTTAAAAAAAAAAAAAAAAAAAAAAAAAAAATGAATTCACAATTCTGAAGGCAATCAATACCCAAAATGATGTCGTTGAACTGTTATTGGAAAAATAAATAACATGAACGGCGGGTACCTAATAGTCAAAAAAAAAAAAAAAAAAAAAAAAAAAACTTTTTTAAATATAACTTTTTCAGACCCTCAGAGACCCTTTTGTTTTTGAGGCAGCTGTTCTAAATTGAGATTACACACACAAGATAAAAAAAAAGTAATTTCTTTTTTTTTTTTTTTTTTTTTTTTTTTCCTTCTCACTATACTTCCTACGGCTCTCAAATGTTCCTTTTTTTAAATAAAAACATCAGAGAAAGTAGAAAAAAAAAGCTTCCGCAGATATATGTTCCTAAAAACAGTTTAGTAGCTAGGAATAATCTATAAATAGCAAGCCAAACAAAAAGCAAATTATAGAAAGGACATCAAACAAAATAATAGTTTGGTTTTTCAGACCATATCTTACTTAGCCTTCTTCTGTGAAGAAAGTAAGGTGGATACTGCAGTGTCAGGCCCGTCCTACTCATCGCAGTTAGTTTCTTTACTCTTTTAGATGACTGTAGTTCATAACAGGGTTGAAATATTTTTAGCAGGAAAAAAAAAAAAAAAAAAAAAAAAAACGATATTATTTAAAAAAAAAAATAAAGAAATTATAAAAAATACGATTTTGTATAGTAACCAACTGGGCAGTTGCTCCAGTCACCTGATCAATTTTTTTTTTTTTTTTTTTTTTTTTTTTTTTTTTGATATTTTAAGGACTTTTCGCGAGTGACCATCACGCGGGAATCACCTCTCTTTTTTCTTAGTAGTCAACAATAGAACACCACTACAGATAAACATTATTTGTTTTTTTTTCTTCATTTTTTTTAAATATTTAGCAAAAGTTCACCAAGGTAACCAAAGATCAGAGAGAGACTCCCCGATTAATGCCGACTTCAGAACAAAAAAAAAAAAAAAAAAAGTTACAGGACTGCTCTTGCCCAAGAAACGATGAACACTTAACCTGTGAGAATTACCAAGATAGTGTGAAGATAAGAACTGTCTGGTACGTGTTTTCAAGACGGGTAGCGTTTTAGTGCGAATATCACAAACGTGCACATGGTAACGCAATACGAAAAGGAGCAAAAAAAGGGATGGATCATTTGTTTTCTTTATTCTTTTCCTGTTTTTGTTTTGAAGTTACTCGCTTTGGTTATTTTTTAACCTTTTTTTTTTAAACACGAGTTAGCTAATCACAGATAGATCCCCCCCTTTTTTTTTTTTTTTCTTACTTGAGAGTAAGTCAGAACAGCTGAAAGAATCTAAAAAAAAGTGTTGGAAATTACAGAACAGGAAGACTGAATGCAAGTAAATAGGTGGCAAACATAATTACTGTAAGAATATTAACCAAAATAGGGTTTGATTGCCATGTAAAAAGACACCAACAGGTGGTCATCGATAAAATCTAATACGCGTGTTGTCGAGTGCCACGTACTACAGGTTGAGCGTCCTACAGTCCGTTTCAGCTGTTTAAATTTCAAATATTTATTTTTTTTTGAAAAAAAAAATAAGAAAATATATAAAACGTGAAAAATTAAGCACTTTGCATTTACTTTTTTTTTTTTTTTTTTTTTGACCTATTCAGGTATTATGACCTGCTGGGTCCTGCGTGCAATTGAAGAACATAATAATTTCAATTTTGATGAAAAAACCAAACCCCTATTTTTTTTTATTTTTTTTTTTTTGGACGTTCGGCAGAAAAGAGAATTGTTGTCAGCGGAAACTAACTATTTCCTTTATTAGGATTTTCTACCTGGTTGCGCACAAAACAAAATAAAATTGTGAAGTGAGTAAGTAAAAAACTGAAGTTTGCCGATTCTTTTTTTAAAAGTCCTACTACTGCTTTTCTTAAGACTTTTCTCCAATTTTCTTCAACCGCAGCAATAAAATAACAAAAAAAAAAAAAAAAAACATGTTCTTGTTGACTACTTTTTTATGTGAGTAGCATTTTTTTTCCCTTTTCTTTTTTTTCCCCCAGGAAACTGGAAGCAAACTGCCTGTAAATTAAGATGATAAAAAAAAAAAATTAAAAAAAAAAAAGCAAGAATAAACACGAAGGCATCGGTAGATGCATCAAAGGAGTCAAAGAGATCAAAACTCCAGGGCTTCCAAGATGTGGCGACAGAGGAGGCTGATAATGTCAATTTTCGCCAAAAGAAATATTAAAAAAAAAAAAAAATCATCAACAGCCGACCAAATAGGAACGTCGTCACAGCAGCCGACTGATTTCTCCCCCCCCAGAGATATCAGTCGAGATCATTTTTAAATAACAAAAAAAAAAAAAAAAAAAAAAAAAACAATCATCCCAAAAAAAAATAAATGAATAAAAATATTAAAAAATCCAAGTGAAGTACGTGAGAGGGGCGACTCAATGCAGAGGAACAAACTGTAAAACATCAAAGAAAGGAAATTGTCGTTGTTTGATTTTGCAAATACAAACTGTTCTGTATGGTCTTTGTGAAAGTGAACTACCAAGTTACCTCTTTACCTCTATTCTCATCATCGGTGAAGCAGTACACCAGTCATTACTTCTGTACATACCATTTTAAAAATCGAGAAGAGAAAAAAAGAAAAAGAAAAAGAAAGAAAAAATTGAATTCTTATTTTATTTTATTCTATTTAAACAATTGTTAGTTGCAATTAAAAAAAAATGCTTTAAAATAATAATCGTGAAATTTTGTTGTTTTTTTTTATTTATTTATTTATTTTTTTTTTTTCTCTCTACTTGCTGTGTTCCCTCTCTTTAAAAAAATGTGAACTGTGTCACCACGCAGTGAGCGCAGTTCCCAAACAAATAGTAGTAACAAAAGGTACAAGGACAAAAAAAAATAAAAAAAAAATAAAAAAGGAACACAAAAAAATAAAATAAATAAAATAAGTATGACATACTATATAAATAAATAAAAAAAAAAAATTCCCAACTTTTGTGGACTTGTGGGTTTTCCCTTATTTTTTTTTTTTTTTTTTGAATATTTCGCGGTTTTAGGAAAGTGAGTGGTCTGGGGGGTCAAATATGTGGGGCAGTCTAAGGGAGCGGGAGAGGGTTGTCCTCACGAAATCAACCTTTAAGCTAATATGTTGTTCCTTCGCTTTTTTCAAACACATAAACCCCTTCTTTATTTTATTTTTTTTTTCTTGAATTTTTCTTTTTTTTTTTTCCTTTCTTCCTTCTTCCTCATTCAACATTGTGTTCTCCACAATCATCTCCCCCCCCCCCCCGTTCCCAATTTAAAAAAAAAGGAACAAGAAAAAAAAAAACCATTATTTATTTATCGAAGTCAGGGCGAAGTCAATCTTCCCAGGAAGCTCACGCGGTGTACCATTCGGTAGGTGCTAAGAGGCGTAAAATTGACCGGCGAAGCAACTGCTGTAAAAAAAACAAAAAAAAAAAATAATTAAAAAAAAAATAAACTTTATTAAAGATATAAAAAAAAAAGGAGTTTCTGGGTTTTGTTTGCGCAAAGATTAAAAAAAAAAAAAAAACAAATAAAAGCCTTGCTGGAAAAGTTGTTTTCGTTTTCTTTCGTTTGTTCACTTTTTTTCTGGACACCCTCTTTTGATTGAAAGGGATATCATCATGGCCTTCAATCGCACACATGTCTTGCGGTAATCTGTCACAAAATAACCTTAAGAAAAAAAAAAAAGAAAAAAAAATTTATTTAACGAAATATGATCCAAAACCATTCAGATAAAGCCTTCACATTTCAGTTAAATCCCAGAGAGAGCAATATAGACGGCACAAGGCTCTTAATCTGAATAGTTTCTTCTCCGACATCGTCGGTGCAAAAAAAAGGTTTTCCCCTTATGCCGAAAAAACCGTACTCCGGTTAAGAATGTATGTGCTTCCTGCAGGCATAACTCTGTAGTTTCAGCTTGACGGAAAAAAAAAAAGATTCTCACCGCAAGAATTTATGTGTTTCACGAAATAAGTTTTGCCATATGACGACGTTTCACCGCCAACCGAATCCTTATCTTAATTTTTAATTTTTTAATTTTTTTTTTTGTTTTTTGTAATTTTCACAAGAGAGGGGAAAAAATTGAAAAACAGTATCTTGCTACACCCTCAGCCAATCGGTTCTACAGAAGAAGCACATGTTTTGTGGGCACTACTTTCGTAGGTACACGTGACTTTTTGATTGGATTTCCTCGTTGAAAAAAGCAAAAAAGGAAAAAAAGAAAAAAAAAAAAAAAAAAAGACAAGGATTCAGAGGTGGTAACTAAGAAAAAAAAAATTCAACTACGAAAATAGAGCCATTATGTCACAGCAGGCAAAAAGAAAAAGAAAAAATAAAAAAGTAAGGAAAGACGTGTTAAGAGAGGAGACTTCTTCTCTCTTTGAATAATAGGCCATCATACACTAACAATAATAATTATTTCATTTTGTGAAAGCCTCGCCCACAAAGATTTCAATGCGTGTGGTTAGACACGTCCACAGAACTACAACACACTAACTTGATACATTATGATAGAACTTAGGCAAATTTTTTTATATTTTTTTTTTTTTTTGTTTTTTTTTTTTGGATTTTTTTTTTTTTTTTTTTTTTTTTTTTTTTAAATTTTTTTTTTGTGTTTTTTAATATGCGTGGGGAAAAAAAAAAGAAGAAAAAGCTAGTCGGGACGAAGGTTCGATTCACATCTTCTTCGACCAACCGCTGAGTAGAACCAGTGATCGCAACTGGGTGGGTGTTGAATGGAAAGCTACAAAAATGCAACCCAAAAATAAATACATCAAAAAAAAAAAAAAAAAAATTGAAATTCTCGCGGATCCTCCTCACGAGACTATTTCCCCCCCCTTTTTTTTTTCATTCTTTTTTTTGCCTTCTTTCATTTTTTTTTAAAAAAAAAAAATCATGTTGCACCCATGTTGAATATGTTAGAGTACAAAAAGGTAACTAGATACTCATGTTGAAGAGAGAAAAACAAAGCAAACACTTCAACCCCCTAAATAAAAACCAACAGAACGCTTGAGAGAAAAAAAAAGGAAAAAAAAAAAACGACATCAGCATACTTAAACAGAAGTTATCGAAAATATAATCAGACAAGTGTACCCTTTTGTTGGAGTATAAAATTATTTTTTTTAATCCGATAACATTTTTCGACACGAACAAACTAATGGGGCTGAGAAGGAAATAATGAAATTAACAAAATGGAGCAAAAGGGAGTCGAGAGAACCGGTTACAAAAAAAAAAAAAAAAAAAAAAAAAAAAGAAAGGAAAAAAATATGCATGAGTCAGGAAATCAGTTTCCGTACTGTAAATTGCAAAACAGAAAAGAACAATCAAGGGAAAGCGGTGTGGTGTTTTTTTTTTTTTTATTATTCGTTTTTTTTTCCCCTTTCTTTCCTTTCTTTATTTCTATCCCCTACAGCATTTTTCAAGGGCAAAGAAGTTGTTAAATTCCCTCCCCCTGGGGGTACATTGATACGCCCTTCTTGTGATTAGACCTTAAAGGGGTTCTTTATTTCTCAAAAAAAAAGCACACCGTTAGTGAAGTAGGTAGGTAGTTAGGCGACAAACTGAAAAATAATTATTTTTTATTATAATATATCGGAAGTCAGGGAATTCAGAAAATTTCGATAACAAACAAACAGCGTTTTTAATTACTGCCATGACGATAAATTTACAATTCAAAAAAAAAAAAAAAAAAAAAAAAAAAAAAAAAGGAAAAAAAAAAAAAATTGGGGAAAGCTTTTAAATTTTTGTTTTGTTTTTTTTATTTTTGCTTTCTTCTTTTTTTTTTTTTTTTTTTTTTTTTTGTATGGTGTCAGCAGTCAGTCCTCCATGTATGGAACGCTGAGAGATCAGGTTAACGGAGAGAAATTCTTTTTTTTTTTTTTTTTTTTTTTTTTTTTTTTCAGTCCATGAGAAAATAGATAAAAAAAAAAAGAAATACGGCTACGTTCCCTCTGATGATTACACGTATCCGAGGGTAGTTGAAATATAACATTCCTATTAAGTAAGGAATGCAAAAAAAAATAGGGTGCAAGAAGGAAAAAAAAAAAAAAGAAGAAGCACATGAAAGTACTCAAAAAAATATAACTCGACTGTTTTGTTAGGTTGTCTATAATAAAATAAATGAACAACAACAACAACAACAAAAAAAAAAAAAAAAAAAGGTCGTTCAAATCACTCCAAAACTTACCTCACCACAACAGTGGTGGCATGTAAAGGATTTTAACCTGAACTGAATTGCGGTAATCCCTTTTTTTTTTCTTTTTTTTTTCTTTTTTTTTTTCTTTTTTTCTATTTTCCCTTTCTTCTTTTGGTGCCATTTGCGTCAAGTCAAAGGTCAAAAGGGTCATTGTCGATCAACCAAAGAGAGAACTCAAATTTTCTCCACATACTTCACTACAACAGCAGTGAGTGGTATGCAGCAGTTTCAAGTTTTTGAGAAGAAAAAAAAGGGTTAACAGTGAGGCTTATAAGAACGTGTTGGGAACCACGAACGTCGTTGTGATATCCACTGAAGGTTGTAACTCTTTTCCAATTGATATATTAGATTTGCTGCAAAAAAAAAAAAAAAAAAAAATTAGCAAGCAATAGAGTAATAAAAAAAGAAAAAACATAAAAAGGAAAAACCCGCAAAAAAAAAAAAATTTCTACCAACCTTATCTTATCTTATCTTATCTTATCTTATCTTATCTTATCTTATCTTATCTTATCTTATCTTATCTTATCTTATCTTATCTTATCTTATCTTATCTTATCTTATCTTATCTTATCTTATCTTATCTTATCTTATCTTATCTTATCTTATCTTATCTTATCTTATCTTATCTTATCTTATCTTTTTTTTTTTTTTTTTTTAGTATTCTTTTTTCACTGTAAATAGTATAGAAAAAATTATGGTAACATAAAAATATGTTTCAATCTTGTATCCTATCTGAATCTGGTCGAAAGACCGTTGAGCTTGGCGAACGACGTAATCAGTCTCTTTTACAAGTGAGTTCGACTTGAATGCATGACTTCAACCAATTCATAGGTAATTGTACAGAAAAATTAAAGACCCGGGAGTTGTGTGTGTTGTCTGGTCAGCCGACAGACTCCCTTTAGTAGTATGTTTGAGTGACTCTTTGCTTTCATCTGAGGTGGAGCTCACTCGCATATTCTTCACACGTTGAAAACTTCACGGCAGCATTCAAGTACTGCTCTCTAATAAAACTATCTCCCAGAGGTAGGTGACGACTGACAAAAAAGCTCAAATTATGGACTTCTACTGAATAACAAACATGGAAGGAAAGGGTGAGAAAAAGAAAGAAAAAAAAAAAAGAGGGGAAAAAAAAAAAAAAACATAACATACCAACAGTGTTGGTTCAATTTTCTTGTTATTCAGAATGGGGGGTGTGTGTACTTAAATAACTTTTTATATTAAAAAAACCGGATGGGATTAACTTAACCTTAGTGAGGGTGTGTTATGAAATTTTTTTTTCATATGAAATTTTCAATCTTATTATTATTATTATGTTTCTATTTCACAGCTACACCACCGACCAACATTGGTTAACACGATTGGTTAAACTGGGAAGTTTGCCTTAAAGTCGTACATCAACAGAAGAATAACATTCGTATAGGTAATCCACGAGTCAGAGGCACGTGGATTTAAAAAAAAAAAAAAAAAAAAATTGCATGCAAGCTACCTTGCAAAAACCAGCAACGCACAGAGAAAAAAAAAATAATTTAATTTTTTTTTACCCGATTCGAAAGTAATTATTCCTTGGTTTTTTTTTTTTTTTTTTTTTCCCCCTCTCTTAAAGAAAAAGAGGAAAAACACTGAATAAAATGAAAAAATTGGTGTTGCTCTTGTACACTTTTGATCCCTCCATTGCAGTCTCCAAACGCCAACATTTCTTTTTCCCCGTCGGCGTTTGAAGGCGGCGTCCTTTCCGTTTTTTTTTCTTCATTCCTTTTATTTGAGCAAAGGTAATAAGAAGAAAAAAAGAAATATGTGCGTTGATTGTTAAAAAAAAAACGCGCAATTTCTTTTTTTTTTTTTTTTTTTTTGTCTTGTTGTCTTGTTGTCTTACAAACAACTTTACCTTTAACAAACGTTACCTTTTCTTTTTTGATTAACAACTACAAATACTTTTTTCAATCAAGTACTTTTGATATTAATTTTTGTTTTAATACCAAACGTTCTCTCCCCCTTTTTTTTCATTTCTTTTTATGTGGGCAAAAAGACAGTTCGCGTTCTTCTTTTTTTTTCTTTTTTTTTTGAATTATTTTTTTTCCCTTGTTTTTCCGAGCCTACTTGTTACGTTGTAGGGGGAAAAAAAAAGAAAGAAAAAGTGATCAGGAGAGGGGGATGTAACTTGATACTGTAATTGTTAAATCATTGGGATGGGGGAAAACCGTTGCCGAAGGCCGTTCCTTCAGTACGGCCTGAGTAGTTTTCTTGAGTTGGTCACGGAAAGGGAGGGAACTCTCACCAATAGAGCTAAAAACAACTACAGGTGCATCACACTTCTTTTTTTTTTTTTTTTTTTTGTTCTTTGTACGCAATCTGCTGTTTCCATACACAATGTGCTTTTCTTTCAACATACCTTTTACAGACAAGACTCGGCTGCAAAAAAAAAACCTGAGCAGGCCTGCTACTGTGAGCAGGGAGAAAGTAAAGATGTCGAAGTCAATGCAACACCGCAATGGTAAGCCATCGTTGATTCAGCAGATTAAAACATCGACGTCAATGTCCTCAACTCAGTTGACCGTTTATTTGCTTTTTATTTTTATTTTTATTTTTTTTTTTTGCTTTTTTTTTTTTTTTTTTTTTTTTTTTAACGGCGATCTCACAAAAAAAACATCCTTTTAAAAAAAAAAAAAAAAAAAACCGTTTGATTTATTTTTTTTTAGGGTTTTTAGAGACTGAAGAAAAAAAGAAAAAAAAAAAAAAAAAGGGGGAAAAAAAAGGGAGGAAACGGCCCCCTTATTTCTTTTCCCCCCTTTTTTCGTTGAGCAAAGGCAACGGCATTGCCAATTGCCAAGAAAAAAAAAAAAAAAAAAAGTTTCCAAAAACGTAATCAGTGCGGAAAGCTCGCACCAAATCTGCTGAGTGAGAGCAACTATCATAAAGCTGCTCCTTTTTTTATTTCTTTTTTATTTTTATTTTTATTTCTTTCTCGCGTGTGACAACTCTGACTGATGTTGTCAAAAACACTTTTTATTTTCATTCTTTTTTTTTTTTTCTTATTTGTTTGCGAAAAAAAAAAGCAGACTTCAAAAAAAAAGGGGTCTTTAAGAGAAAATAAGATGTTTTTTTTTTTTTTTTGAGGTTTTTTTTTTTTCATTTTCGGTTTGTTTCGTTTGCGAAAACCAAAACCTGAAAAAATAAAAACAACAACAACAAAAGAAATTGACTGCACTGAAACCGTTATCCAGTCAGGCTGTGATCCAGAAGAGATTTGCATATGCTGCCAGAAACGTTCTTTTCTTATATTTAAAAAAAAAAAAAAAAAGAAAGGAAAGGAAAAAGAAATTGCCCTGCGGAATTTAACTTGCAACCCTCTAGTCCTTTTTTTTTTTTCGATTTGTGGGGATATTCACACATGGGTCACCTACAGTGCTTGTTGTCCAGCTTTTTTTTTTTTTCTTATTCTCGGACACTAAAATCTCTCTCTCTCGCCATCTTTTTAAAAAAAAAAAGAAAAAAAAAAAAAAGGAAAAAAAAATTGGGTTTTTTTTTGTCAAGAACAAACGCAAGATATTTGTGAAAAGAAAAAAAAAAAAAAAAAAAAAAAAAAACCATTGCCAAAGACCTTCTTCGGAATAGCCTGAGTGATGTACCTTTTTTTTTTTTATAACAACGAGTCCTCTCTCTCTCTCTCTCTCTCCCATTAAATCGCATTTTGATAAAAATAAATTTTTTTTCTCTCGGATGACTGATGATCAATGCTACGAACTTAGTAAGTGCGACTCAAATAAAAGGCATTTTCTTCAAGTAAGATCGCTCCCAACTTTTTGTGTGGAGCATTAACCTTTTTTTGAGCATATATTGTCTCAGTAAAATAAGTTTGGGAAACAAAAAAAAAAAAAAAAAAAAAAAAAAAGAAAAAACGGGTATTTTTTTTCAAAAAAATTATTTTATTTTCCCCCCCCTTTTTTTTTTAGTTGTTGTCATTACTGGCTGAATCATCGTCAAGTAGAGCAGGCGGATCGCTTCCCTTCTTCTTGTCGTTAAAAACGTGAATTCGACGACAGTTCTTATCATCGCATCCGTTTCCTTTAAAATGCGGCAAACATTTCTCATTGTTACTCAGGTCTACGTTGCTCTTCATTCCACAATTCAGACACGATACGATTGCTTTTAAACTTCCCTCACCAATTCGTGTAACCCTCTCAACATTCTTTGGATGGCAGCTACACCTCAGGGAATTGCCTAACGCCAGAGGGATGTCAAGAAAATCGTTGTAATCTAGTAACACCCGTTTTTCCATTTCTTTTTTGTTCACTGTTACGAAAAGAAGTCATTATTATTATTATTATTATTATTATTATTATTATTATTATTATTATTATTATTATTATTATTATTATTATTATTATTATTATTATTATTATTATTATTATTATTATTATTATTATTTTTTTTTTTAATTTCAATACGGAGACAACAAATACCATCAACGACACCCATTTTCATTTCTTGTTTTGTATATACTGTTTGCTGTTAACAAAAAAAAAAGGAGATTACCTTGATTTTTTTTCTTTAAAGATGCAACTGAAGTGACCGAAGTGGGTCTTCTCATACTCTTTTTTTTTTTTTTTTTTTTGTTAAATTCTTATTTTTTGCAGCCTTGCTTTCTCATTTTTTTTTTTTGTACAAAAATAAGATGTTATTTTTCCACCCAAAGGCGATAACGTAATCACAATTGTGTGTCGGTGTTGGTTAACATTGAGAACTAGAAATGATAGTTTCACAAACTGCAAAAAAAAAAAAATAAAAAAAAGAAAGAAGAAGAGAAAACACAGAACGTGTAAAAGTTCGAAACGGTGAAATCGTAAGTACAATAGTCTTCTATTTATTGACAGATGCCAAACTACTGGTAGACTTTAAACGAGTTCCCTGATGTAGACGAATACGGAAGTACGGTACCTTACTTGCCCATCACTGATACATCAAACTAGATTTAATTAACTGTGACGAGGGCAACAACAACCTGTCTAATCTTGTTTAGGATTGTTATGAATAGCCAGGAGAAGAAGAACAGATATAAAATTGGAAAAATAATAAAATATCCAACAAGAACCTTTAAAATAGTTCAAATAAAATAAAGGGAAAACTCCCTAATTCCGCAGCTAAGCTGGCGGTTTTTGAAAGTTTCGTGTTTTTGATGCAAAACTTTGTGTGTGGAGCTGGCGGTTTTTTACAAACTTTGTGTTGAAATCAGGAATTTTGAACAAACTTTGTGCGGAATTAGAGGTTGTCCCAAAAATAAATAAACAAATTGCAAGAACACCAAAACCAAATTACAGATGCAGATAGCTTGTTTAGAGAGTCCAACCAAATACTGAATTTAATTATTCAATAATCGATCACTAGCAGGAAAAAAATAAAAAATAAAAAAAAACCAACCGCTAGACTTGGGACTGTAGTTAGAAGAAAAGAAGAGCAGAGGAAGAGTGTATAATAAAATAATCATGCCACACAAATTAACAAACAATCCTCTGGCTTATAATTACGCCAAAAGAAACAACAGTTGAAGTAGATTTTTTTTTTTCTTTTTTTTTTTTTTCTTTTTTGCTTCGGGAAAATGAGTCCAAACTCAAAAAAACATAAAAGCAGCTGACATAATGCTCTTATTCTTTTATTTCTTAAGTAGACAACAAAAAAAAAAAAAAAAAAAAAAAAAAAAAAAACCAAAACACGCGCTGATAATATTCACGTTGGATACTAATAAAATAAACACTTGTGCAATCCATAAAATAGCTGTCACTATTCTGTTTCCGATCACTCCACTCCGTCTTTAGAACTAAAGTACTCAGTAGGTTGTCTGGCAGATGTTTTTTTTTTTTTTTTTCCAATTGTTCAAAAACATTACTTCTATAGGTTTCAATGTTTTTTTCCAAAAAAAAAAACAAAAAAATTAAAAAAAAAAACGTGAGTAAAACCCAAGCAAATAACTTAACTCAGGCAAAGGGGAGTTGTTGATGATTGCCCGGACGAACCGCAGAAACTTTTTCTTTATTTTTTTTTTTTTTTTTTGTTCTCCCTTTTGTTCTTTTTTTACAAAAAAAAAAACGGCAAAGTCTGCACGCTTATTGATCAAAAATCAAACAGAACGTATCGATTCTTTGTAATGGATTCATCAGAGAAAAAAAAAAAAAAAAAAAAACGGGAAACATAATTGTAACCTAAATATGGCATGGGCAAACCCGGTTGAGCAAAAAAAAAAAATAAAAACTTCACAGACAAATAAAAATAAAATCGTGAGGCTCTCGGTGAGCAAAAAAATAAAAAAAATAAAAGTAACGGAAGATAAGAAGACCTTGGTTGTGAAGCTACAAAAGGACGACAAGGTAATTGACCCCCCAGACTAACTCACATTAGTTAAGCCTTTAACAAGAAATATAAAAAGAGAGGAAGACAAACAAAACACCAGAACTGAGATGAACATCACAGCAGCTGATCTCAGAGATCGACATCCATCGGGGAATCACTTTGTTTAGATTTGTGTTCTATTTCGATATCCAGGTAATTATTATTTCCAAATGGGAATGGTGTCAAACAACAAGACAGCGATTCCAACGTCGTTGCTCCATCATCGCGTACGTCCGAAACATTCGCAAAAGACGGCGGTCGGTCACCCCTCGGCTGCCGTTTCCAAACGTCCTCTTGAAGTCTACTTCTCCGTGAAGTGAAAAAAACAAATCCCTCCGACAACAGTTCCAACAGTATTCCCAATATCACTATCGCAGTTGTTAGGGTGTAGCATATATCTGAAGAACTGCTCAGGCTCGATTCCCGAAAGTTATCATTTTTAACTTTGTAAAATGACATCGCAGACAACAAAAGTCCAGCTGATTGCCCTCCAGTTGAGGCGAGTTCAAAACAAGTGTCACGGACGCGTGCGAAAGGTCTCGAGAAACAGATAGCCAACATGTAAGTCATTAACACTATACACTGTGCAATGCGAGTGTGCGCACATGCGGTATGATTCGGGGTTGGTAAAGCTGCAACAACAGCAATGCAGAATTGAACTGCAGCATCCAACAGTAAAAACCAAGTATACCCAGGTTCGAACTTGCGCACAATTGATGCGTGTTTTTGCACCCAATCATCATTTCTGGTTCTCGAAATCCACTCACCCCTTCCTAACATAGCATTTTTTATGTTTCTGGAGAGGGAACTGCTGCTCTCGTTGCCACCAACGGGTTTGTAGTATCCGCGTGTTGGAATTCCTCCACTCGATAGATTGACTGCTCCAATAGGCAAAACAAGACAAAACACACCACCAACACCGCCAACAACAGCAATACCAACAGACTGCGCATGATAAATTACTAAAAAAGTTGAAAAAACTAGACCCTGATAAAACCATTGAGCGATAAAAAGAGGACCTGAAGGAAACCTGAGAAACCCATTTGGATCGTTGGCGTTGAAGAATGATGTTGATTTCGGTGAGATGATCGTTAGTAACTTTGACAAGGTAACTAAAATAATAATAATTCCAAATATAATTGAGATGTTAGCGATGAGAGCTCCAAGAGGTTCAGACTGATCGATAATAAGTTGAGTTGGATTAAATATCGAAGGCAGTCTACGAACACCAGTCAACTGACATCCACCTGACACGACAATCAATCTCATTGTAGACCCAGCAGTACCACTACCTGTTAATATTGAAGAGAGTGCTGTTCCGAATCCAACATCTTTAGTAGTTTGAAGTAACTCTGACACGAGAGTCGGGATAGGAGTCGTAGTAATCACTTGAAGAGGTTGAGCAGTACCATCCGGAAGGTTACTCATCGGTAGTGTTGTTGGTATCAAAGTATCATCGACACCCATTTGTGTTGGTACCAAAGTTTGTGGAACAGCTGAAGGAACTGCTGTAGTCGGAGTGAATGTAGTCGGGAGAGGGAGAGGCGTTACCGGAATAACTGTTTTCGGAATTTCAGTTGTTGGCATCAGTGTTGGTACAGCAGTTGGATGATTTGTGTTAGGGATACCTGTTGGAACCTCTGTCGGAATAGAAACCAACGGCCACGTCCTTCGATATGTAATAGTCGATCCCAAGTAGAATATTGCTTCGTGAGTACCTGGAGCTGAATAGAAAAGATCCCAACCTCCATTTGAGTTTTCTACCTCAACAGTTAAGTTAATTGGAAGGATAATTAACCCTCCGAGTAAGGCAGTAAGGGTTACCGATGAAACATCTGACGCATTCCACTTCCACTCAGGGTTTGATATTATGATCGTCTGAGAACCAATTAACAGCATTTGAAAATTTTTTCCTCCAACGTCATGTTGCAATCCAGCAATTGATGACACCTGAAATGTGGTAGTGGCCGCAACCATTGGGCTGACGTATCGTATCTGTAATCCTTCTCCAACTGTCAGCAAGCTACCGACTATTGCGATGAATAAGTTTATACATGTAGTGAGAAATCTCATATCTTTTTTTAAAAAAGAGGAAAAAATGTATAAAATACCAACAGTATCGTATTAATCATAAAAAAAAAAAAACGATAATTTTAACCATCCGTCAGAGACCAACAGTTGATATCTGTTGTCGGGGGGTAACTTGATACTATTAAATATAAAGCAACTTGCTAAAACTGACTAAAACGAGAATAGGGTTCGGCCAATAACCTGGTTGCAATATAAGAAAATCAACAGTTTGGTATCGATAAAAAATCCCATATGTCGCTGTCGGGGGAAAAAAAAACTAACACCAACTTCAAAAACAACACCAACCTTAATACTCGCAAAGTATACCTGGCTATACCTAATAAAGCCTGCCGAAGTCACTTGGAGGACAGTCAGATGTTTTTTTCTTTTTTTTTTTTTTTTTGAAAAGAAAATTAGAGTGACATTCGGCGTTTTTTTTTTTTTTTTTTTTTTTTGGCTTATCTGAAAAAAAACAAAACAAAAAATAAATAAATTTCCTCTTTTTTTTTGTGATTATATACAATACAGTTTAGAAAATATTGATGCTGTTTTTTTAAAAAAAAAAATCAAAAAAAAAAAAAAAAAAAAAAAAAAAAATTCGTTTCATTTTTTTTTTTTTTTTTTTTTTTGATCTGTCTGAGAGAATCCCAGAGAGGGTGAACCAGCAGTCCACAAAAAGTGTAACGAGGGATGTATATCCTTTGCCGATAGAGACCGTGATCGTGGAATGCTAAGTTGAAAGAATTTTAAATCTACAGCCGCATTGCTTCATAGTACTCTGCCTTTATTGTTATTTTTTTGTTTTTTTCCTTTCATTGAAATAACCGAGACTGCAGAGTCATTTCTCTCAATTGATAATAATGTAAACCCGCTGTCGCTATGAGTGGGGACAGCAGTCCTCGCGATGTAGTAGCTATTGGCACTAGAGATACACAATAACTAAAACAATAATAATTCACTTCAGAGAGGAGTCTTTAATGACTAAAAGAGTAGGACTAAGCCAAACTCAGTGTCAGAAACACCTGACTGCTGTCTTGTGCAAGTACCCTTTTTTAATTTTGTTATAATATAAAAGTTACCTACTGCAGCCGTTTTGCCGGATTGCAAATCAGTTTTTGCCGCGTCTGTTATTTATTTTATTAAAATTTGTTTTTGTTTTTTATTTTGTTAATAGTAATAGTAACACACAAACCTTCTTAGGAAGAACTCTTCCCCATATTTTGAGCGTCTGTTTCGCAAATTGTTTGTGTCTTCCTGCGAGAGTACCGACAGTGAGAAGGATTAGTGAGTAGATAGGAGTTACAATTAACAAGCTCGCTATCCGGTAAGACCATGGACCATTCCACATATCACCCTCAACACCTACAGTCCTAAGCGCAGGTCTCACGAACATCAGTGACGAACTACCAGTTACAGCGAATACCGTACAGATTATTAATCCCTCAGTCCACCATCCACTGGAATATTTCTTGTGTTCCCTCGACTGCGAAGTCCATTTCCAAAACCGCTCAGTTGCCGATGATGATGAATACCGACGTACCAATCCCCTACTAAGAGTACCTCGATACATTCTTTGAGGTTACCTTGATAAAGTAATTAAATATAAAACAACTCGAAATTTGGAGTAAACTAAGTTAGCGTCACTCACGCGTAAAAATACCAACAGTTGGTATCGACAAAATCCCATACGTGCTGTCCAATTTGGGGATTCGGGGGGTTAGTTCACTGGATGCACCTGATAAAGAAATATAGTTTATAATTAAGAGTTCAGATTAAACAAGTCAGAAATCCACAACAAAGAAGTATCTGTACAGTTCTGGGAAGTGGGGAAGTGGGGAAGTGGGGGTGAGATCAGGAACTCAATAAGAGAACAATAGATATGGTTCAGCTAATCACTGCCTTCAAAGGCTTCTCAAAGACATTACTTTCAGGAAGCTGGACAGATACAAGAGAATCGCATACACTGAGGAAATTATTCCCTATTCTCGTAACACCACTTAGACCTGAAAGGTCCAGAGAAGTGACTCCTGAACAGGAAAAAAAAAATTAACCAGTGTTTAGGGGTTTGAATCCCATGGATCCCGTCGCTCAGGCGGTCCGGTGGAGAACCGGGTAGGGCACTGTGAACGAGTTGCGGTCCAGGAAGTGACTCCTGAACAGGAATAAAAGAATAAATCGCCAATTGTGGTGACACTACTAAGACCTGAAAGGTCAAGAGAAGTGATTTGGGAACAGAAAGACAAGAAATAATCACCAATAGTGGTGACACTACTAAGACTTGAAAGGCCAAGAGAAGTGATTTGGGAACAGCCATATAAGAACTTATCTCCGATAGTGGTAACTGATGACATGGCTGTGCTGTTGGAATTTGAATTGCGGAAAGCAACCTGTTTGGCATCTGAAGGAAGCAGGTTACGGTCAACTGTGAGGCAACCATCTTCTGTGAATGTCGGAGTGTCCAGACATAAGTACTCCGTAATGTGGTCTCTCATCCAAAGAAGCAGCTGCTCCCGTTTTGCATCATCAACAAACCAGCATTTACCGAATATCCTAAACTGCTTCTTCGCCATTTCAAACTCGCTGTTTGCAACCACTCCATGATCTGCCAGCCGATCAGTTTCGCAAAGGGTATCAAACGAGAGTTCAACTTCCTCCGGATCCACATCCCACTCCCCAGCCGCCGCCGTCAACACGTCGATCAAACCGAATCAGCACCAGCCGTCACTGTCACTGCGGGGTCCCCAATCAGGACAAGTCACAAAAACTTGCATTGTTTGTTAGTTTTTTGAATTACTATTTGCTGTGGGGTGTTAATATATGGCTGCTGTGTAAAGAATGTGTGGATGTTGTGTTCCAAACGCCAGGCGGCAACAATTATATAAATACGATCCCTACATTGAATCATGTCTGGGTATCGAATACTACGAAGAATGCGACATGTTGTTAGATTCCTGTAATGAAATGTTTAACCAATTCGGTTCTACATTCTTTGTAAAAGTACCTGGGTAAAAAGGAATCGGCAAATTGCACTTCATTTTTGTTTTGTTTTGGCGCAACAATAAATAAAGGAATAGGTTAGTTACGCTCTACCAAACAACAATGGGTTTATATTTACAAAAAAAGAATTGGCTTTATCTTGCACTATACAGAGAATAATAATATAACAACTACTGTGATTTTTTGTTTGTGTCACGAAACTGTGAACCGAAACTGATAAAATTAAAGGAGGTCTACGTGTGCTACTTTGATACTTAATGAAAACACTTGTACAACACTTTCTTTATATGAAGTCACAATTTATGATGAATTATGAGCTATCTGAGCCACATGAAGTGATATCATCATCATCATAGCGAGTGCCGCGGGGAGTCCCCAATCAGGACACGTCACTAAAACTTGCGTTGCTTCTTTTGAATTATTTCATCGAAACGCTAAACTTGCTGTTAGAAAGAACTCGTACAAGTGACATCTGGGTATCGAATACTACGAGGATGCGACATGTAATTACATTCCCTCAAAGGGAAAAGAAGTTTTCATATTTTAGTCAGAAGGTACACGATGGTAATGAGTTAAACAAAAAACAAAACAATAAGAATCAATTCACCACTTTATCCTGAATGATCAATCGCTGCTTTCACAGACTTCTCAAAGAGAGCGCTATTACTTTCAGGCAGCTGCACAGATGTGAGAGAGTAGCATTTACTGAGAAAGCAATCACCAATAGTGGTGACACTACTTAGATCTGAAAGGTCAAGAGTAGTGATTCCTGAACAGGAAGACATGAAACATCTCCCAATAGTGGTGACATTACTAAGAGCTGAGAAGTTCACAGAAGTGAGTCGCGAACAGGAAGACAAGAAACAACTCCCAATAGTGGTGATGCTGCTAAGACCTGAAAGGTCAAGAGAAGTGATACGCAAACAGGATTCCAAGAACAAAAATCCAATACTGGTGACACTACTAAGACCTGCAAGGTCAAGGGTAGTGATTCCTGAACAGGAATACATGAACCAGTTGCCAAAAGTGGTGACATTACTAAGACCGGAGAAGTTCACAGAAGTGATTCCTGAACAGTAACTCAAGAATCTATCTCCAATAGTGATGACACTACCAAGACCTGAAAGGTCAAGAGAAGTAATTTGTTTACAGTTTGACAAGAAACTACCACCAATACTTGTGACACTACTTAGACCTGAAAGGTCAAGAGAAGTGATTTTGGAATAGGACAAGAAACTACAACCAATGGATGTTACACTACGAAGACTAGAAAGGTCAACAGAAGTGAGTCGTGAGAAATACAAGAATTCATATCCAATAGTTGTGACACTATGAAGACTGGAAAGGTCAAGAGAAGTGATTTGGGAACAGCCAAAATTAACCAGTGTTTAGGGGTTTGAATCCCATGGATCCCGTCGCTCAGGCGGTCCGGTGGAGAACCGGGTAGGGCACTGTGAACGAGTTGCGGTCCAGGTGGCGTCGGAAGGCCACCGCACCAACAGATTTGTTTCTTCGCACAACAGTAGCTTGGAGACCGTAAGAGACCCAAGGTGGTTCACAACCGCTCGAACAACTGCGTGTGAAGGAACAAGATTGAAAAGAAAAGAATATAAGAAAAGAAATGCCACACACAAAAAACGACGTAGTAAAGCAGAGAGGTAGGGGGAGGGATGGCCTCTTTCTCCACACATTGCATGGGAGCTCCCCGAGTAACTCGCGGGGCTGATACTGTTAATACATTTCAGGCGACCTGAACTTATAATCCCCCCATGCGTGAAAAGACTAAACGGGGGAAGTTTGAAGGAAATGGGGGTAAAGGGAAATCATGCCACTAAGGAAAAAATAAAAACCCGGTGGCCCCTGTGAGCTCTGGGTGCCTGAGTATCCCGGGCCGGATCACCTGACCTTCTGCTATGTTGTCCTTTTTTTTTAAAGGTTAGGCTACCGGAAAATAAAACGGGGGTGAAAGAATACACAGCAACAACAATACGTCAGCACTCTAGTTACACACAAGGTGCATCCAGGCAACACCACGAGGAGGCGCGCTGTCCGAGTTTCGTTACCCAAGTGATTTGGGAACAGCCATATAAGAACTTATCTCCGATAGTGGTAACTGATGACATGGCTGTGCTGTTGGAATTTGAATTGCGGAAAGCAACCTGTTTGGCATCTGAAGGAAGCAGGTCACGGTCAACAGTGAGGCAACCATCTTCTGTGAATGTCGGAGTGTCCAGACATAAGTACTCCGTAATATGGTCTCTCATCCAAAGAAGCAGCTTCTCCCGTTTTGCATCATCAACAAACCAGCATTTACCGAATATCCTAAACTGCTTCTTCCACATTTCAAACTCGCTGTTTGCAACCACTCCATGATCTGCCAGCCGATCAGTTTCGCAAAGGGTATCACCAGCAAACGAGAGTTCAACTTCCTCCGGATCCACATCCCACTCCCCAGCCGCCGCCGTCAACACGTCGCTCACAACTGAATCAGCACCAGCCGTCACTGTCACTGCGGGGAGTCCCCAATCAGGACACGTCACAAAAATTTGCATTGTTTGTTAGTTTTTTGAAATACTATTTGCTGTGGGGTGTTAATATATGGCTGCTGTGTAAAGAATGTGTGGATGTTGTGTTCCAAACGCCAGGCGGCAACAATTATATAAATACGATCCCTACATTGAATCATGTCTGGGTATCGAATACTACGAAGAATGCGACATGTTGTTAGATTCCTGTAAAGGGAGATGAATACTGTTTTACAATGAATTACTTGTTTCCAAAACCGACGTCACAATACCTTCCAAAGAGCACCAGTCATCGATACATTCTGTTGCTTAAGGGTAATATAACGACTCTTCCTTTCAAAACACTTTTTAATCAACATCTGATACCTGCATGAAATGTAAAAAGTAACGAATCACAAAATAACCACAATACTTTTGACAGCAATTGTCACACAAAAAAGTGAAGGGTGTTCAGTGGGTAGAGAGTGCTTTGAAAGCATAGTACCCAAAAAAAAGGGGTAGTTGGGGAGAAGAGGTGGGTTTTGAGAAAAAGTTGGAAAAAACAAAAAAAAAAAAAAAGGTAGTAGAAGACCGAAAATAAAATCGCAAACCTCGGGAGGTGGTGCTGGGAAAAACAGGGGGACAAAAAAAAAAAAAAAACAAAAAACAGGAATCGAAGTATTGTTTTTTTTTTATTATTTATTTATTTTTTTTTTTTAATACAATTTTTTTTTGAATCGAAACAACGATGAATGACGTGGAAAAAAGAAAATGCGTTCAGAATAAACGAGATCCTCAAAAGACACGTAACTCTCCCAAGAAGTCTGTCTTTAGTCTGCGGCAGAGTACTTTGTTTATTCTCATTTTCAACATCGTCTTCCCTTTTTTTTTTTTACTGTAACACAAAAACAATATGATGACATCCCTACATTAAGTTGTATTATTATTTAGTGAATAGTTGAATTTCCCCCTCCCTCCCCACCTCCTTTTCCCATCCCCCCCCCCTCCCAAATCTCCTTCGCAATCTTACAAAGAAATAAAATGAAATGCAGAACAGACTTTGTCACCTCTTGCCTTCAGCTAAGAAGAAAGCATTCGGCATAGCCGAAAAAAATAGAAAAGAAAAAAAAAAAACTATCATCACCGCTGCATGCCTCTTCGATTTTTTTTGTTTTCCTTTTTTCTTTTTTTTTTTTTTTTTTTTTCATATTGTGCAGAAAAACATTTTTTTTTTTTTTATATTTTTTTTTTGTTACACAATTGATAGTAAAGAAACACTCAAAAGACGAGGCTCAA
The DNA here is from genome assembly GCA_964019425.1 of Flectonema sp. DT1601. Classification (NCBI taxonomy): domain Eukaryota; phylum Euglenozoa; class Diplonemea; order Diplonemida; family Diplonemidae; genus Flectonema; species Flectonema sp. DT1601. The sequence goes on along the minus strand of OZ025805.1, from coordinate 496,417 downwards.
TAATAATAATAAATAAAAAAAAAAAAAAAAAAAACATATAATGCGCAGTAGTTTATTCATTTTGGAATCAAGCCTCTGGAGAAGCTCATTCATTACCACAACCGTGAGGCTTTCACAGGCGAGATGATGTTCTCTTTTTTTTTTTTTTTGTACACCCAAGAAACAAATTATTGGGATGAGGAGAAGTTGTGCAGCGTAACCAAACCTATTTTCCTTTATTAGGATTTTGTACCCCTGGTTGCGAACAAACAACTTGTTGAGAAGGAAAAGTATAATTAAATTTTTTAAATTAGAGTTCTTGAGGGAGAAGAAACTAATTAAAAAAAAACAAACAAAGGAAAAAGTAGAACCGCTTTTTCCTTTCCGCTTTCCTCACCTTTTATTTTTATTTTTTTATTTTCGCACAAGTGATTGAACAATGTACGGAAAAAAAAAAAAAAAAAAAAGAAAAAAAAAACTGTGAAAAACCAATAAAGAACAACTGCTGCCCCCAACCTTCGTAGGCGGCCTTCCAGGCCATATATGTTCTGGGTGCATATAAAAAAATAAAAAAATAAAATATAAAAAAGTCTCTAATTTTCGTTTGTGACTACACTGTCAGCAAAACTATGTTCTTTCTGTGTAGTATGTGTCTCTCTCTGCTTTTTCTAACTCATGCTGATTGTCCATATTGACCACGGCATTAGTTGCCATTGCTAGAAGTTCATGAAGCTCTGGTTGATTTTGCTTTTCAGTTGCAGGTTTTTCTTCTTCCTTTGGTTCCTCCTTCACAACTGGAGTACTCCGTAACGCTTCTTCTTTTTGATCTGCTGCTGCTGCTGCAGCTGCAGCTTGTTTCTCAGAGACTTTCTTAGCCTCGACTGTCACTGGTGTCGGTTGGACTTTTTCTTGCTTTGTTGGTTTCTCCGCCTTTGGTTTTTGAGCTTTCTTCCCACTACAGTTTCCCATTTTATTATTATTATTTCTTTTTTTTTTTTCACCTCTTGGGTTGTTTTTTTTGTTTGTCTTCTCGGTGTTTTTTTTTTTTTTTTTTTTTTTTTGGCTGGTGGGTTGAGAAAAAGGGACTTAAATTAACAAAAAAAATGAAACTATTCAGAATATGAGAAGCGATTTATAAAATAATTTGACTAAAAGGTAATGTTCGTAATCAACTAATCTGTGTTGCCATTCCATAGAAGCCATCCATACGAAAACCTGTTGGGGGGTAACTTGATACTATTATTAAATATAAAGCAACTTGCTAAAACTGACTAAAACGAGAATAGGGTTCGGCCAAACCTGGTTGCAATATAAGAATATCAATACTTGGTATCGATAAAAAATCCCATATGTGGGGATGTATGTTCGATTTTTGTAAAAATTACAACTGTGTTGTATCATAAACAACATAACGATAATTTAACATTAGTTTTTAGATACAGTGACTAGGTGTGATGCTTAACTTAACCTTTTAAAGTAACTATTTAGGTTTCGAGAGTAATCCATATACGCCTCCTTACCTCTAAGTCAGTCAAATGTTGAGACTGAGTCATTCCAGTTAGCAGGACTGAAATGTAGTTACTTTAAATTATATGTTCTGTTGGGGGTTTGAATGCTTGAATTTATAAAACACAACTGTTTTGTATCATATTAACAATCTGTTAAGAAATACATGGTGATGCTTAACTCAGCCTTTTTAAAATAATCTCTGTTAAGGGAGAGTGAAGTTACACAAAAATAAGATAACTTGCAGTCAATCAAAACAAACCCTTTAACTCATGTCAGAATTACAATTTTTTTTTTTTTTTTTTTTTTTTTTTTCAAAAAGTAACGAAGTAATCAGTACCGAAAATACCTTAAAAAAAAGAAACTACTCAAAAAAAAAGGAAAAAGAGAGAGGGTCGTGTGCGAAATCATAAAAAACACACACATTTTTTTTTTTTGTGATCAAAAAAAAAAAAAAAAAAAAGTAAAAAGCTATACATCGATAGCAGTCTGTAGTTGCATAAAAAAAAAAAAAAAAAAAAAATTCAATCCTCAAAGAAAAATAAGGGCATTAATAAACAATTAAATTTTTTTTTTAACGTTTAGCACTCTCGATTTAACTAGAAGAACAGAATCGCTAACTTTTTCTTCTTTCTAAGTGTCTCATTGTACAATCATGCAGCGGAGTAGAGAGAGAGAGACTTAAAAAAAAAAAGTGTGTTCCCTTACTAAGACTTTGTTGTCTGTTTCGTTGCGCATTGCGGAGGAGGAGCGCTGCATTAATACAACATTCGGATAGCAACTTTCCCGTAGGATCGAAGACTTTCACAATTGTGCACCAATACAGAACTTTACCGTTCGGGCACAAAAAAAAAAAAAAAAAAAAAAAAAAACTATTCAAATGAAGCCTTATATTTTGTGATCGGAGGACCATTGATGGCCACAGGGGCATTTTTTTTGACCATAAATAAATAAAATGGTTCTTAACCTGAAATAGTTTTTTTTTTTTTTCTTCTTCCGACTTCGTCGATGCATTCCAAAAAAAAATTCCAAAAAAAAATTTCCAAAAAAAAAAAAATTGCAATCGACGCCGAAATCGCACACCATTCCGTATCGTATATAGGATGAGATAGGCAAATAATAGTAATTAAAAAAAATATATATAAAAAAAATTAGAACTCACAAAGATAAAACAAGAAGAAACGTGAAAAGTAATAATTTTTTTTTATTTTTTATTTTTTTTACTTAATAGCTATACCCTTATTATTAGTATTTCTTTTTTTTTTTTTTTTTTTGCATCATTTTATTCGCAAAAACCGATGACAAAAAAAAAAAAATTCACTCTTTCTCTTACTACCGAAACAAATAGATTTTTTTTTTTTTGTAGGACCACTACTAGGTACAAACTAAAAAAAAAAAAAAAAAAAAAAAGAAAGCTGACAAAAAGATGAGTCAAAAAATTGTTAAAATACGTAACGAGCTGACCCCCCACTTTTTGAAGGGTACATAATAATATAAACAAAAAATTCAAAAAAAAAAAAAAAAAAAAAAAAAAAAAAAAAAAAAAAAAAAAAAAAGACTTTTTTGAATAGAAGGAAATATAATCCCCCTCCTTATTTCAAAAAATCAATCGTAGCAAAATCGTAGTTACTTACAAGAGGTTAAACTTAATGTCGTTCTTTCCTGAGAGAGGGTGGGATGGGACTACTATTGAATCTTGCCGCACGAGATCCCTGAAAGTCGCCAGTCTGTCTCGGAACCCTCCTTCCCTCCCCAGCACCCGAAACCCAATATTTTAAGTTTTCAATATTAGCTAGCTTACTCAACCCTGCCTGGGTAGACACACCTTCTCTCTGGAGTCGACGTTTCTTACGCGCTTCGTCAAGTGTGCGCCATCGTTGGCGAACTGCAGGAGAAACGGGAGATTTCGACCGAGTTGGTGATTTACAGAGAGGTGACTTTGATCGTATGGGCGACTTAGATCTGATTGGTGACTTGGATGGTACTAAAGACTTACCCACAGCTAACTTAGTAACTGTTTTACTACTCGAGGCTGACGCAGAACGCTCCCTGTTTCCAAAGTCATCAACAGAGAGAAGGTTCGCTTTCGGGATTGTGTTGTCGGAGTTTCTGATTTTCGTGACGTTTCCGTTTCGGGAGGGAGGAGTTGATTTTTTAGTTGTAAAAGCTTCTGATTGATTGTTGTTTTTCATTCTACCCGCAGCAGCTGACTTTGCCGTGTGCCTAACAGGAACCACTGAAGTATAACGTGACTGATAGTTATACGTCGTCTTTGATCTACCTGAGGCTGTCGTAGATGGACGAGTAACGTTAGTAGATGGGACTCCACTAACCTTATTCGTGTAAACATTACCAGACCTACTGTTATCTGCGTACCTTGAAGGTACTCTTGATCCATACTTTGGTACAACGACTGGTCTACTCATACTCGATTTCCTCTCTGGTATGACTGCTTGAAAACCTTCAAAACTTGACTTTCTACTGAATGATTTATAATCCTCTCTCTCACTATTCTGAGATGAATTTTTTAATTTATTAGTCGTAGATTCCACAGAGCTTCCCAATCTATCATCTTCTGAGAGCCTTTCACTCGAAAGCGTGACTTCTGTGAAATCAGAAATCTGTTCGGGATGAGCAAGCTGTTTATATTGTTAATAAATAATAAACATTAAATTAAAAAAAACTTGAATGAACATCAAAAAAGAACATACGGTCGTCGCAATTGGGTCAAGATACTCTACGGAAACACTGCGTGGGAACAATGCTGTCCTGCTCTTTGTCTTCTTCGGATGTAATGGAATGTAGTCTCTCCAGGAAGTCTGTTTGTTTGTTTGTTTGTTTGTGCGACACCCACAAGGAGGTACAAACTGCTGATGGTTATACCAGTATTTGGGTTGACTCCCAACACAGACAGAATCCTGTCGCACTGGCTAACTTGATACTCTCTGATAGTTCAAAAAAAAAAAAAAAAAGAAAACGCATACTCTCACAGAAACAGTCATTTTAGGCCAAGATAGAGCCTTGTCAATAGTATTGTTGAGATCATCCATGAGCTGCTCGAAGTGGTTAACATCTTCTTCCAACTGCCGGTTATTTCGTTCCATTTTGTACCTCGAGTACATCCTCCTCCTCCTCCCCCTACTGTAAAGAATTGAAAATATTATTAAAAAATTCGTATTTTATACTTTTTTTTCCCCCTTTACATACTTGGATTTGCATTCCGGATTAGTGAGCATAAAAAAGCAAAGCTTCACACCACAGAAAAACTTACAAAAACAAAAAAAAAAGATAAGTAATAAATGTTAAAACTGAAGCCGACGGAGTAATTTGATACCGCATTCTCCGACAATCTTGACTGTCAGTGTCAGCGTAGTAAATGACAACGGGGGAATTTTGACAATGTAAAAAAAACAGCAACAAAAGTTAGAATACACAAATTAACATCAAATTACTGAGCCACATGAGGGGGTGTAAATATTTAAAAGGGTTCGAAAAGAGGGAGATTATCGATATACAAAAAAAATAAAACAAAAAATATCTGGAGAAATAAAATAAAACAATTCATTTAAAAGAACCAAAGCAAAGACGGTTAACCTAACTAGCCAACGGAACTGAGACAAGCGGTTCACTGAACTTCCTTGCCAAGTATTCACTCTTAAAGTTAACAGTGGCAGTTGTAACGACAGATTTAGGACGCAAACAAAAAGCCAACAACACCGCCGTGTAAATTGACAACAAGAATGACAAACAGGAAACAACTATAGCTATATAGATTGATGACCCGAGTGGCTTGTCAGATATTCGTTGGTAGTTATTTCTCGCCCAAATAAACGATCCGATTTCAAGACCAGAGAATGGAATGAACGCAAATGGAGAACAACGAACAACCCAACGAACAGGCTTAACATTCCAAAAGAAATAAACAACATTAGAAAGTACTACAGTTCCACAAGTTATTATCATCATCATATTTGATACTTTCGCAGCTCGGAAACTATCTGTATCATTGTTGTTGCATTTACTATTTTCTAAATCGATGACTGTTACGTCAATAGTGGTGGCGGATTCAATTTCATTCAACGGCTGTGTTCTGACATCACATTCTCCAAAAGGAACGACAAACACCAACACGAGCATCACCAGTATAACAACTCCCAATATTGTTTGGATTAAAAACTCTCTCCATGATCCTTCCTTCACCATGAACGTCATAAATGAATTCTGTAGTAGTTTTATAAATAATAATAATAATAATAAAAATGTATCCCTATTCAGCTTTTCATTAATACCGGTGCAAACCTCTACCGATACCAAGTCAGACGTGAGCTTAGAAACAAAAGGCTTACACGCGTACTTCCCCCCCCTTTTTTTTTTTTTTTAAAACTTTCCTCCTTTTATCTTTTCATTCTAATTTCTTTCAAAAAAAAAAAAAAAAAAGAAATCCTTGTCTTTTTTGCTATTCAAAAATCCTAAATTATAATCCAACAAGCTATCTCTTTTGTAAAAAAACTTAGTAACACGTTGTTGTAAAAGGAGAGACTCTGGGTGGCAACACACACTAAGAAGAAAAAAAAAAAAAAAAAAAAAAAAAAAAAGAGAAATATAGCTATACATTGGTCGAGTAGGATCCGAAGAATAATAGTTAATTTGAAAGGTTAGTTCTTTTTTTTTTTTTTTTTTTTTAAAAACTGGCGTAAGAGAAATTCAAAAGTTGCAAAGCTGATGGTGGCTTGCGACTGATGAATGGACGTCGTTTACGGTCCTTTTATTATTGCTTTTAAAGCAAAAGAGAGGTTTTGGCAAATATATGTCGTGACAAAAGTGTGTGTCACAACAACGAAAACAAAAGGGAAAAAAAAAACTCGCAAAAAAAAAAAAAAAAAAAAAAAATACAAGCGTCAGGAACGTGATTAGGCATGGCAAACCTGGCGAAAAACTCTGTTGATCAATCGTTTCTGATATGGTTTAAAAAGAAAAGAAAAATTGGACGAGGCATAAAGTCAACAAAATAACGCCAAACCCGCAAACCTGGAGATGAAGAACAAAGGCAATCACAAAGATCGATTTTTTTTTTTTTTTGGGAGGGGCAATAAAATGGGCGCAATCGGGTTTTATTTTTTTTTTGATCTTCATTTTTATTATATTTTTTTTCCAAAAAAAAAAAAAAAAAAAAATTCCTAATTCCCGCACAAAGTAAGATTTCAAAAAAACTTTCTACCAGCGATCCAAACCAAAAAAACCGACCTTTGCGATGCAAAAAAGCTTTCAGCAGGCAAGCACAAAGAGAAAGAGGAGCTCATCACCATCACCATCATCGTAAGTGATCCAACAAGACACACGAAATCAAGTTAGTCCGCAAAACTTTGAATATTAGGAACCGAAGCACAACTCTCCATCTGTTTTTTAGTACAGAATAACTTGTGTGGGGCTGGCAGTTTATCGATGGTTTGGAGGCTGGTTGAAAGTATGATTTTTGTTTGGGTTTTTTCGGATTTTTTTTCCTTTTTTTTTTTTTTTTCTCGCAAGTTTTTTAAAAAGAATTAGAGAGAGAAGAGGAGGAGGAAAAGTCTTTAAAAAAAAAAAAAATAACAAAAGAAATGAATAGATTCTAACTACTAAGAACCCCAACAAAAACGGTTGACAAGACAAAAAAAATGATTCTCAACCTTTTTTTTTTTTTTTTTTTAAATTCAAACAGGGCCTTGGTACGAGGTTCTCGTTGCCAACAAAGAGGGACATTCAGATTTCCCAAAAAAAAAAAAAAAAAAGGATCATACCAAAACGAAAGATATACCGACATAGGTAGACATACGAAAGAACAACAGGAGGAAGGAGGGCTGAAGTTCCAAATCCTGAAATTTATTAACATACCATTCTCTTTGTATCAAAATGTCAATAAGAAAGTATGAAAAAAACAAACAAACAAACAAGAAGAAGAAATATAACTTTTATGAGCCTAACGCTATACAAGAAGACAGCGCTAACAAGAACAGGGTCGCTCCCCTTGAAAGAGGAGGAAGTAGTTACAAAAAGAATAACAGGGACGGGAATAACTTTGATAAGAAGGCTAAAAACGAATATAGGGTTCGGAGAGCCCCTCATGCCCCTGTAGCCCCGTTACTGCTTAAAATTTGTATTTTCTTTACAAAACTTAAAATATTAAAAAGGAAATGAAAAACTACTACTTTTTTTTTTTTTTGCAAAAATGAAATATTTCTGGTTCGTAGAGGACCACATCTCATAAGTTCTTTTGCAATAATCTTTAAGGACCTTGCACACTTGAATCGAAGGGAAACAACCCCAAACAACTTAGAAAAACATAATCACACTCATTTTGTCTAAAAAAATAAAACAACAACAAAAAAAAAGTCAAACACTTTGGAACCCCCACGCTGTATTAAACAGCTAGGCATTCGAGAGAACAAGTTGGAAACAAACAAAAAAAAAAAAAAAAATCACAACAGGTCTTCAGCATCACATTCATCCTCATCTTCATACGGTACGGCCACAGCGTTTCTCCTTCCTGATGATGGCGTGGTGGAAATTTTTCCAACAGGAATTTTTAAAAATGGAGGTTGTTCCCATCCTCTCGGTCTGTTCATCTTCAACTCATTCAGATTGAGTTGATCACAATGAATAATTTTTAATGAATATCCGTGAGCAGAGCAAAGCTCTGTTAGGATAGACGCGAGGGAAGAGATCTTTGTCGGAACATCTCCGTTTGTCGGCATAAATAGAAAATCATACTGCGATGGAACTCGTACACCAATCCACATATCACCACCGATGATTACTTCGGATATTTCACTGAGAGGTACACAGCGAGTTAGACGTTTGTCTTTTCCTGTAAAAATAGCTGTTGGCGTAAGAGCAGTACATCTCTTTTCAATTCGAGATCTCCCCAGTAGACGTTTCATATTTCTACCTCTCTTTCTAACTGGAGACACCCACAAGATTTCTGGTTGTCCGAGTGCAAAGAGAGGATGAACTGCTACTGCAAGTGGATCTACTTCATGTGATTGAACAAATCTGAGACAGCTTCTCGGAGTAGTCTGAGGAGTACTAACTAATAACGGAGAGATTAATGGTGAAATTAACGGCTTGACCAGGGATTGAACTGGATTGCAAGAAAGCAACGGAGTGACCGACAAGACTGTCGGAGATAACGTTGCAGAAGTTACAATTGTGGTTGGTGTGGAGATCGATTGTTTTAGAGGTGCGTTTCGTAATATTTCATCAACCCTCGCCAGATAAATTCCAATCATCTCTACAATATCGGAAGCGTCTTGTTTGGTCTCTTCTTCACCTCTAAGAATAAACAGCATGTCAACAGTTTCAATGTACTTATTCATAGCCTTACCCATAAATCCTTTCTTATCGAATTCTATGGCTTCCCTCGCTGCAGATCGAGCAGCAGGAAGTCCACGTTCAGATATAATTGTCATCAAATACTTCCACAACTCACATTGTTTTTTTATTGAGAAACTGAATACCTGTTTGGGAAAGGGGAGTGGAAACATAAAATCATAATTAAATATAAAGCAAAAATTTGAAAAATTCGCTAAAAAAAAAACATCACATATTCGGTAGACATGATGCCGTCACAGTTTTTTTTAAGGCTGTAAATTTGAACTGCTATTTAAAAAAAGAAAATAAATAAATGTAACTTGGAAACTGGCTAAAACTAATTCTAACTAAGTCCAGGCTATCGAAGTGTTTTCGCATTGATTCCTTTAAATACTGTTTAATCTTATTTTGATTTGTTTGTTTCTTTTTTTTATGTGACTGGTACGTTTTTTTTATAAATATTGTATAAGTACATGAAGTCAGCGAATCGAACAGGCCATAAACTACTGTATCCTTAAAGACCATTCATTTCAGTTCAGCTATCTTCAATCAATTGTTTAGTACACTTTTATCCTTTATGATCAATCACTGCTTTCACAGACTGAGGAAACAACTTCCAATTCTCGCATTCAAGAGCATCACATTCACCCACTATACTTGAGCTTTAACCAATTCTTCAAAGAGAGCGTAATTTTTCATGGGCAGCTGGACAGATTCTGGAGGGACACCTGAACAATACAACAAATATTTCCCAATAGTAGTGACACTACTAAGACCTGAAAGGTCAAGAGAAGTGATCCCAGAACAATAACACAAGAAGTCACTTCCAATAGTAGTGACACTACTGAAACCTGAAACGTCAAGAGCAGTGATTCCTGAACAGTAAGACAAAAAACCTTTCCCAATAGTGGTGACACTACTAAGACCTGAAAGGTCAAGAGAAGTGATTTGTAAACAGCGATACAAGAACTTATCTCCGATAGTAGTGACACCACTGAGACCTGAAAGGTCAAGGGAAGCGATTTGTGAACAGGAATGCAAGAAATCACTTCCAACAGTAGTGACACTACTAAGACCTGAAAGGTCAAGAGAAGTGATTTCTGAAGAGTAAGACAAAAACTTATCTCCGATAGTGGTAACTGATGACATGGCTGTGCTGTTGGAATTTGAATTGCGGAAAGCAACCTGTTTGGCATATGAAGGAAGCAGGTCAATGTTAACAGTGAGGCAACCATCTTCTGTGAATGTCCGAGTGTCCAGACATAAGTACTCCGTAATGTGGTCTCTCATCCAAAGAAGCAGCTTCTCCCGTTTTGCATCATCAACAAACCAGCATTTACCGAATATCCTAAACTGCTTCTTCGCCATTTCAAACTCGCTGTTTGCAACCACTCCATGATCTGCCAGCCGATCAGTTTCGCAAAGGGTATCACCAGCAAATGAGAGTTCAACTTCCACCGGATCGACATCCCACTCCCCAGCCGCCGCCGTCAACACGTCGCTCACAACGGAATCAGCACCAGCCGTCACTGTCACTGCGGGGAGTCCCCAATCAGGACACGTCACAAAAACTTGCATTGTTTTTTTTAGTTTGTTGAGTTATTATTTGCTGTGGGATGTTAATTTATGGCTGCTGTGTAAAGAATGTGTACAAAAGTAGTTCACAAATGTGTTTCACAGCTTCCCTCTTCTAATCTAATTTCATATTTTATTTTCAGGTTGCTGTAACACTTCTCATAAAAAAGTTAATTAGGAGCATCAAAATCTCTACACTAAAAGCATTTCCATTACTGGGTACACCTGATAAAGAAATATGGTTTATAATTAAGAGTTCAGATTAAACAAGTCAGAAATCCACAACAAAGAAGTATCTGTACAGTTCTGGGAAGTGGGGAAGGGTGGGTGAGATCAGGAACTCATAAAGAGAACAATAGATATGGTTCAGCTAATCACTGCCTTCAAAGGCTTCTCAAAAACAGCGCCATTACTTTCAGGAAGCTGGACAGATTCAAGAGAATCGCATTTACTGAGGAAATTATTCCCTATTCTCGTAACACTACTTAAACTTGAAAGGTCCAGAGAAGTGACTCCTGAACAGGAAAGTAAAAAATAATCACCAATAATAGTGACACTACTTAAACCTGAAAGGTCAAGAGAAGTGATTTGGGAACAGAAATATATGTACCATTTTGAGTGCTGTCATTCAGGCTTGCTAGCACGGTGAGATGACGAGGCACTGGTTCGGCCAACCTAAGTTAACCCCTTGTCCTGTGGTTCCCTTTCCGGGGTTTCCTCTGCTTTCGGTTTCATTTGTTTGGTGAAACCTAATTTTAGAAGCGATGTGCTGGTTTGCATATCATGCTTCGTCGGCTGCTTCGCCCTCCTCGTCAACGTCCTTATAATTGGCCCGTGATGTTTTTTGTTGCAGCATTTCGTGGCAGTCCGTTGTTCCGGATCCGGATTCCGCTTGCAGTCGTTGCAGGGAGCCATCTCGTGGTGACGGCATCGGTGGTGGCTGTTTCTGCAACATTGCTCAGATCCTCTGCCGATCACTATGCAGACTGCACATGGAGTAAGCTTGTGTTTGCTGCAAAAGTCCCATATCGGTATTTGTCCATCTTCATCCCCCAGAGTGTGATGGTTGTGGCAGCACTGGTAGATGGTGTTTCCGGCCCGTCGACAACTATTGCATTTCTTCTTGAAGTGTCCGTAGCACGTCGAGTTCATCGTTCCTCGTCCCTCCGCGATGCCCGGTCTCTTGACGACCTCGGGTGGCGGGCGTGTCGGTCCTCGCTCGCAGAGCTCCCTCCTCAGCTGTACGTCTTTTTCCTTTGATGGGAAAAGTCGTGCCGCGGTTATCCATTTCTCCGCTCTCCCTTCCCTCTCGTTCGAGTGCCTGCACTCAGTCTCGAAGCCGAATCTGATTTTGTCAGCTTTTCCGTCGTTCGCCTCCTGGACCGTCCTCCGAATTGTGTCTACTGTTTCGTCTCCCATCAGAAAAGCTGGTCGTTTCTTCAAACCTTTCAGTACCGGGGCTCCTAGTGGACGTAAGGCTTTGTTGCTTCCTACGCAGTAGTCGGGAAAGGTTCTTTGTTCCTCGCCTTCTAAATGCTTGTGAACCAAGTTCAATCTTAGCATCAGTCCACACATGACGTCAGCTTTCTTCCCGGCGGCTCTGTCTTTGGTGCACTTCGCTACGTGGCCTTCGTGGACTGTGGTCGGTATGTCAACCCCCGCATACGCTTCGAAGTCGATCGCTAATTCCAGGAAGGTGACTCCGACCCCGTCTGGCTGTCGAGGCCACTTCAATTCCCTCAGGTAGCTCGCAAGCGCCAAGTACAAGGTCAATCCAAGGGCTTCGGGCCATTGGGTGTATACTGGCATGTACTTTTCCAGTTTGTTGTTGTATCGCATAACTACTTCCGGTTCCTTGTTCCCAGCGTATTCCACAACCGTCAGCCGTCTCTCCTCCAGTTGTTGGTAGTCGTCCCTGCGGAGCCTGATCCGTGCGAACATTCGTTGTAGGTCTCCGGTGAGCCCCGCCGGCAGTTCCACATTGTCGGGCTTGATGCCGAGTAGCCTCAGGCAATTGGGCCAATCGCATCGAACTTGTAGCATCACTTGCGGATATTCCTGTCGGATTGTGTCATAAGCTCTGCAATCCCAGTTCACGTGCTCGAGGGTCTCCGTCCTCTCTACGTCGTCAACCTCCTCGCAGTGCGCGCAGTTCTTGTTTCCCGCCTTCATCGAGCCAGTGTACACGTTGTCCAGGAGGCAGTGCTTCACTACTCCGCGCAGGTAGGGGTCGCCCTTTCCTTCCTTCAGGACCTTCAGGGTCTCTTTCCGGTCGATGCCCGCTTCAATACCTCTCAGGTTTACCCGTCTCGTTTCCGCAATTGTTTTGTTCCAGGTGAAACGCCTGCACGCCTCTCTGACATCGTGCCGCCAGCGCCCCGCATCCAGCCTTCCGTGTTCGGTCGTCCCTCCCGGACCTTCGAAGACCGAGAAAGTTGACCATTCCCATCCAAGTTCCTTCAGAGTACTCAGGGCGAGGCCGACTGGTCCTCTCGTCGCTTCAGTGTGCTCTTGCAGGTGTTCCCATACCCTGCGTATCTTCTCAGTTAGCTTCGGTAGCATTCTGGTGAGTGCAAGGAGTCTGTTGTACCTAATGTACGTCGCGGGATCCACACAATGTCCCTTGCAGAGTAGCGTTAGGCCCATGGTGTGCGACATCTTAGTTCTTTTCCCTCCAAGTTTGCGGAAAATCCCCGTTGCCATTGCTCTTCTCAGCAGTCCGAGTCGCGTCGCATCGGGATCGTACAGTGCCGTTCCGAAGAGCGCCTTGGGCATGACACTAGCTGCAGCTATCTGTTCCTTCGCTTGGTATCTGAGCGGAAGTAACCGGATTCGCCTCGCTCTATCGAGCACTTCTTCCGTGATCCTCCCCATCTGCTTGGTGGTTCCTTTCATACTGAGGTGGCATCCCACGATATCGACACTGTCATCGAAGTCCAGTCCCATTGTGATGTTGGTCTGGCCCTGGTCTCTGTTCGAGAACCACTTGCACTTCTGAGGTGCGAGTTCTTGTCCGGTCAGGGTGCAGAACTCCGCAACGACTTCTACGCCTTCTTGTAGCTTCGTTCGTGATCCAAACAACGTCAGGTCGTCCGCATATGATCCGGGCGTCACATCGGCTTCCCTCTCGATTGCTTTGCTGAGTATCGAGCTCAGCGCATTGAAGAGCACCACGCTGAGCGGGCATCCTTGCAGTATTCCGTTGGTGGTGGCAAATTCTTCTCCGACGCCGCTCGGGAACTTGAATCTCCTTCTGAGTCGCCGGTAGACATCCGTCACAGTTCTCAGGATCTTATCACCGAGGCCCAATTCCTTCACTAATTTCAGGAGGATGTCGTGCGGGATCAGGTCGAAACACTTCCTGAAGTCCGTGGTCACTCCTGCAACCTCTTCTCCGTAGAGAGTTGCGTGTTCCACGTCTAGTGCTATCTTCCAGCTGAGGTCGAGCGTAGATCTCCCCTTCCGGTAGCCGTATTGCCCAAGTGATTTGGGAACAGAAAGACAAGAAGCCACTTCCAACAGTAGTTACACTAATGACACCTGAAAGGTCAAGAGAAGTGATTTCTGAACAATCAAAAAAATTAACCAGTGTTTAGGGGTTTATCCTGAATGATCAATCGCTGCTTTAACAGACTCCTCAAAGAGAGCGCTATTACTTTCAGGAAGCTGGACAGATTCAAGAGAGTCGCATTTACTGATAAAGCGATCACCAATAGTGGTGACACTACTAAGATTTGAAAGGTCGAGAGAAGTGATTTGTTTACAGGAAAACAAAAACTCATCTCCAATAACAGTAACACTACTTAAACTCGAAAAGTCAACAGAAGTGATCCTTGAACAATGATATAAGAATTTACCTCCAATATCGGTGACATTAGAAAGACCTGAAAGGTCAAGAGAAGTAATTTGTGAACAGTCCCACAAAAAAGCATTTCTAATAGCGTTGACACTAGAAAAATTAACCAGTGTTTTCATATTTCAGTCGGAATGTACACGAAGGTCAAGTAATTAATAAAACAAAAATAACAAAAAACAAAACTTTAAGAATCAATTCACCACTTTATCCTAAATGATCAATCGCTGCTTTCATAGACTCCTCAAAGAGAGCGCTATTACTTTCAGGCAGCTGCACAGGAAGCTGGATATATTCAAGAGAGTCGCATTTACTGAGAAAGCAATCACCAATAGCGGTGACACTAGTAAGACCTGAAAGGTCAAGAGAAGTGATTTGTTCACAGGAAAAAAAAAAAAAAAAAAAAAAATTAACTAGTGTTTAGGGGTTTGAATCCCATGGATCCCGTCGCTCAGGCGGTCCGATGGAGAACCGGGTAGGGCACTGTGAACGAGTTGCGGTCCAGGTGGCGTCGGAAGGCCACCGCACCAACAGATTTGTTTCTTCGCACAACAGTAGCTTGGAGACCGTAAGAGACCCAAGGTGGTTCACAACTGCTCGAACAACCGCGTGTGAAGGAACAAGATTGAAAAGAAAAGAATATAAGAAAAGAAATGCCACACACAAAAAACGACGTAGTAAAGCAGAGAGGTAGGGGGAGGGATGGCCTCTTTCTCCACACATTGCATGGGAGCTCCCCGAGTAACTCGCGGGGCTGATACTGTTAATACATTTCAGGCGACCTGAACTTATAATCCCCCCATGCGTGAAAAGACTAAACGGGGGAAGTTTGAAGGAAATGGGGGTAAAGGGAAATCATGCCACTAAGGAAAAAATAAAAACCCGGTGGCCCCTGTGAGCTCTGGGTGCCTGAGTATCCCGGGCCGGATCACCTGACCTTCTGCTATGTAGTCCTTTTTTTTTTTTTTAAAGGTTAGGCGACTGGAAAATAAAACGGGGGTAAAAGAATACACAGCAACAACAATACGTCAGCACTCTCCAGGTAACACCGCGAGGAGGCGCGCTATCCGAGTTTCCTTACCCAAGTGACTCCTGAATAGGAATACAAGTAATCATTTCCTATAGTAGTGACACTACTAAGACCTGAAAGATCAAGAGCAGTGACTTGTGAACAGAAAGACAACAAACAATCGCCAATAGTGGTGACACTACTAAGACTTGAAAGGTCAAGAGAAGTGATTTGGGAACAGCCAAAAAATTAACCAGTGTTTAGGGGTTTGAATCCCATGGATCCCGTCGCTCAGGCGGTCCGGTGGAGAACCGGGTAGGGCACTGTGAACGAGTTGCGGTCCAGGTGGCGTCGGAAGGCCACCGCACCAACAGATTTGTTTCTTCGCACAACAGTAGCTTGGAGACCGTAAGAGACCCAAGGTGGTTCACAACCGCTCGAACAACCGCGTGTGAAGGAACAAGATTGAAAAGAAAAGAATATAGGAAAAGAAATGCCACACACAAAAAACGACGTAGTAAAGCAGAGAGGTAGGGGGAGGGATGGCCTCTTTCTCCACACATTGCATGGGAGCTCCCCGAGTAACTCGCGGGGCTGATACTGTTAATACATTTCAGGCGACCTGAACTTATAATCCCCCCATGCGTGAAAAGACTAAACGGGGGAAGTTTGAAGGAAATGGGGGTAAAGGGAAATCATGCCACTAAGGAAAAAATAAAAACCCGGTGGCCCCTGTGAGCTCTGGGTGCCTGAGTATCCCGGGCCGGATCACCTGACCTTCTGCTATGTTGTCCTTTTTTTTTAAAGGTTAGGCTACCGGAATATAAAACGGGGGTAAAAGAATACACAGCAACAACAACAATACGTCAGCACTCTAGTTACACACAAGGTGCATCCAGGTAACACCACGAGGAGGCGCGCTATCCGAGTTTCGTTACCCAAGTGATTTGGGAACAGCCATATAAGAACTTATTTCCGATAGTGGTAACTGATGACATGTCTGTGCTGTTGGAATTTGAATTGCGGAAAGCAATCTGTTTGGCATTTGAAGGAAGCAGCCTACTGTCAACAGTGAGGCAACCATCTTCTGTGAATGTCCGAGTGTCCAGACATAAATACTCCGTAATGTGGTCTCTCATCCAAAGAAGCAGCTTTTCCCGTTTTGCATCATCAACAAACCAGCTTTTACCGAATATCCTAAACTGCTTCTTCGCCATTTCAAACTCGCTGTCTGCAACCACTCCATGATCTGCCAGCCGATCAGTTTCGCAAAGGGTATCACCAGCAAACGAGAGTTCAACTTCCTCCGGATCCACATCCCACTCCTCAGCAGCCTCCGTCAACACGTCGATCACAACCGAATCAGCACCAGCCGTCACTGTCACTGCGGGGAGTCCCCAATCAGGACACGTCACAAAAACTTGCATTGTTTGTTAGTTTTTTGAATTACTATTTGCTGTGGGGTGTTAATATATGGCTGCTGTGTAAAGAATGTGTGGATGTTGTGTTCCAAACGCCAGGCTGCAACAATTATATAAATACGATCCCTACATTGAATCATGTCTGGGTATCGAATACTACGAAGAATGCGACATGTTGTTAGATTCCTGTAATGAAATGTTTAACCAATTCGGTTCTACATTCTTTGTAAAAGTACTACCTGGGTAAAAAGGAATCGGCAAATTGCACTTCACTTTCTTTTTGTTTTGGCGCAACCAGCAAAAAATCTTTAATAAATAAAGGAATAGGTTAGTTACGCTCTACCAAACAACAATGGGTTTATATTTACAAAAACAGAATTGGCTTTATCTTGAACTATACAGAAAATAATAATATAACAACTACTGTGATGTTTTGTTTGTGTCACTAACTGTGAACCGAAACTGATAAAGTTAAAGGAGGTTTACGTGTGCTACTTTGATACTTAATGAAAACACTTGTACAACACTTTCTTTATATGAAGTCACAACTTATGATGAATTATGAGCTATCTGAGCCACATGAAGTGATATCATCATCATCATAGCGAGTGCCGCGGGGAGTCCCCAATCAGGACACGTCACTAAAACTTGCGTTGCTTCTTTTGAATTATTTCTTCGAAACGCTAAACTTGCTGTTAGAAAGAACTTATACAAGTGATATCTGGGTATCGAATACTACGAGGATGCGACATGTAATTACATTCCCTCAAAGGGAAAAGAAGTTTTCATATTTTAGTCAGAAGGTACACGATGGTAATGAGTTAAACAAAAAACAAAACAATAAGAATCAATTCACCACTTTATCCTGAATGATCAATCGCTGCTTTCACAGACTTCTCAAAGAGAGCGTTATTACTTTCAGGAAGCTGGACAGATTCAAGAGAGTCACATTCATCGAGAAAGTCATCACCAATACTGGTGACACTACTTAGATCTGAAAGGTCAAGAGTAGTGATTCCTGAACAGGAAGGCATGAACCAGTTGCCAATAGTGGTGACACTACTAAGACCTGAAAGGTCAAGAGTAGTGATTCCTGAACAGGAAGACATGAAACCGCAGCCAATAGTGGTGACATTACTAAGAGCTGAGAAGTTCACAGAAGTGAGTCGCGAACAGGAAGACAAGAAACAACTCCCAATAGTGGTGATGCTGCTAAGACCTGAAAGGTTAAGAGAAGTGATACGCAAACAGGATTTCAAGAAGAAAAATCCAATACTGGTGACACTACTAAGACCTGCAAGGTCAAGGGTAGTGATTCCTGAACAGGAATACATGAACCAGTTGCCAAAAGTGGTGACATTACTAAGACCTGAGAAGTTCACAGAAGTGATTCCTGAACAGTAATTCAAGAAACTCTCTCCAATAGTGGTGACACTACTAAGACCTGAAAGGTCAAGAGAAGTGATTTGTAAACAGTGACACAAGAATTCATCACCAATAGTAGTGACACTACTAAGACCTGAAAGGTCCAGAGAAGTGATTTGTGAACAGAAAGACACGAAATCATCACCAATACTTGTGACACTACTAAGACCTGAAAGGTCAAGAGAAGTGAGTCGTGAGAAATACAAGAATTCGTATCCAATAGTTGTGACACTATGAAGACTGGAAAGGTCAAGCGCAGTGATGTGGTAACAGGAAGACAAGAACCCATCTCCGATAGTGGTAACTGATGACATGGCTGTGCTGTTGGAATTTGAATTGCGGAAAGCAACCTGTTTGGCATCTGAAGGAAGCAGCTTACGGTCAACAGTGAGGCAACCATCTTCTGTGAATGTGGCAGTGTCCAGACATAAATACTCCGTAATGTGGTCTCTCATCCAAAGAAGCAGCTTCTCCCGTTTTGCATCATCAACAAACCAGCATTTACCGAATATCCTAAACTGCTTCGTCCACATTTCAAACTCGCTGTCTGCAACCACTCCATGATCTGCCAGTCGATCAGTTTCGCAAAGGGTATCACCAGCAAACGAGAGTTCAACTTCCTCCGGATCCACATCCCACTCCCCAGCCGCCGCCGTCAGCACGTCGTTCACAACTGAATCAGCAGCAGCCGTCACTGTCACTGCGGGGAGTCCCCAATCAGGACACGTCACAAAAACTTGCATTGCTTTTTTAGTTTTTTGAATTTCAATTAGCTGTGGGGTGTTAATATATGGCTGCTGTGTAAAGAATGTGTGGATGTTGTGTTCCAAACGCCAGGCAATAAATATAAATACGATCCCTACATTGAATCATCGAATAATAAACTACTATACATTTTCTCTTTTTCCCGTCGTTATCTGATAAAGGATATATGGTGGATAATTAAGAGTTCAGATTAAACAAGTCAGAAATACCAATACCACGGGAAACAACATAAGTAAGCGGGGGTGATGTGATTTGATAGAGTTGGTTCTTATGATTACTTTTTTTTATTCTATGCTGTTGTTTCTTTTTGTACAAAGTTACAGTCTTATTGTCCTCACAAAACAACACTTAAACCACGCGCACAACACATTACTCAGGTTTTTTACAAATACGACAAAAAAATTTGGGGGCAGCACACAACCATATCATTCAGCAAGAAAATGAAAAATGACAATCAGTTTATCATCATAACCACACCTGACCAAAACAATGTATCCGTACTGTTCTGAGAAGGTAGGATTTTTGTAATAAATAATTAGAAAGGAAGAAGGGACTAATAAAGAGAGGAATTGATATTGTTAAACAAGCGTTGAAATAAAAAAAGAAAATTTGACGGCGATAAATATCAGTCCAAACAAATTTATACATTCAAGCAACAATACCGCGGGAAACAACATAAGTAAGCGGGGGTGATGTGATTTGATAGAGTTGGTTCTTATCATTACTTTTTTTTTATTCTATGCTGTTGTTTCTTTTTGTACAAAGTTACAGTCTTATTGTCCTCACAAAACAACACTCAAACCACGCGCACAACACATTACTCAGGTTTTTTACAAATACGATAAAAAAATTGGGGGCAGCACACAACCATATCATTCAGCAAGAAAATGAAAAATGACAATCAGTTTATCATCATAACCACACCTGACCAAAACAATGTATCCGTACTGTTCTGAGAAGGTAGGATTTTTGTAATAAATAATTAGAAAGGAAGAAGGGACTAATAAAGAGAGGAATTGATATTGTTAAACAAGTGTTGAAATAAAAAAAGAAAATTTGACGGCGATAAATATCAGTCCAAACAAATTTATACATTCAAGCAACAATACCGCGGGAAACAACATAAGTAAGCGGGGGTGATGTGATTTGATAGAGTTGGTTCTTATCATTACTTTTTTTTTATTCTATGCTGTTGTTTCTTTTTGTACAAAGTTACAGTCCTATTGACCTCACAAAACAACACAATACCCGTTTACGTTTTTTAGTCAAAATCTGACTAATTTCACAAAAGAAGAGTTATTCTTCCAATCGCTGCTGAATAATCAATCGCTTCTTTCACAGACTTCTCAAAGAGAGCGCTATTACTTTCAGGCAACTGGACAGATTCAAGAGCTTTGCATTGACCTAAGAAAGACTCCTCAATACTCGTAACATTACGAAGACTTGAAAGGTCAAGAGAAGTGATTTGGGGACAGTTAGACAAGAAATGACTCCCTATTCTGGTGACACCACTAAGACCTGAAAGGTCAAGAGAAGTGATGTGTGAACAGGAAAACAAGAAATAATTTCCAATTGCGGTGGTATTACTAAGACATGAAAGGTCAAGCTCAGTGATTCGTGTACTGTAACACAAGAATTCGCTTCCAATAGTGGTGACACTACTGAAACCTGAAAGGTCAAGAGAAGTGATTCGTGAACAGCAAGACAAGCACTCATTTCCAATTGCTGTGACACTACTAAGACTTGAAAGGTCAAGAGAAGTGATGTTTGAACAATACAAGAACCTATCCCCGATAGTGGTAACTGATGGCATGGCTGTGCTCTTGGAATTTGAATTGCGGAAAGCAACTTGTTTGGCATCTGAGAGAAGGAAGTCACCACGAATTGTGAGGCAACCATCTTCTGTGAATGTGGGAGTGTCCAGACATAAATACTCCGTAATGTGGTCTCTCATCCAAAGAAGCAGCTTCTCCCGTTTTGCATCATCAACAAACCAGCATTTACCGAATATCCTAAACTGCTTCTTCGCCATTTCCAACTCGCTGTTTGCAACCACTCCATGATCTGCCAGCCGATCAGTTTCGCAAAGGGTATCACCAGCAAACAAAAGTTCAACTTCCTCCGGATCCATATCCCACTCCTCAGCAGCCGCCGTCAACACGTAGCTCACAACCGAATCAGCACCAGCCGTCACTGTCACTGCGGGGAGTCCCCAATCAGGACAAGTCACAAAAACTTGCATTGTTTTTCTTGAGTTAGTGTGCAGGGACTGAGAAAGGGATATAAATAATCTTTACCTTTTCTATGAAAAACAATCAGCGATTAGCACCTTGATAACGTTCGTATGATTTCTGTCATTCGAAACTTTCTAAATTAGAAATTCACTTTCCATTACTGGGCACACCTGATAAAGAAATATGGTTTATAATTAAGAGTTCAGATTAAACAAGTCAGAAATCCACAACAAAGAAGTATCTGTACAGTTCTGGGAAGTGGGGAAGGGTGGGTGAGATCAGGAACTCATAAAGAGAACAATAGATATGGTTCAGCTAATCACTGCCTTCACTGTATGGATATTATCCTCTGTGGGGGGGAATAAATGATGGCTTATGAGTTGTCACGAATAAGTAAACAAACAATGATTGTTTTTAACTGAAATTCGATGTTTTATCAGTAAGAGTTAGTATTAGGATTTCCTAGCAGAGGCTTTCACAAACCACCTGCGGAGATGAGACGAAGAAGCAAAAGTTAATTCTATTTTAGAGGACATAATCGCGGTGATGGTTTTTATAGCTTTCGGATGCAAGGATCGATTGCCAACTGTTCACCTTGTCCAGAAGAATAACAGATTGCGAGCAAAAAAAAAGAATGGGTAATGAGAAAGGAATAACAAAAAAGAAAAAATACTGTTCCATTACATATTAAAACCTTCATGAAATAATCACATGCGTGCGACATGAATTCTCCTATTGTCCCAAAAGAATTTATATTACAAGGGGGGGCTTACTGAAAGCCTCGACAAGAAGAAAACAGGCAACACGAGTAGCAATTCCAATTTGTAAGGAACAGAATCAAAAGAGATATTAAGAGAATGTTATAAATTAATATAAACAAATACTTGTGAATAGATGGGAATATTTGATGTACGAAACAGTCAATCAACATAAACCGAGAGAGCTAAAAAAAAAGGAAATTTAAAATTATGGTTTATCCAACACCTTTTTATGGTACTCTCGTGAAATCTGGTTGCTTAAGTGAAAGCCCCAGAGCGAGGGGGACTTGATACTAATATTAAATGGAGAGCAACTTTGAAAAACTGTTAAATTCATTCAAAAAAAAAAAAAGGGTAGGAATCATAAAATCCCATCAGTGCTGTCGAATATGGGGATTCCCGCTGTCAGATACTACATTTAAAAAAAAAAAAAAAAAAAAAAAACAGAACAGGAGAGAGCGATAAGCAGATTATGTTAAAAACAAATGCCAAAGTTATCTTTAACTTTCTGCTTTATAACCTTAATTTATACACTACAAGAGACACTCAACAACACAGTCTCTTGGGTGAGAGTCCCGTACACCTGAGCAGCCATCTAGTCTAGCTTCACAGTCAGCAAGAGTCGCTCAGTTAACCTCGTGTCACACTTATACTACAATAGAGGCTTATCTTAGTCTTTTAAAGTAACTATTTAGGTTTCGAGAGTAATCCATATATACCTCTTTAACCTCTATTCTCTCATCATCAGTATAGACACGGGAGGTTTGAAGGGATTAAGATCTCACAGGCACTGCCCACGAGCTTACATTTAGTTATAAGGGTTACGTTTGTTTTTTTTAGTTTAAAAAAAAGAATAAGAGAGGAATAAACACAACAATTACACAGTAGTTTGATGACGTTAAAAATACAAATGTCGGAATGTAAGTTATGGCGATGTGAGATGTTTACACCTGAAATGTTTATCATTGCAGGAAAAATATTAAAAAAAAATATTTTTAAAAACTTTTCTGCTTTATCGGTTCTACTTTACATACACGACAACAACGAAAATGAATAACCTTGTACGGCAGTATCCATGCTATTGTTTTTTTTGAAAATTAAAAAAAGAAAAAGAGGTATCGAAAACCATAAATTGCAACCACGGCAAACATATGCCTTTCCGTTACAGTTATTATTCACAACAGGTGATGAAATAAGGGGAACTTCATGAAGAGGGATTTATTGATTTAAAAAAAAAAAACAGTTACGAATTTCATTGAAGGGAGGGATAATTGTTTTATTTTTCAATAAACCAACATAATAATGTATCACAACTGTTAACGACAACTACTCCATTTTGAC
This sequence comes from Flectonema sp. DT1601, assembly GCA_964019425.1. Classification (NCBI taxonomy): domain Eukaryota; phylum Euglenozoa; class Diplonemea; order Diplonemida; family Diplonemidae; genus Flectonema; species Flectonema sp. DT1601. The sequence goes on along the minus strand of OZ025805.1, from coordinate 473,204 downwards.
GATGAGAGGGAGGGTTTTGAACCGACAGGCACGTTTCATATTATAAAAAAATCGGTGAGGTATATTTTTGACTTACTCATGCATTTCATGACTAATTTCCCTGGTCTGTTCGGTTGAACGTTTCTTATGAAAGCAAAACACAATTATGATGACGGCAATAACAGTAACTGTAGGTAAAATAATCACAAGCAATAAGACACCCAACTCCAGACCACTAGAAGGTGGTGATGGTGTTGCTGGTACTGATTCAGCAACCACCGTACCCGGAACCTTAAAAGTACCGTTCTCATATTCTACCCAACCAGTTGTCGTTGAAATACTTTTACTTGCAATCTGTTTCAGCATATCGAGTTCTGTTGCTGGTGAGAATGGAGGCCAGTAAGGCAGTGTTTCCTTCGCGTAAACTGGTTCGAATTCACCAGAATAAGGGTCAGTAAGATCTGGATAAAAAGCAGCTAAACTAAACGACAGTGCAGCATTAGTCATAGTGATTGGGGTAAGACCATCTCCCATACCTCTGCTATTAGCAATATCAGTCCAAGCATTCCATTGATAAACAGGAGCATTGGTAGTTGAGCTTATCCTGTGACGTTCTCCACTAACACCTCCAGCAGTGAACACAGTCGCTGCGTTTACGTTATTAAGAAGCTTCACAGTGTGTGAACACGAGCTGCCACATAATCCAAGCGACATTACTTTAATTGTTGCAAAACCTTTCGTTGGTTGCTTTGGAAAGAAATCATCACGGAAACGACACTTATCAACGTTCTTAAAGTCAACGAACGGCTTGTACATTCTTTCAAGTTTTGGTGCGACCCAGACCTTTGGGGATCCAGTTGCACGACTCTTCTCTACTAATTTATTAGTGAAAAGATCCTTTAATTTATTGTAAGAATTGCTTCTATCTGTGGCACTGAGTGGTTCATCAATAAGACTCTCACCTGTTGTTGATAAGATCACATTGTAAGTAGAGTCGCTAAATACTACAGCGTAGTAGAGGTCGAGGTACTTTCTAGTCATGTTAGTCAAAGAGTATTCCCAAGCTCCTTTAACTGACGCTGTCACAGCTGGTTCAACGTGGAATGAAGAAGTTGTTTTTGAGGCTTCTCTCAACTCAGTTGGCAACCACAACTTAGGAGAGAAGTAATTTAAGATTTGCCAATACAGCAAAATCACTCCACCTCCGTTTCCACGAACATCCAATATGAGTTCAGTAGTTTGAGATGAACGATCGTTGCAAGCTTCAACTACTTTCACGAAATCCGCCAACACTCTTATATCACCACAAGAAGACCCCCCACCTATTTCTGGGTGGAACGTATCGATGTAGAGATACATGACTGGATCATCTAAATGCTCAAAAGACGTGCACACAATATTTGGGTCGCTGGTATTCTTCGGGAACTGAGCAACCACATTTCCCTGAGTCCACAATTCAGACGGAGATAAAGCTTCAACATTTCTCCTTTCTGGAGTGCTAATCGGCTTAATACGATGCTCGAAATCTGTTACCCTCGCATCCCTGAGCTCACGTGAAATGGAGTGAAGTTGATCAATTTCTGAGAGAGTGCTCTGAGTCTCAACTTTTCTAACAGTTTGTTGTTGTGGAACGTTTTGAGAAATAATCAAGGCAGTTGTTAGTTCGCGATCAGCTCTTCCTGCATATAATGGAATCGTGTGCGTAGCTCCACCTAGAATTGTGATATCCATGGAAAGCAGTTGAAGACCAGTTACTGTATTTGAGAAGGTTCGCACTTCTCGTAAGAACCGATTTAGATCAGCTCCCCTCGTCTTTGATGCTCCATTTTCATCGAAGAAGTCAGCCAAATAAGACAATGCTGGAAACCCGTTAATCTCTGAAATTGTATCGTTTACTGCAATAGAGCTCCATGATTGTCCAGGTGAGAAAGTAGAGAATGTCGAATGGAAATCACTGACATATATAACTTGTTGATTGTTAACTAATTTCGATCCCAAGACAATGGGTAACGCATAAGCTGAATGGTACCCTGAAGGGATGATGTATGCAGTATGACCATCATGAAGCTTAGAGAAAAGCCGTCCCATTGAACTGTGAAACTGGAAGTCGGAATCCCAATTTCTGATACGAAATTCCGCAAGAGCCAATCTCAAATCAACTTTCCCGACGATATTCGGATCTGTAGACATAGCAACATCAGTACCGTGATAGAACTCAATCATTTCTGATGCTGCCTTCAACGCTTCGGTAATCACATCCTGATCAACTGGAACAGTGTTGTAACAATCAATAATGTCACTAGCTTTGTAAACATAGAACGGATTTATAATAGTTCCGTTCAATTCACATTGTGACACTGCAAGCAGTGCGATTACTGACAACAGCATTTCACGATGATATAAATATTTATTACTGTACGGATAATATCCTGTAGGGGGAATGAACGATAATTTAACAATCTGTTAAGGAATACAGCGAACTAAGGTGATCCTTAAATTAGCCTTCTAAATAACTATTTAGGTTTCGAGAGGTAGGTATATCCATAAATGCATAACGATACTCGGGGTACTGAAATCCAGTGGTGAGATTGTCATGGTTTGGTATGTAATTTCAGCAGGTGATTCTTATAGTGGGATATGACACTTTGTCATGTTTGGCACAGTTGGAATCATACTTAGTTTCAAAATTATTTTTCCGGAGATAACGCTCGTGCATCTCTAACCGGGGATAGCATTAGTACGTTCGTATCTAACTTTTCAATTTCAAAGTTCCATGCCGGTTCTGTTTTTATAATATGAGTACCTCTATTGGTGTATTTCATATTTTCAAAACGCCAGGCAGCAACAATAAATATAAATACGATCCCTACATTGAATCATCGAATACTACGAGGATGCGACATGTTATTACATTTCTGTAAATAATGTTTGGATATAATTATTGATTGGCTGCCAATCAAAAGTAGTTCACAAATGTGTTTCACAGCTTCCCTCTTCTAATCTAATTTCATATTTTATTTTCAGGTTGCTGTAACACTTCTCATAAAAAAGTTAATTGGGAGCATCAAAATCTCTACACTAAAAGCAGTGCTTCTAATAAAACTAAAATCCACAATACATTTCTCTTCCGTCGTCGGGTAAGTCACTTTTCATTACTGGATGCACCTGATAAAGAAATATGGTTTATAATTAAGAGTTCAGATTAAACAAGTCAGAAATCCACAACAAAGAAGTATCTGTACAGTTCTGGGAAGTGGGGGTGAGATCAGGGAATGCGACTGTTCCGATGACGAACACACAGTTGTTGTTGTTGTTGTTGGAGTTGTTCTTGTCCAATCTGCTCCTTGAGCTTCTCTTCCTTCAGACTTATTTACTTTTTTAAATATTCTTAATTATTATTTTCTTTTCTTACTTTTATTTCCCTTCTTTTATGTGACCGGAATACCTTTTAAAGTAGTTCTCAAATCGATGATTGTTCTTATTCCGTAATCTTTGATAAGAAGTTTTCATATTTCAGTCGGAATGTACACGAAGGTCAAGTAATTAATAAAACAAAAATAACAAAAAAAGAAAAACCTTAAGAATCAATTCACCACTTTATCCTGAATGATCAATCGCTGCTTTCACAGACTTCTCAAAGAGAGCGCTATTACTTTCAGGCAGCTGCACAGATGTGAGAGAGTAGCATTTACTGAGAAAGCAATCACCAATAGTGGTGACACTACCAAGACTTGAAAGGTCAAGAGAAGTGATTCCTGAACAACTACGCAAGAAATTACTTCCTATTGTGGTGACACTAATAAGACTTGAAAGATCAAGAGAAATAATACATAAACAATCACGCAAGAAGTCATTTGCTATAGCGGTGACACTATCAAGACCCGAAAGGTTCACAGAAGTGATTTGTGTACAAAAAGAAAGGAACCTATCTCCAATAGAAGTAACACAGCAAAGACCTGAAAGGTCAACTGTTGCTATCCGTTCACAAGAACACAAGAAATCATCACCAATAGAGGTGACACTATTGAGACCTGAAAGGTCGAGAAAAGTGATTTGTGAACAGTGAGACAAGAAAAGATCACCAATAGTAGTGACACTACTAAGACCAGAAAGATCAATAGAAACGACTCGTGAACAGGAAAACAGGAATCCGCCTCCTACTATGGTGACACTACTAAGACCTGATAAGTCAAGAGAAGATATTTGTGAACAGCAAGACAAGAACTTATATCCAATAGCCGTGACACTACTAAGACCTGAAAGGTTTACAGAAGTGATTTGTGAACAGGAAGACAAGAATAACTTTCCTATAGTGGTGACACTACTAAGACCTGAAAGGTCAAGAGAAGTGATTTGCGAACAGGAAAAATTAACCAGTGTTTAGGGGTTTGAATCCCATGGATCCCGTCGCTCAGGCGGTCCGGTGGAGAACCGGGTAGGGCACTGTGAACGAGTTGCGGTCCAGGTGGCGTCGGAAGGCCACCGCACCAACAGATTTGTTTCTTCGCACAACAGTAGCTTGGAGACCGTAAGAGACCCAAGGTGGTTCACAACTGCTCGAACAACTGCGTGTGAAGGAACAAGATTGAAAAGAAAAGAATATAAGAAAAGAAATGCCACACACAAAAAACGACGTAGTAAAGCAGAGAGGTAGGGGGAGGGATGGCCTCTTTCTCCACACATTGCATGGGAGCTCCCCGAGTAACTCGCGGGGCTGATACTGTTAATACATTTCAGGCGACCTGAACTTATAATCCCCCCATGCGTGAAAAGACTAAACGGGGGAAGTTTGAAGGAAATGGGGGTAAAGGGAAATCATGCCACTAAGGAAAAAATAAAAACCCGGTGGCCCCTGTGAGCTCTGGGTGCCTGAGTATCCCGGGCCGGATCACCTGACCTTCTGCTATGTTGTCCTTTTTTTTTAAAGGTTAGGCTACCGGAAAATAAAACGGGGGTAAAAGAATACACAGCAACAACAACAATACGTCAGCACTCTAGTTACACACAAGGTGCATCCAGGCAACACCACGAGGAGGCGCGCTATCCGAGTTTCGTTACCCAAGTGATTTGCGAACAGGAAGACAAGAACTCATCTCCGATAGTGGTAACTGATGACATGGCTGTGCTGTTGGAATTTGAATTGCGGAAAGCAATCTGTTCGGCATCTGAAGGAAGCAGGTTACCGTCAACAGTGAGGCAACCATCTTCTGTGAATGTGGCAGTGTCCAGACATAAGTACTCCGTAATGTGGTCTCTCATCCAAAGAAGCAGCTTCTCCCGTTTTGCATCATCAACAAACCAGCATTTACCGAATATCCTAAACTGCTTCGTCCACATTTCAAACTCGCTGTCTGCAACCACTCCATGATCTGCCAGTCGATCAGTTTCGCAAAGGGTATCACCAGCAAACGAGAGTTCAACTTCCTCCGGATCCACATCCCATTCCTCAGCAGCCTCTGTCAACACGTCGTTCACAACCGAATCAGCACCAGCCGTCACTGTCACTGCGGGGAGTCCCCAATCAGGACAAGTCACAAAAACTTGCATTGTTTTTCTTGAGTTAGTGTGCAGGGACTGAGAAAGGGATATAAATAATCTTTACCTTTTCTATGAAAAACAATCAGCGATTAGCACCTTGATAACGTTCGTATGATTTCTGTCATTCGAAACTTTCTAAATTAGAAATTCACTTTCCATTACTGGGCACACCTGATAAAGAAATATGGTTTATAATTAAGAGTTCAGATTAAACAAGTCAGAAATCCACAACAAAGAAGTATCTGTACAGTTCTGGGAAGTGGGGAAGGGTGGGTGAGATCAGGAACTCATAAAGAGAACAATAGATATGGTTCAGCTAATCACTGCCTTCACTGTATGGATATTATCCTCTGTGGGGGGAATAAATGATGGCTTATGAGTTGTCACGAATAAGTAAACAAACAATGATTGTTTTTAACTGAAATTCGATGTTTTATCAGTAAGAGTTAGTATTAGGATTTCCTAGCAGAGGCTTTCACAAACCACCTGCGGAGATGAGACGAAGAAGCAAAAGTTAATTCTATTTTAGAGGACATAATCGCGGTGATGGTTTTTATAGCTTTCGGATGCAAGGATCGATTGCCAACTGTTCACCTTGTCCAGAAGAATAACAGATTGCGAGCAAAAAAAAAGAATGGGTAATGAGAAAGGAATAACAAAAAAGAAAAAATACTGTTCCATTACATATTAAAACCTTCATGAAATAATCACATGCGTGCGACATGAATTCTCCTATTGTCCCAAAAGAATTTATATTACAAGGGGGGGCTTACTGAAAGCCTCGACAAGAAGAAAACAGGCAACACGAGTAGCAATTCCAATTTGTAAGGAACAGAATCAAAAGAGATATTAAGAGAATGTTATAAATTAATATAAACAAATACTTGTGAATAGATGGGAATATTTGATGTACGAAACAGTCAATCAACATAAACCGAGAGAGCTAAAAAAAAAGGAAATTTAAAATTATGGTTTATCCAACACCTTTTTATGGTACTCTCGTGAAATCTGGTTGCTTAAGTGAAAGCCCCAGAGCGGGGGGGACTTGATACTAATATTAAATGGAGAGCAACTTTGAAAAACTGGCGAATATGGGGATTCCCGCTGTCAGATACTACATTTAAAAAAAAAAAAAAAAAAAAAAAACAGAACAGGAGAGAGCGATAAGCAGATTATGTTAAAAACAAATGCCAAAGTTATCTTTAACTTTCTGCTTTATAACCTTAATTTATACACTACAAGAGACACTCAACAACACAGTCTCTTGGGTGAGAGTCCCGTACACCTGAGCAGCCATCTAGTCTAGCTTCACAGTCAGCAAGAGTCGCTCAGTTAACCTCGTGTCACACTTATACTACAATAGAGGCTTATCTTAGTCTTTTAAAGTAACTATTTAGGTTTCGAGAGTAATCCATATATACCTCTTTAACCTCTATTCTCTCATCATCAGTATAGACACGGGGGGTTTGAAGGGATTAAGATCTCACAGGCACTGCCCACGAGCTTACATTTAGTTATAAGGGTTACGTTTGTTTTTTTTAGTTTAAAAAAAAGAATAAGAGAGGAATAAACACAACAATTACACAGTAGTTTGATGACGTTAAAAATACAAATGTCGGAATGTAAGTTATGGCGATGTGAGATGTTTACACCTGAAATGTTTATCATTGCAGGGAAAATATTAAAAAAAAATATTTTTAAAAACTTTTCTGCTTTATCGGTTCTACTTTACATACACGACAACAACGAAAATGAATAACCTTGTACGGCAGTATCCATGCTATTGTTTTTTTTGAAAATTAAAAAAAGAAAAAGAGGTATCGAAAACCATAAATTGCAACCACGGCAAACATATGCCTTTCCGTTACAGTTATTATTCACAACAGGTGATGAAATAAGGGGAACTTCATGAAGAGGGATTTATTGATTTAAAAAAAAAAAACAGTTACGAATTTCATTGAAGGGAGGGATAATTGTTTTATTTTTCAATAAACCAACATAATAATGTATCACAACTGTTAACGACAACTACTCCATTTTGACGATGAGAGGGAGGGTTTTGAACCGACAGGCACGTTTCATATTATAAAAAAATCGGTGAGGTATATTTTTGACTTACTCATGCATTTCATGACTAATTTCCCTGGTCTGTTCGGTTGAACGTTTCTTATGAAAGCAAAACACAATTATGATGACGGCAATAACAGTAACTGTAGGTAAAATAATCACAAGCAATAAGACACCCAACTCCAGACCACTAGAAGGTGGTGATGGTGTTGCTGGTACTGATTCAGCAACCACCGTACCCGGAACCTTAAAAGTACCGTTCTCATATTCTACCCAACCAGTTGTCGTTGAAATACTTTTACTTGCAATCTGTTTCAGCATATCGAGTTCTGTTGCTGGTGAGAATGGAGGCCAGTAAGGCAGTGTTTCCTTCGCGTAAACTGGTTCGAATTCACCAGAATAAGGGTCAGTAAGATCTGGATAAAAAGCAGCTAAACTAAACGACAGTGCAGCATTAGTCATAGTGATTGGGGTAAGACCATCTCCCATACCTCTGCTATTAGCAATATCAGTCCAAGCATTCCATTGATAAACAGGAGCATTGGTAGTTGAGCTTATCCTGTGACGTTCTCCACTAACACCTCCAGCAGTGAACACAGTCGCTGCGTTTACGTTATTAAGAAGCTTCACAGTGTGTGAACACGAGCTGCCACATAATCCAAGCGACATTACTTTAATTGTTGCAAAACCTTTCGTTGGTTGCTTTGGAAAGAAATCATCACGGAAACGACACTTATCAACGTTCTTAAAGTCAACGAACGGCTTGTACATTCTTTCAAGTTTTGGTGCGACCCAGACCTTTGGGGATCCAGTTGCACGACTCTTCTCTACTAATTTATTAGTGAAAAGATCCTTTAATTTATTGTAAGAATTGCTTCTATCTGTGGCACTGAGTGGTTCATCAATAAGACTCTCACCTGTTGTTGATAAGATCACATTGTAAGTAGAGTCGCTAAATACTACAGCGTAGTAGAGGTCGAGGTACTTTCTAGTCATGTTAGTCAAAGAGTATTCCCAAGCTCCTTTAACTGACGCTGTCACAGCTGGTTCAACGTGGAATGAAGAAGTTGTTTTTGAGGCTTCTCTCAACTCAGTTGGCAACCACAACTTAGGAGAGAAGTAATTTAAGATTTGCCAATACAGCAAAATCACTCCACCTCCGTTTCCACGAACATCCAATATGAGTTCAGTAGTTTGAGATGAACGATCGTTGCAAGCTTCAACTACTTTCACGAAATCCGCCAACACTCTTATATCACCACAAGAAGACCCCCCACCTATTTCTGGGTGGAACGTATCGATGTAGAGATACATGACTGGATCATCTAAATGCTCAAAAGACGTGCACACAATATTTGGGTCGCTGGTATTCTTCGGGAACTGAGCAACCACATTTCCCTGAGTCCACAATTCAGACGGAGATAAAGCTTCAACATTTCTCCTTTCTGGAGTGCTAATCGGCTTAATACGATGCTCGAAATCTGTTACCCTCGCATCCCTGAGCTCACGTGAAATGGAGTGAAGTTGATCAATTTCTGAGAGAGTGCTCTGAGTCTCAACTTTTCTAACAGTTTGTTGTTGTGGAACGTTTTGAGAAATAATCAAGGCAGTTGTTAGTTCGCGATCAGCTCTTCCTGCATATAATGGAATCGTGTGCGTAGCTCCACCTAGAATTGTGATATCCATGGAAAGCAGTTGAAGACCAGTTACTGTATTTGAGAAGGTTCGCACTTCTCGTAAGAACCGATTTAGATCAGCTCCCCTCGTCTTTGATGCTCCATTTTCATCGAAGAAGTCAGCCAAATAAGACAATGCTGGAAACCCGTTAATCTCTGAAATTGTATCGTTTACTGCAATAGAGCTCCATGATTGTCCAGGTGAGAAAGTAGAGAATGTCGAATGGAAATCACTGACATATATAACTTGTTGATTGTTAACTAATTTCGATCCCAAGACAATGGGTAACGCATAAGCTGAATGGTACCCTGAAGGGATGATGTATGCAGTATGACCATCATGAAGCTTAGAGAAAAGCCGTCCCATTGAACTGTGAAACTGGAAGTCGGAATCCCAATTTCTGATACGAAATTCCGCAAGAGCCAATCTCAAATCAACTTTCCCGACGATATTCGGATCTGTAGACATAGCAACATCAGTACCGTGATAGAACTCAATCATTTCTGATGCTGCCTTCAACGCTTCGGTAATCACATCCTGATCAACTGGAACAGTGTTGTAACAATCAATAATGTCACTAGCTTTGTAAACATAGAACGGATTTATAATAGTTCCGTTCAATTCACATTGTGACACTGCAAGCAGTGCGATTACTGACAACAGCATTTCACGATGATATAAATATTTATTACTGTACGGATAATATCCTGTAGGGGGAATGAACGATAATTTAACAATCTGTTAAGGAATACAGCGAACTAAGGTGATCCTTAAATTAGCCTTCTAAATAACTATTTAGGTTTCGAGAGGTAGGTATATCCATAAATGCATAACGATACTCGGGGTACTGAAATCCAGTGGTGAGATTGTCATGGTTTGGTATGTAATTTCAGCAGGTGATTCTTATAGTGGGATATGACACTTTGTCATGTTTGGCACAGTTGGAATCATACTTAGTTTCAAAATTATTTTTCCGGAGATAACGCTCGTGCATCTCTAACCGGGGATAGCATTAGTACGTTCGTATCTAACTTTTCAATTTCAAAGTTCCATGCCGGTTCTGTTTTTATAATATGAGTACCTCTATTGGTGTATTTCATATTTTCAAAACGCCAGGCAGCAACAATAAATATAAATACGATCCCTACATTGAATCATCGAATACTACGAGGATGCGACATGTTATTACATTTCTGTAAATAATGTTTGGATATAATTATTGATTGGCTGCCAATCAAAAGTAGTTCACAAATGTGTTTCACAGCTTCCCTCTTCTAATCTAATTTCATATTTTATTTTCAGGTTGCTGTAACACTTCTCATAAAAAAGTTAATTGGGAGCATCAAAATCTCTACACTAAAAGCAGTGCTTCTAATAAAACTAAAATCCACAATACATTTCTCTTCCGTCGTCGGGTAAGTCACTTTTCATTACTGGATGCACCTGATAAAGAAATATGGTTTATAATTAAGAGTTCAGATTAAACAAGTCAGAAATCCACAACAAAGAAGTATCTGTACAGTTCTGGGAAGTGGGGGTGAGATCAGGGAATGCGACTGTTCCGATGACGAACACACAGTTGTTGTTGTTGTTGTTGGAGTTGTTCTTGTCCAATCTGCTCCTTGAGCTTCTCTTCCTTCAGACTTATTTACTTTTTTAAATATTCTTAATTATTATTTTCTTTTCTTACTTTTATTTCCCTTCTTTTATGTGACCGTAATACCTTTTAAAGTAGTTCTCAAATCGATGATTGTTCTTATTCCGTAATCTTTGATAAGAAGTTTTCATATTTCAGTCAGAATGTACACGAAGGTCAAGTAATTAATAAAACAAAAATAACAAAAAAAGAAAAACCTTAAGAATCAATTCTCTACTTTATCCTGAATGATCAATCGCTGCTTTCACAGACTTCTCAAAGAGAGCGCTATTACTTTCAGGAAGCTGGACAGATGTGAGAGAGTAGCATTTACTGAGAAAGCAATCACCAATAGTGGTGACACTACCAAGACTTGAAAGGTCAAGAGAAGTGATTCCTGAACAACTACGCAAGAAATTACTTCCTATTGTGGTGACACTAATAAGACTTGAAAGATCAAGAGAAATAATACATAAACAACAACGCAAGAAGTAATTTGCTATAGCGGTGACACTATCAAGACCCGAAAGGTTCACAGAAGTGATTTGTGTACAAAAAGAAAGGAACCTATCTCCAATAGAAGTAACACAGCAAAGACCTGAAAGGTCAACTGTTGCTATCCGTTCACAAGAACACAAGAAATCATCACCAATAGAGGTGACACTATTGAGACCTGAAAGGTCGAGAAAAGTGATTTGTGAACAGTGAGACAAGAAAAGATCACCAATAGTAGTGACACTACTAAGACCAGAAAGATCAAGAGAAACGACTCGTGAACAGGAAAACAGGAATCCGCCTCCTACTATGGTGACACTACTAAGACCAGAAAGATCAATAGAAACGACTCGTGAACAGGAAAACAGGAATCCGACTCCTACTATGGTGACACTACTAAGACCTGATAAGTCAAGAGAAGATATTTGTGAACAGGAAGACAAGAACTTATATCCAATAGCCGTGACACTACTAAGACCTGAAAGGTTTACAGAAGTGATTTGTGAACAGGAAGACAAGAATAATTTTCCTATAGTGGTGACACTACTAAGACCTGAAATGTCAAGAGAAGTGATTTGCGAACAGGAAGACAAGAACTCATCTCCGATAGTGGTAACTGATGACATGGCTGTGCTGTTGGAATTTGAATTGCGGAAAGCAATCTGTTCGGCATCTGAAGGAAGCAGCTTACCGTCAACAGTGAGGCAACCATCTTCTGTGAATGTGGCAGTGTCCAGACATAAATACTCCGTAATGTGGTCTCTCATCCAAAGAAGCAGCTTCTCCCGTTTTGCATCATCAACAAACCAGCATTTACCGAATATCCTAAACTGCTTCGTCCACATTTCAAACTCGCTGTTTGCAACCACTCCATGATCTGCCAGCCGATCAGTTTCGCAAAGGGTATCACCAGCAAACGAGAGTTCAACTTCCTCCGGATCCACATCCCACTCCTCAGCAGCCTCCGTCAACACGTCGATCACAACCGAATCAGCACCAGCCGTCACTGTCACTGCGGGGAGTCCCCAATCAGGACACGTCACAAAAACTTGCATTGTCTTTTTTAAATAATTTGCTGTGAGGTGGGAAGGGTTCTGTTAGAAAGAACTTGTACAAGTGACATCTGGGTATCGAATACTACGAGGATGCGACATGTAATTACATTCCCTCAAAGGGGTATGAATACTGTTTTACTAAAGGATTCATCTGTTTCAGTGACCTGAATGAATAAAAGTGAACACTACAAGGATGTGACCCATGCCTAGGTACTCATTTCCGATATCAATGGAGAATTTCCCTGCTTATTTTTTTCAAATATTCCCAACCAAATATAAACTCTGATTCGATACTACTGATCAGGGCTAAATGTCTCACAAGTCTAATCTAATTTTATTGTTCAAAATAAATGTCATTACTCGGTGTTAGCAGTTTATTTATCTTATTCAAATCAGTAAAACCATTCCTTTCTAAAAAACATCACCGCAATACGATCATCTCAATAAATTCTGAGTCAACATCCCATTCCTCAGTTAACTGTTTCTATAACATCACGTACGACAGACTCTGATGTTGATGTCAAAACTGCATCTCCAAATCCTGAGTCGGGAAACACTACAGAAACCTGCATCGCAAGAGTTCTTGTGGTGAGAAAAAGTATCCTGTGATGGAAGTTTAGATTAAAAAAAAATATTGTTTATAAAAAACTATAATGAAAAAGTTGAAAATTTCGGATAGCCTCTGTCTAAAATAATGTACATCCGGGTAGCTGTTTTAAAAATAATAATAACTTCGATCTGGAGCAAATGCCATGCGGTCTTTTTTCCTTTTCTTTCTTTTCCTTCCTTTCTTTTATGTGACCGGAATACCTTTTAAAGTAGTTCTCAAATCGATGATTGTTCTTATTCCGTAATCTTTGATAAGAAGTTTTCATATTTCAGTCGGAATGTACACGAAGGTCAAGTAATTAATAAAACAAAAATTACAAAAAAAACAAAACTTTAAGAATCAATTCACCACTTTATCCTGAATGATCAATCGCTGCTTTCACAGACTTCTCAAAGAGAGCGCTATTACTTTCAGGAAGCTGGACAGATTCAAGAGAGTCGCATTTACTGATAAAGCGATCACCAATAGTGGTGACACTACTTAGATCTGAAAGGTCAAGAGAAGTGATTTCTTTACAGGAAAACAAAAACTCATCTCCAATAACAGTAACACTACTTAAACTCGAAAGGTCAACAGAAGTGATCCTTGAACAATGAAAAAAAAATTAACCAGTGTTTAGGGGTTTGAATCCCATGGATCCCGTCGCTCAGGCGGTCCGGTGGAGAACCGGGTAGGGCACTGTGAACGAGTTGCGGTCCAGGTGGCGTCGGAAGGCCACCGCACCAACAGATTTGTTTCTTCGCACAACAGTAGCTTGGAGACCGTAAGAGACCCAAGGTGGTTCACAACCGCTCGAACAACTGCGTGTGAAGGAACAAGATTGAAAAGAAAAGAATATAAGAAAAGAAATGCCACACACAAAAAACGACGTAGTAAAGCAGAGAGGTAGGGGGAGGGATGGCCTCTTTCTCCACACATTGCATGGGAGCTCCCCGAGTAACTCGCGGGGCTGATACTGTTAATACATTTCAGGCGATCGGATCACCTGACCTTCTGCTATGTTGTCCTTTTTTTTTTTTAAAGGTTAGGCTACCGGAAAATAAAACGGGGGTAAAAGAATACACAGCAACAACAACAATACGTCAGCACTCTCCAGGTAACACCACGAGGAGGCGCGCTAATTTGTGAACAGGAACACAAGAACAAATGTCCAATAACAGTAACACTACTTAGACCCGAAAGGTCAGCAGAAGTGATCCTTGAACAATAAAATAAGAATTTATCTCCAATAGTGGTGACACTACTGAGATCTGGAAGGTTTACAGAAGTGATTTCTGAACAGAAATATAAGAATCTTTCTCCAATAGTAGTGACACTACTTAGACATGATAGGTCAAGAGAAGTGATTTGTGAACAACGGAACAAGAACTCATCTCCGATAGTGGTAACTGATGACATGGCTGTGCTGTTGGAATTTGAATTGCGGAAAACAATCTGTTCGGCATCTGAAGGAAGTATGTCACCTTCAACAGTGAGGCAACCATCTTCTGTGAATGTGGCAGTGTCCAGACATAAATACTCCGTAATGTGGTCTCTCATCCAAAGAAGCAGATTCTCCCGTTTTGCATCATCAACAAACCAGCATTTACCGAATATCCTAAACTGCTTCTTCGCCATTTCAAACTCGCTGTTTGCAACCACTCCATGATCTGCCAGCCGATCAGTTTCGCAAAGGGTATCACCAGCAAACAAATGTTCAACTTCCTCCGGATCCACATCCCACTCCCCACATAAGAGACTTTGACAACTACAGCTCAACTTCTTTGGGTTAGTGAGTGGAATGAATAAATGGTTTCTTTTAGTCGCAGTTTTAAACCTGAAAATACTTTTACTTTAGTCGTTCACCTTTTTTAGTATTTCGAACACGCAGTTGCAGCTTCTTTTTTTAAATCATCATTTCATCACTATCTTAAAGGACTTTAAAATCTATTGGGAAGTTCTTCTATAAATGTTGGGCCACCTGGGTAGGCTTTCTATTCTTCTTCATCTTCGTCTTGCTTGTCAGGACATCGGTTTTCATGGCACCTCAAACTCCAGTCACTCAAGAAAATTGTTCTCCTCTGGCATTTGTTGTTGCATTACAATATCTACAGAGATGGTAGTTGGACTAAAGAAGACAAGATCCCAATATTATAAATCTCTCCACAACAACAAAGTCCGAGCCTCAGGGAATGCGACTGTTCCGATGACGAACAGCATGCTAACCGATGCCGACATACCCTGCAGTTCACACAACCTATGGTACTGATAACCGTAATTCTGTAAAGGAAAGAAAGTATAAGTTAGCAAACTTCACAAAACGACCAATCAATCAAGGATTAATATCCGATGCATTTCTTTTAATGTGACCACTTTTTTCTTTCAAATTTAAAACAGGAGAAGGTCGCTTTGCTGGGTTATATTTGCCCATTCTCTTTCTCGGTTATCCAATCATTTTCATGCTCCCTTTTTTCATTTGGAAAGAGTAAGAGGAAGCTGGAGGTGTTGTTTGTGAACTCTGTAGTTCAGAAGGTGGAAGTTGTTTTTGAATGTGGCAAATAAAACAAAAAGTTGTAAGGTAGAAATGTGGAATGCTGTTGGGATTTAGTCGTGGGGAGGGAGTCTTATTCGAGAAGGTAGAAGAGTTTTTTTTTTTTTTTTTTTCAGCAACGAAAGGAAGAGAGGGCCCATGCACTTTTTTTTTTTTACCCTGTTGTTGTTTTCATTTGAGGAAAGGCAAGGGAACTGAAAGATTCCTCATTTAAAACAAATGGGATAAGGGGGGACGTATGTTCGATTTTGTAAAAATAAGAGGAGGTAATCAAGAGGAGGTAAATAAGCCATTTACCTACAAAAACCTACACAATCTACGAGGCATGAAAGCCCGATGCCTGAGCAATGTGCTCGTTGGGAAGTTGGTATGCGCAGTCCAAAATGGAGCAAATGGACCGAAATAACTTTTGAAGTTTCCACCATGCACCGCACCAAATGTTGCCTCGGGGTTGCATTCTCTCAGAATTCCTTTCCAATCTTGTGGAAGAGTCTTGTTTGTGAAGACCAGGTGGACATCACGTGGAGAAACTGATGCAGATGTGTTCTTTCTAAGCTCGTCTTCGGAGAGGGTTTTCACATCTCCAGCGCGTTCCTGGAGTTCTTTCTCAGGTGCATTTTGTGATTGAAAGCGATTTACCATGTAGTCCGTTACAGATTAAAACAAGAATTGCTTTACACACATCAAAAATAAAAATAAAAATTAAAGGAAAGTTTGAGAATGAAAAACTGATCTTTGTAAAAATAATCAAAAAAATAATGAAACTGTTGTACAGGCCCCTCAGAGAAGTACATTACATGTGCAGGGGGCTTAACTGTTTGATTTTTGTAAAATACAAATGTATTGTATCATAAACAACATAACGATAATTTAACATTAGTTTTTAGATACAGTGACTAGGTGTGATGCTTAACTTAACCTTTTAAAGTAACTATTCAGGTTTTCGAGAGTACCTCCTTACCTCTATTCTCTCATCATCAGTATAGTAGAAGAAAGTCTGCCATTGTGACTTAAACATCTTACTTTGCAAGACTAGGATGCAGTTACTTTGTTATCATGCATGTATATAAAAAAAACATTCTTCATGCTGTTACTAGTTCGTAACCTGGCTGGGTTTATTGGTGACATTCTTTGAAATATTCGAATTATCCATCGTAACCTTTTTATTCCCATTCTTGAAAAATTTATCCCCCCTCCATGAAATACTCGGGTTAAAACTTGAGCTTTCTTGAAGGGGTCCATGTTCTTTTTTTGGATCAATCTGATAATGTTTGACCTTTTGAGAGGCGTTAAAGAGTTTGAAATGTGAAACCTAGATAGGGTCCCCGCTCTCCAGGGTCTTGTTCTCTACTAAAGGACTTTAAAACCTATTGGGAAGTTCTTCTATAAATGTTGGGCCACCTGGGTAGGCTTTCTATTCTTCTTCATCTTCGTCTTGCTTGTCAGGACATCGGTTTTCATGGCACCTCAAACTCCAGTCACTCGAAAATTCCTCTCCTCTGACATTTGTTGTTGCATTACAATATCTACAGGCTAAGGTCCCAGACACAGATGAGGAGGTTGCTGTTGGACTACTTTCCACTCGTTCTAAACTCTCTGCTAGTGGGTATTCTTTCTTCACAATAGGTCTCCAGAAAGGGGCGAATGGTCCAAAGTAATCATCCATGTTTTCATAAGAAACAACACCAAACAGCTTTCCATCCATATCGTTTTTCCAGGACTGTCTCCCTGTATTCAAGTTCGTTGTTCGTTTATTGGTCATCAACACAAAGACATCGTTGTCATCACAGGAACGCGAACGGTCTGTTTCCAGTTTGCTAAGCTTTTCCCCTGCAAAAACCGGTTTTTCATCAGGCTCCACAAATTCCTGCGTGTGGCATTGAGTCACCTCATTTATTTCTCTCTGTGGGTCAACCTGACTGAGTGTACAAAAGAAGTCTCCACAAGCTGCACCCTTTCCATTCTTGATCAGCTTATTAGCTCTTCTATTCTGACTATATTTCGTTCCAAGTTGTTCCTTTGATTCACCGAGAATCAGTGGCTGGTTGTTAATTTCGATATCCCCACTTCGACCAGCGAATTGCATCCCGTGGTGCAGGTCTTTCAGCTTGATAGATCCTTGAGGATGGACCTTAGACAATAGGCATCTGTACCACGATGTGAACAGTTCCCATGACTCCCCATAGATCGCAGCATGCCAGTCCCAGCCTTTTAGTAGTGAACCCTCAAGCATGGGGTTTGCGACAATACAAAGCCAAATCGGTGAAAGCCTCAGGATATTATTCTGAAGATCCATCAGTCCCATTTTCAGGAAGAAGTCAAGATTCTGGTCCACTACAATTGTTGAATGGCTTACTAAAACCTTTGTGATAGCAAGGTATATCAGTTTGTTCTGTGCATCTAGTGAAAGTTGTTTGATTGCGTTGTAGTTGTTTTCCACATGTGAAAGCACCTTCTCAGCAGTATCTTTAAGATTCGTTGTCTCACCATCATTCAGGACTTTCTCTAAACTCTCAACTGTCCGCGGGTGTCGGTGAGTCAGGTTGTACAATGCACAGTTTGCAGGGGTATCAGTGAAGATGTAATTTCCATCCCTTTTAGGGATGCCTGACAGTGATGGTGTTTCCATGAACCTGTAGTTAGTCCGGCTCTCTTGCACAGCATCGGCAAGCGGGATGTGCTGTGTAGCGGAAATGACCGGAATTATAAAAACCGATGACGACAGACACAACCCCGACAGACCACGAATTAGTTCACGCAGTGGATCATTCGTACTAGAACCATCACCCAGCTTTTGAATGCTGTCGATCATGAGGAAGACTGCCACTTTCTTCATGTCGTTGGTGAATCTACCTGCTGCCAACTCAATTACCTCATGTAATGTTAATCCAGTGGTACACTTGTTGCAGAACTCAGGAAAGCCTTTACTGTTTGATTTTGCTTTAGTTACTGAATCACCAATCAAATGAAATAATATTCTATATTTCAGATAGTCAAGTTTGTTGTCATGAAACTCTCCTTCAGAACTAGTTCCGTTGTCGAAAGTTATGTTGATGTGCATTGTGTGTTCGAACCCCAAATTGATAACATTAGTAATCAGTGATTCCATCTTATTGATTTCTGTCAGTGTCCTGCTCTTCCCTGTTCCTTGCCCCTGAGCATAAAACATCATCTGAAACTCTTTTTTGTCAGTGGTTGTTGACCAACAGACATAGTTTGTGTCGATGACCTCCCAAACTTCATCCAACACTTTCTGAATTCCATCGAAGTCCCAGGTCATTCCTTTTGTCCCCAAAAGCTTTTTGGCACCATCCCTCTCCAATCTTCCGCGAGCACAGTCCATTATCAACTGAGGGACATCATATTGCAGTCGCTTAATACCATCCTCGCGTTCGCTTTCGTTGTGTGTTTTCTGTTTGGTGGTTGGTGTTCAAATGTGTTTCGAATATGGTTTCACTAAACTGCAAAAGAACAATCTGTCCGAGGGGCTGTACCGTGACCAATACAAAAAAACGTCGGACCCGATCAGACAGGTTTCCCCCGAAATGGGTTAAAGAAAAAAGCAAAAGCATACCTCAGAAGTATTCGGCAACTTGCCAAGCAGTTTGTTCTCCGTTTCTTTCAGTTCCTTCAATTCCTGCTTAAGTTTCTGCCTGTGACCTTGGGGATCGCCTGAACTGATGCAGCACTCGTCCAAGAAGCTTTTTTCATCACCCGTGAGGGTTCCTGCTGGTTTCATAACAATGTCGATGAGTTTCTCTAATTCTGTATCGATCGTTTCAATCCGCGTTCTCGTCTCCCTCAAGGACATTCTGATTTCGTCATTCTCTGAAGCAACTGCGACTTCATTTGGCGTAGTTGTCATTGGTTTTTTTGGGGGGTGGGGTGTTGCCTGTGGGGAAATAAATTACCAAAACCGTATTAAAAATTGACGAATCGGTGTATACTTCTTTCGAGTTTGAAATGTGAAACCTAGATAGGGTCCCCGCTCTCCAGGGTCTTGTTCTCTACTAAAGGACTTTAAAACCTATTGGGAAGTTCTTCTATAAATGTTGGGCCACCTGGGTAGGCTTTCTATTCTTCTTCATCTTCGTCTTGCTTGTCAGGACATCGGTTTTCATGGCACCTCAAACTCCAGTCACTCAAGAAAATTGTTCTCCTCTGGCATTTGTTGTTGCATTACAATATCTACAGAGATGGTAGTTGGACTAAAGAAGACAAGATCCCAATATTATAAATCTCTCCACAACAACAAAGTCCGAGCCTCAGGGAATGCGACTGTTCCGATGACGAACAGCATGCTAACCGATGCCGACATACCCTGCAGTTCACACAACCTATGGTACTGATAACCGTAATTCTGTAAACGAAAGAAAGTATAAGTTAGCAAACTTCACAAAACGACCAATCAATCAAGGATTAATATCCGATGCATTTCTTTTAATGTGACCACTTTTTTCTTTCAAATTTAAAACAGGAGAAGGTCGCTTTGCTGGGTTATATTTGCCCATTCTCTTTCTCGGTTATCCAATCATTTTCATGCTCCCTTTTTTCATTTGGAAAGAGTAAGAGGAAGCTGGAGGTGTTGTTTGTGAACTCTGTAGTTCAGAAGGTGGAAGTTGTTTTTGAATGTGGCAAATAAAACAAAAAGTTGTAAGGTAGAAATGTGGAATGCTGTTGGGATTTAGTCGTGGGGAGGGAGTCTTATTCGAGAAGGTGGAAGAGTTTTTTTTTTTTTTTTTTTCAGCAACGAAAGGAAGAGAGGGCCCATGCACTTTTTTTTTTTTTACCCTGTTGTTGTTTTCATTTGAGGAAAGGCAAGGGAACTGAAAGATTCCTCATTTAAAACAAATGGGATAAGGGGGGACGTATGTTCGATTTTGTAAAAATAAGAGGAGGTAATCAAGAGGAGGTAAATAAGCCATTTACCTACAAAAACCTACACAATCTACGAGGCATGAAAGCCCGATGCCTGAGCAATGTGCTCCAGTCCAAAATGGAGCAAATGGACCGAAATAACTTTTGAAGTTTCCACCATGCACCGCACCAAATGTTGCCTCGGGGTTGCATTCTCTCAGAATTCCTTTCCAATCTTGTGGAAGAGTCTTGTTTGTGAAGACCAGGTGGACATCACGTGGAGAAACTGATGCAGATGTGTTCTTTCTAAGCTCGTCTTCGGAGAGGGTTTTCACATCTCCAGCGCGTTCCTGGAGTTCTTTCTCAGGTGCATTTTGTGATTGAAAGCGATTTACCATGTAGTCCGTTACAGATTAAAACAAGAATTGCTTTACACACATCAAAAATAAAAATAAAAATTAAAGGAAAGTTTGAGAATGAAAAACTGATCTTTGTAAAAATAATCAAAAAAATAATGAAACTGTTGTACAGGCCCCTCAGAGAAGTACATTACATGTGCAGGGGGCTTAACTGTTTGATTTTTGTAAAATACAAATGTATTGTATCATAAACAACATAACGATAATTTAACATTAGTTTTTAGATACAGTGACTAGGTGTGATGCTTAACTTAACCTTTTAAAGTAACTATTCAGGTTTTCGAGAGTACCTCCTTACCTCTATTCTCTCATCATCAGTATAGTAGAAGAAAGTCTGCCATTGTGACTTAAACATCTTAGTTTGCAAGACTAGGATGCAGTTACTTTGTTATCATGCATGAAAATAAAAAAAACATTCTTCATGCTGTTACTAGTTCGTAACCTGGCTGGGTTTATTGGTGACATTCTTTGAAATATTCGAATTATCCATCGTAACCTTTTTATTCCCATTCTTGAAAAATTTATCCCCCCTCCATGAAATACTCGGGTTAAAACTTGAGCTTTCTTGAAGGGGTCCATGTTCTTTTTTTGGATCAATCTGATAATGTTTGATCTTTTGAGAGGCGTTGAAGCATGCCTTGTTTCCATTGGTCTTGTGCTCAAAGTCTATGGTTTTTTCCATGATTTTGGAGCCATCTTTAATAAAACACCTTTTCGGTATCTTATTAATGTTGTTAGAGTCATAAACCTGACATATAAAACAATCGCGGTTCACTTTGTCACACCACCTTTCCGAGCCCCCTACCCCTTTTCCCCAATGCAAAAAAGAAAAAAGCATACTTGTGATCCAACGAGTGCGAGTCGTGTTTTCTCAGCTTTAGCATCGGCCCTTGCAGTTTGCAGCCTACGCAGGTAGAAACCCCTCTCTTCTGCAGTGATACCAAAATATTCACCTTTTCCGAACAAGATCTGTATCTCCTCTTCCCTCAATTTCAGGATATTTTTCTGATTCTCAGCTATACAACATTATTATTGACTTGTTCACTCAATTTGAAGGTGTAGTAGGCCTTACAGCATACTGCCAGATCGTGTGTTGTCTTATCAATGTTAGTAAAGACAAGATGTTTACGTAATTCTGTGACCTCCTTTCTCACTTGTTGAAATTCGTCTATGACATCTACTTGGGGTAATTTCCCAATTTGTTTTTTTGTGGCGTTCTTTAAAAAGTTACACAGTGGAATAAACTTTTTGTCTGGGAAGTAGTGACCGATGTATTCGTCAATAGCATTCATTACTTCCTCTGTGATTGTCTTTGGATCTTCACATAACCGATACTTCGCTCCCCTTGATAACAGGGTCTTCAGTCTTGTTGATATATCCAATTTTGAAGAATGTGTGATGACATGTTTCTCACGTTCCCTGAATTCCTTTTTGATGAAATTGTGACATTTACAAGTTGAGGAGTCGCATAATTTCGGTTCTGGTTCAATAGTAGAGCTATCGGTGGCTCTGTCGCAAAGTAAATCTTCTAACTTTGTCGTTAAATTCTTTGACACTTTCATTGTAGGAAGTGTATCCGCGTAGTTTTTTGCGAGGAGGAGCGCTTGCCTACATGTGAATATCCTTTTGAGATCCAGTTATTCAATTATCGGATGAACGTACCGTATCTTCAACCAGGTGGATCCCAGTTTGGAAATTCTCACCGCTTCTTTGTCTTTCTTTTTATCAGAAAGTCTATCTCGAAGTGCCAGAATTATTTTTTTGACAATTTCAATTTCTTGATGTGGTGCATCAATGTGATCAAAAATCCATGTTAGAATCCTTCGTGTCCTGTTGATTGTCCAAGTGGCGATTTTGTCTTCGTTGACTTTACCATCCGAGATCATACTTTGGATTTGTTTTCGAATTCCAATGTATTTCCCTTGTCTGGTCTCGATTATAATTAAATCACCTTCCAAGTGGTACCATCTTCTCGGAAGTGCAGGTTCCCGTGTTTCATGAACCCTGCGTTCTTTTTCCTGGTCTTTCTTCGACAGCGGTTTGCCGATATAAGCCTTACTAGCCATGCGAAACATATTCGCCTGTGGATTTAAATGTCTAATCCAAAATGCTTCAGCTGCGTGTGCTGCCGTATGAAACACTTCTTTGACTAGGCTGTCACCGATGTTGACTTTTTCTAATGCTGCTGCAAATAGAGGGCTACCTCTCTTTTTGATTAATTTAGCAATGGTCGTTTTTTTCAAATGACGTGAATACCAATGACCTAATTCTCTTTTTGCAGCTGTATTAGAAGTTTGGCCGACATATCTAGCCGAACCCTTTTCATCCACGAGTGCGTAAATAACTCCAGTTTCGTTTGAGTTTAACTTCAGTGGATCTTTTATCCTTCTGTGTTTACGGCCAATCTCTAGGCTTTTTTTATGTGTTATCTCAAAGATGTTTAACGCCTTTGTTCTGTCCTCTTCGTGGTTTTTCGATCGCTGTGCGCCACGTGCGATAACTTCATAACGATTGAAAATCGCACTGTGAAAGCCCGTATTAACGCTGTGCGTAACCGTATCGGGTTTTCTATTCTTTTTGGACGCTGGGACTGTTTGATAGCCATCTGTTTTGTTGCTATCTTTCTTTGCTGAGTGTTTTTGATTTGTCTTACCTTTCTTACTCTGCTTTTGAGCTTTTTTAACATGCTGTATATGTTTCGGTTTGGATGAATTACTAACTTTTTTAGTTTGGTTTGTAATGTAAACCGTGTTTGCTCTTTTTTGCTTGGTCCCCAAATATACCTTACTTTGTTGTATATTTTTTATCTTTTTCATATCCGATCGAGGTTGTCTATCCGCTTTCTTACCATTGGGTTTCTTTGAACCTTGTTGGTTGTTTTTGTGCGTGACCACTCTTGGTGTAACCTTCTTCTGAGGGATGAAATGTGTCATCTTCTTCTGAGGAATTATCTGTGTCACCTTCTTTTGGGGAATCACGTGTGTTACCTTCTTCTGAGGAATATAACGTTTTTTCTTACCATGCGGTACAACTTTCATGCTTGTTTTTGACTCAACATGTTTTGTGCTTTTATATTTGTTATTATTTTCACGGAAATCCGTATGGATTGTTTTGAGCCACTGCGTGAACCATGTCGGAATTCTATCCTTGTTCCTTTCTCTATCCGACTTATAGCTGTAATCATAGCTATAATCGTTACTCTTTGTACTGATCCAGTCTTTGTGCCATGCACGGTTTTTCTTTTCATTTAATTCTTTCTTTGAGTTGTCCATATTAGGGAGGGAAGAGCGGGAGCCGTAATCCTTGTTATTATTTTTAGTATGAGTTTTGTTACAACGAACCGTGTTGCACGGAGGCTTTCTTTTGGTTGGGCGTCTAAGAATAATCCCCAATTACATTGAAGATGTTGCCTAAGACTAACGGTATAAAATACATAATGACCAGCTGCTATCATTACCCCTTTTGTTGAATGCATGGTGGAGATCATCCTGCTGGCAAGGCGCATACACCGCATTCAGATTTTTTGGTATATTAACGGGAGTTTTGAATTCTAACGTTAGGTTCTCCAATGGATAAATATAACTCGGTGTTGTCTTTAATTGTCCTTTTAATATACCTGCGTTTTGTACTCGACGCAAGGGTGTCGCGTGTTTTATTACGTAACGTTTTGGTTTAGATTTATTTTCATAGAATTAAATTAATTATGATTTTGAATTGTTTGTATTGGTCATTACATGGCCTCGGCACCTACTAAAGAATCCAAGCTAATGTAGTCTAACTTGTTGGTTGGTATATTCTAAAGCTATCGTATGTGAGTATCTTGTTCGTTAACTCCTGTTGAGGGGGGGTGAAGTACAATGGGGTTAAAAAAATCAGTTGCACTAAACCTCACACGCTGCTAGTCAGAAATTAGAAAACCTTCTCACACAAAACGTTTTTTTTTTTTTTTTTTTTTTTTTGCTTTTTCGCCGCTGGACCGATTTACCCTAAAAAAGTAAAGTTGGTTTTTGGTATAGTTTCAGCTACGCAACTAGAGAAAAGGAATGGGGAGGAAGGACATAGCTTAAAACTGAACATTGTGGACCGTAATCTATACATCAGGTCAACTATATTTCCTTCCATACACGAAGTTTGGCCACAATCTTTAAAAAAAAAAAAAAAAAAAAAAGAGAAAAACGTGCATTTCCGACATCTATACATGTGCTGTCCCTCCTCACTTTTTATAATATTATTCTTGTAACCGATTCAACCGTTTGCAGCATAGAAAATGATTCTGAGCTTTTGGTTTTTTTTTTTTTTTTTTTTTTTAAAAATCTTCGGTGGCATCCGTGGATGTTTTCTAGTTTTTTTTTTTTTTGAGATTTTTGAAAACAAATTGTGCCCTCAGGATGAGGTTTTTTTTTTTTTTTTTTCCTCAACTTTTTTTGACTAGTAAAAAAAGAGGATAATATATCACAGCCTCTCGTTGAGCTATAAAATCAACAGATTGAATCCATATTCGGGGGGATTTTACTCTTTTTTTAATATCATCTGCCAGTCGGCGTTTAGCCGAAAAAATTGTCGTTTAGTTAGAGTACCGGCTAGATAAGACACAACAGGGTGGAACGGTTAACCACCTGTGAGTCCAATACTACGACTTTATGTCGAAGCATTATACGAGACGAGGAAAAAACAAAAATAAAAAAAAAAAGAATTCGGCACCTCACTAAATAATTCTCACACTTTGTTTTTGTTTGTGCGCAACCAAAAAAAAAAGTCCCTCGATAATGACCAAAACTGTGGCATACGAAAAAAGTGTGGAATGCATCATGCACAAAAATAAAAGAAAAGAATAAAAAAAAAAAAAAAAATAATAACAACAACAACCAACAATAATAATAATAATAACAATAACCCAAAAAGTAACCCTTTTAATTCCCAAGAAAAAAACATTATTTTTGGAGAAACTTTTTTTAAAAAAAAATATATATACTCACATGCCTCTCCCTCTCCGAGACACACATCAAGTTAATAAAAAAGAAATAAAAGGGAGATTCGGTTTAAATATTAAATATAACTCCTCTTTCCAATTTTTCTCCCATGCAATTGTTAACAAGCAGTGGGATGTCGTATTTTTTAAGGGAAAAAAAAAAAAAAAAAAAAAAAAACTGAAGCTGAAAAACACCTGCGGAGGCCACGTGAACACGTCGAGCTCAAGGGAGAGGCATACATGAATTAATAAATAGAATTAAAAAAAAAAAAAAAAAAAAAAAACTGTTTTTTCGTTGTTTTTTTTTTTTTCCCCACTCCCTTATAGTAAAAGAATAGAAAGAAGGAGGAGGAAGAAAAAAAAAAGAAAAAAAAAAGAGAAAAAAAATCTAAATCTGCATTTTTAAGAATGCTGAGACTTGCACAATGATCTCAACAAGTAAGGGAAGTCACAAATAGGATCTATCATCGGGCGTAGTCGTTTTGCAGCACTAATTGCATCTGTGTCGGAAAGACCAGTGGCATGCATGAGGAACGCAACGCCTGTTGTACCTGCGCGATGGGCTCCCGCAAGGCAGTGAATAAGAACGCTTCTGCCTTCAGCAGTTGCCTTGTCAATCCAAGCGAAGACGTCTTTGAAATATTTCCTTACAATCTCAGAATTCCCTTGGATTCCGTTGACAGATCTCCAATGAGAAATAGGGAATCTAAAATATGAGTAAGAAGGATCCCCTTCAAAGTAATTAGTAGTAGTCACATCCTGACAATTAACAATGCAGCTGACTTCATGTTTTGCCAGTAGATTCTTGTCCTTTGCTGCCATGTGGTTTCCTACAAACACCTTTGCTCCGGTTTTCTCATTTCTCCACAACACATCCATGGGATTGTACCTCCCAGGTACGACTCCACTACCATCTTCAGGTAGATTTAATGTTCGAAATAATTTCCTCGCTTCCTCATCGTAGTCAGGAGTACTAGACTTCCGTGCAGAGTTACTGTGCATCATTTTTTTTTTTTTTTTTTTTTTTTTTCGACAAGCCTGTTAGAGGGAACTTGGATAAAGTAAACATTTTTTTATTCTAAGAATAGAAAAGACCTTTTTTTTTTTTTTTTTTTTCCCCACTTAGTTCTTTTCCTCTCTTCCATTATGATGAGCGAACGACTGCTAAAAAACACCTTTTTTTTTTGTTAGTTCTGCTAGAGAAGTTGTTATGTTATTGTATTCCTGTTGTTGAAAGGGGGAAAAAAAAAAATTTTTTTTTGTGATACCAATCCTTTACAAACTCACTAACCTGTCTCACAGGAAAACAATCTGTGGTGATTAAATAGAGAGGTAACGCCGCTCATTTCAGCAAGTCATTGCGTTCAGAGCATCAAACTGACCGCCGATTTCTTTTTTTTTTTTTTTTAAAAAAAAAAAAAAACTAAAGCTGAAAAACAACAAGAGAGGAGTCAAAATAATAAATAAATAAATACCCTTGTATTTCTTCAATTGCTACTTTATTATTATTATTATTTTTTTTAATTTTTTTTTTTTTTTTGAAGATTATACTGGCTGAAAAAACAGAAACGACCAGCCGAACAAATTTAAAAAAAAAAAAAAAAAAAAAAGAAATTACCCAAGGGAGCTTATAAAAATAATACATCATGAAAAGACGACAAAAAAAAAAAAGGGGGAAAAAAAAAAAAAAAAAAAAAAATAGGATTTCCTTAAAGCGAATGACGGCCTGTCAGAATACCCCAGTGCAGCCCTGGAACGAGCGTTGGCGAAACGTGAAGAAATTAAAAATTTAAAAAAAAAAAAAAAAAAAAAATCACATCTTTTCTTCACACGGCTCTAGAAAAAAACCAAATTATATCCAACTAACTCACTCACTTAACTAAGTTGTAAAAAGAGGTTTTCCTAGATAGATGAATCGTCGTGCCGACACCCCTCCAGGTAGGCAACGCGGTAAGAGAGAAGGTAAAGAGAGAGACAAAGAGAGAGAGGGAAGAAATTTATTCTGCGAAGACGTGAAAACAAAATAAAAAAAATGTGACACGGCTATAACTTTATAAATATAAAAAAAAAAAAAACCAACATGACATTATTTTTTTTTTTTTTTTTTTTTAATTTTTTTTTTTTTTTCTCCTTCTCTCAAGAGCGAAGCTATGGATTCCTAACTCGTGAGAGGAGGGAAAAAAAAAGAAGGGGGGGAAAACAGGAATGGAAAAGAAAAGAAACGATGGCGGGACGCAGCTTTATTCAAAACGCCCTATGAGCAGCAGCTAGGCTGCAAAGTCTTTCGACGGAATTACTTACCTGTGCAATTATATCGGCGAAATATCTCCTACCAGAAATTCCCTATCAAGCCCGCAGGTACGGCAACTCATATTAAAAACAAAGGCACAGTTACGAAATTAAAAAAAAATAACCATTGTCCTTAAGAAGGTAAAAAAAAAATCAAACGGAGAAAGCATTGATTTGCCAAGTTTTTTTTTTTTAAAAAAATAAAAAAAAAGCAAGGTGACAGACAAAAACTAAATCAACTTTTGCCCTGTTTTTTTTTTCTCTCACTCATGTTTAGTTGTTTGTTGGGCAGGCAGGTGTCGAACTTTCTTACGTATCACTCAACAGGGAGGAAGTTTTTTTTTTTTTTTTTTTTAAAGTTAAATAACTTATTTTTACTTGTTTATTCCCCTACGCGTTGGTTTGCAAAGAAACTTCGCATAAAAAGGGAGGGTTTTTTTTTTTTTTGTTGTTTTTTTTAATTTGTTTTTTGGTTTTTATAGCGGGTTACGCCGAGGTATTTTTTAATGTTTTTATTTTTCCAGTTTTTTTTTTTTTTTTTTTTTCGTCAAACGATTTTTTGTATTTTTTTTTTGTGTTTTTTTTTTTTTTTTTTTTTTTTTAAATTTCAAAAAGAAAATAAGAAAAAAAAATATGTGCGACCACGTGATTAGGTAAACCTAATCAACAAACTTCCCCGAGCATGCGCAAAATAAGGCCAGTAGAAGTAATTTCTATCTTATGCCTTAGCACTGTGCGGTGGAAGTTAACGATCACAACAAAAGCCTTAAAAAAAAGGTGCGGGGTAAAGAGTAAAGGAACAACGAATATAGAAAAATTCGAGGGAAGAAATAGAAAATAAAACAAAAATAAATAAAAGAACCGTTGAAAGGATCTTAAATTAAAGGGAGCGGAAACAATACCTGCGTCAGCTTGCGAGAAAAACAGTCAAAAAAAAAAAAAAAAAAAGTAAGTTCCTTTTTTCTAATATGTTTTGTTTTGTTCTTTGACTTCAGCAAAAAAAAGATCGAAAATTTTTCACGTGCTGGCTAAAGTCAGATACTACTGTAACTCACTCAAACCACAAGAGAGTGGTCTAAATTCAAAAAACACAGGAATAATAGTTTGGATTTTTTTTTTTTTTTTTTTTTTTTTTGCACCGACCAAGTCGGATAGGAAAAAAACTATTCAGATTAAGAGCCGTTTTATTTATTATGTTTAAATGTGATTTCCCTGTACCGCATTCTGTCTGCGATCAACAAAATTATAAAGGTTTTTATCTGAATGGTTTTTTTTTTTTTTTTTTTTTTGCCTAGACCTTCCCATCAAATAGGCAAAAAAAACTGGGCAAGAAAAAGTTGCTAAGAAAAACAGTAAATTAAAGGGAAGAAAAAAAAAAGAAAAAAAAAGAAGAAGAATAAGATTGCCTTCCTTACATTTATGATACGGGTGGCGATTAAGTGCCGAATTACTACTTATTTATCGAAATTAAAAAAAATTTAAAATTCTGGAGAAACCCACGGAGGGTACCAATCATTCGGTACTACAACCATGAGAAATTCATACATTATTTCTGCTGCAATGTGAACAAGGAAAAAAAAAAAAAAAAAAAAAAAAAGATACTCGAATCTTGAAAAAAAACAAGCTCTCTTACCTTCTTTATTTTTTTTTTTTTTTTAAATTTTTTTTTTTTCCAGTTTGCAAAAAAAAAAAATAAAAAAAAAAAACCGACGCTATTTTAAATGGACATGTCAAACTTACTTCATTAGTTAGTATTAGTCTTTAATAGCGGGTAGTCATCACAAAAATAAATAAAAATAATCAAAAGGATATCATTTATATACTACGGTATCAGATCTTTTCTTATAAACTTTTCAGTAGATCAGTCATAGAATCTAAAACGTTGCTGTATATCGTGAGTGTTAGGATACTCACGGCAACTTTAGAGCAAAAAAGAGATCTCCACTAAGAGAAAGAAAAAAAAAAAGAAAAAAAACTCTGAATTTATCTCAATTACCGGCTTTATTAATTATTTTCTAAACGATTTTTTTTCTTCTTTTTTTTTTTTCCTTTTTTTTTTTTTTTAATTCTTAAAATCGACCTAAAAACCGATGTTAAATAAATCAATTTGGCACTTGGGGGAAAACTCCCCATCCCAAAAAAAAAAAAAAAAAAAAAAAAAAATGATCGGAAAACATCGAAAAATAAATAAATAAATAAATAAATAAATAGCCTGAGATGTGTCAGAAATATGTTAAAGAAAAGGTATAGAATTTAAGTTTTTAAAAGGGGAGGAACGAGGCAAGGCCAAGCCTGTCATCCTCCATGTCATTGTGACTCACCAACGCCATAATTGAGAATGGTTATTTTTTATTTTATTTTATTTTTTTTTTTCTTCTTACGATTTAGTTTAACCACTGCGGAAATCAAAAGATAGGCAAAACGGAATACTGACAACGTAATAACACTGTAGTCAAAGAGAAAAAAAAAAAAAGAAAGAAAGAAAAGAGTAAGCCTCACACAAGAAGAAACCACCTCACCCTTTAAGAAGTCAGAATAGGAATAAAAAAAAACAAAAAAAAAAAAAAAGAGAACAAGAAAAAGTTGACTTTAATAAGGTGCTACTAAAACCCGACTTACTGTGAGTTTTTACACCAAAGTGTCAACAACAAAATTAAAAAAAAAAAAAAACTACACAAAAAAAACAGAAAAGAGAGACATTCAGACGTGTCCTAAAATCTTGGAATTCTTTTTTTCGAATTCCCACTTTTTTTTTTTTTTTTTGTTTTTTTTTTCCTTCTCACAAAAATCGCTCTTCACCTACCACAACATTACCCGGAAAAACACACGGATGAACCAAGTGAGGACAGTAACCACACATAAAGCCGTGAGTGAACAACTTAGGCTCCCACAACGCAACGTGCTCTTGCAGAAAACGAATGGGAATTTCTTTTTGGTTTTGTAATAAACGCGAGGCAATCAAATTGAATTACAAAAAGTCAGTATGGCTGCGTTATCTAAACTGCACAAGGGAAAAGGATCATCAAAAAACTAATCCCCCTGTATAAGAATGGAAGGGAGAAAAAAAAAAAAAGAGAAAAAAAAAAGAAAAAAAAACATGAAGAACAAAAAAAAGAAATAGGCCGCCGTGCCAACATCGAATTTCTCTAGGATTGTACGATGCAGTATCTTTTTTTTTTTTTTTTTTTTTGTGCCCGTCTCCCCCCAAAATTTGGGAGTTGACGAGGGTGGGGAAGAGATTAAAGAGAGCGGGAATTTGAACCAGCTCGGAAGTGAACTCCTCTTGCCGTGGAAGCAATGTAGTTTCTTCCGCAGGTTTGTTTTTTTTTTTCGAAAACGAATGCTTTCGTATTTTTTTTATTTTTTTTTTGTTTTTTTTAATGTTTTTTTTCGAAAAACCACGAAATCCTATACAAAAAACTTTCTGAAACAAGTCAGATAGATAATTCAAACAAACGCTTCGGCAGTTAGTCACTGAAATTTTTGTGTTGGAATCAGAGAGGTTTTTCTATTTACTTTTTTTTTTAATTTTTTTTTTTTTTTTTCCATTTGAGCACTCCACACAAGATGGGGCACACTTGGTAGTTTTTTTTTTTTTTTTTTTTTTTTTTTGTTTCCCCTTTGGAAATAACTGTTTCCAAAGATTGTGAACACAGCAGGTACATCTCACAGCAAGTAGAATGCCCCGCATATATTCCTTTTTTTTTTTTTTTTTTTTTTTGATATTTTATGGAGTCCTTTTTTAATTTTTTTTTTTTAATGTTTTTTTTTAGTTGCGCAATTGTTGCTTTAGTTTTTTTTTTTTTTTTTTTTTTTTTTGGCCTTGAGTTCTTTTCCAGTAGTTTCCCCACTGAATTGAAAACAGAAGGTTGTTTTTTTTTTTTTGTGTTCCCGATTTAAAGGTTTAAAAACAAAACACGGCATTGAAAGAGGGGATGAAAAAAAAAAAAAATAAATAAAAAATGGAAAGGGGATAAAAAGAATAAATGAGGGGAAACGAGCTTTCCAAGCATTCTGTTGTGTACATTTATTTATTTTTTATGCACACTTTCTTTTTTTCCAAAATGTTAAAAAGACATATCAACATGAAAAAAAAAAAAAAAACTTCTCAAGATTTAAAAAAAAAAAAAAATTCTCCACAGAACGATAGATAGCTAATATGGGGAACACTGCGCAGCAGCAACTGCTCCGTGAGCGCTAGTTGTGAACCTGGCAGGACTAAAGGCTCAAAATACTACGAACCATGGGAAGGAAAAAAAAAACATTTAAAAAAATAAAAACACAAAAACCACGGAGTAGTTGCTGCGGGCGCTCGTTAGGGAAAGTACTACAATTTCTTTTCTTCTCTCTCATTTTCTTTTCTTATTTTTTTTGTTTTTGCAAGGTTCTCTCTCATTTATTTATTTTTATTTTTCTTTCTTTTTTTTTTTTTTTTTTTTTATCTGTAAAAAAGTGTGCGACTCTCATCCTTCAAAAAACAAAAGTTTTTTTGAAGGATAAAAATATGACACAATTTTTTTTTTTTTTTTTTTAATTTTTTTTTTAAAAAATGCTGGTAATTACTAAAAGAGGGGGGTTGTATTTTCGATTTTGTAAAAATTACAAGTGTGTTGTATCATAAAGACATAAAAATAATTTGACATTAGTTTTAGATACAGTGACTAAGGGTAATTAGCATAAAAAAGGGGTGCCGCAAAAAAAAGTTGTTTTTTTTTTATTGAAATAAAAAAATAACTTGCATTCAACTTTTATGGTAAACCACATAAAAGGAAACCCGTGTACATAACAATTTCGATGTTTTTTTTTTGTTTGTTGCACGACGACCTTGAATGTTTTTTTTTACCATACTTGTTACATGCGGAAAAAAAAAAAAAACCATTCAGATTAACCTTATATTTCGTTGAACGCAGACAAAATCCTGTCGCACGGGGAAAATAAATCATGACCATAAGAAATAATCGGTTTTCAATCTGAATAGTTTCTTCTCCGACTACGTCGGTACAAAAAAAAAAAAAAAAAGAAAAGGGAACTTGGGATAGCGCACACCCTTGAGGTAGTGCAAGCCCGCAAGAGTACCAGCCCTATCTGCTTTTGACAGTAGTGTAGCATTATATCAAAAACTAAATAACGAAGTGACACAGTGATGTTAATACATGCTAACCACTCTGCAAATGACTCTCCTTTTCCGTGTTGTCATTCATTGCAGTACGGAATCGAGTTATTCAATTACGAATTAATCGTGAGGCCCTGAGAAACCAAAACCAGGGTATAATGTAATACGGCAGAGTGTAGGTCTAACCAGTTAGTCTCGTCAAAAGAAAATAAACACATCTATTATCTTTATAGAAAAAATAAAAATGTATATTTCTTAATAATTTTTTTTGGTGTGGGTGAGGGGGGGTTATCGCTATCGGAAACAAAAAAAAAAAAAAAAAAAAAAACCTACTTTAAATATATAAATAGACAAAAAAAGGGGACAGTAAGAAAAAAAAATAGATTCCGATAAAAATAACGATTTAAGGTGAAAGTGGTAATTCCCCCCCAAAGTAAAACAATATTTGGGAAAAAGGTTCAAAAAAAGGACCCCTTTAGCTCTCTGGATAATAAAAACATACTTCACTTTCAGCAAAAAAAAAAAAATAAAAAAAATTATACTTTTCACAACCAACTGCTGAACACGAAAATTAGAACCATTCCTGGTTTTTGAACTATAATTTTTTCTTTTTTTTTTTTTTTTTTTTTTTTTTTGAGACGGAAAGAAAAAAGAAAAAAGAAAAAAGAAAAATTGCTTTTTTTTCGCTTTCAGAAAGGGTAGAGACGTACTACTATTAAACACTTTTACATGCGCGGACCTTTCATTTTCGCGCACTTAGTATTGTATTTAGAGTATGGGGTTTTCTTCTTCTTTAAATAACAAATACACTACTATTAAAAAATCCCTCTCAATACCTTTGCAGTGTTTGAGTGACTTTATAAGAGGAGGATTGAAAAAAAAAAATATGATGATGTTTTTTTTTTTTTTTTTTTTTTAAAAATATATTTTATGAAGGAAAATATAAAATATCTGTATTGTACCAGAGTTAACTAAAATAAATAAAACAATTAGTTCCGAGATACAGTGACTAAAGGTAATGTGTAGGCATACTTTACATTATAATAAATGTTTCTAACTTTTGCGTGCATACACATTTCTTTTTTTTTTTCCGTGTTGTCAAAACAACATAACGATAATTTAACGTTAATTATGATACAAGTTGACTAAAGTAATAACATAGGTAAAACACTCCGCGTATGAGAGGTGGGGCTGTGCTAGAGTGACAAAGGGAACAACAAAAAAAAAAAAAAAAATTAAAATTAAAAATTACCAGCATTTTTTTTTTTTTTTTTTTTTTAAGGGTGTGGGGGTATAGGGTAGGGGGAAAAAAAAAAAAAAGCAAAAAAAAAAAAAAAAAAAAGTCTCCACTAATAAATGCTTAAAACCCCCTTAGTCTTATTGTGCGTGCGAGATGGTGCCAAGAGCGGGACAGAGGCCTGTTTTCTCATCGTTACTCCTTTCAAATCATTACGGTAAAGCAATAAGATTCCCACTTTGCTTACCAAAAACATAGGTGGCGAAAAAAAACAAGACGCAGCATCTCCTACACCAGTAACTTGCTAAAAAAAAAGAAAGAATTTCCGAAAAAAGAAAACTCCCCCCTGCTGGACACCGTCTTCGTGCTTCCACTATGACCGGGGTTAGACGCTTTAAGCTCGCAGTAAATGACCAATTTTTTCAAAAAAAAAAAAAAAAAAAAAAAGCAGAACCGGGGAGGGAGAGAGAAACGGAAAAGAGAGAGAGAGAGAGAGAGAGATAGAGAGTATGTGTGGCGAGAATGAGAAATTAAACGGGTGAGCGGGAAGGAAAAAAAAAAAAAAAAAAAAAAAAAAACAGGTCGACAAGACTCATACAAAAAAATGTGAAATGTTCTATACGTTCACTGTACTTTCTTGTCATGTTGCTCTGCTGGAAGTCCTGTCTAAAAACCTTTTTTTTTTTCCCCACATCCAACAGATGAGGGTCATCATCCCGTACCTATGCTGTTTGCGTTCATGAACGCTTCTAAACCAACAGAACCAGAATCAGGATTGTGGTCAGGTATACTTTCAGGTGACTGCATATCACTAACATCATCAACAGGAATCATCTCTGCTTGAATTATATTTGCAGACTTGAAAAAGTCGAGAACATTATTATCTTTTTGATCGAAAACTGGAGGAGGAGCAGTAACAGGAGGATCCATCCCAGTCCCACTTCCTGGAAAGAAATCCATCACATGCTTTGGTAGTTCCCCTTCTTTGATTTCCCCAGTTGGTAGCGCACCGAACTGAGCTGCGAGATCTGCTGGCATTCCTGGAAATGTAGTCATTGGAAGCAGTGGTACCCCCATGGCACCCATGCCCATTGCTCCTACAGGCATCATTCCAGGTACACCCGCACCTGGAAAAAGCATTGGTTGCGGCATCATAACACCATTATTAACTAACATAGGCATCATTATTGGAGGCACCATACCTCCGGGTACGAGGAATGGCTGCATCATGTCGGCGGTGATTTCCGGTTTCGGATCGCTTGAAATTTCAATTACTTCGTCTTCTTTGGAATCTCTGTCTTGATCTTTTAATTTTTTATTCTTCTTTTTTTTTTGATTCTTCTGTTTTGGTTGAGGTAACGAATCAAGTATCGGAGTAGTTTCCTCGTGATCGAGTTCAGGTTCCAGAGACTCAAGTACTTCTAAGCCGTCAAGGTCTTGTGCCTGTGAAGGCAAAGTGAAATCATCTTTCCAAGGAAAGTCAAGAACGACGTCATCAACACTACTCCCTGTTGTTGATGGAGGTCCCATTACTATGTTATGATCGTATAAATCGAGTTGCTGTAACACACTCGCTGCTATCGTCGGAGTCGTTGGCTCTGAATCCGGTGACATAGGAGGTGGTGGTGTTTCTACTCGTTTAGCAGCTGCTTTTTCTTTTTGTCTTTCCTGTGCTTTGACTGCATCAGCTGCGGCGGTTTCCAATTCTTTTTTAGACTGCTGAGCAGCTGTTTGAGCAGAACTCCAAGCGATTTGTTCCTCTCGTTCGGCAAGTCCCTGGGGTTGGAATGGTTTGGCTTTGGTGTTCAAACCGTCATTTTTAGGTTGCTGAGGTGTTTGTGTTTGTGAAGGAGGCACCATTCCCATCTGCATAATTGGAACTACACTTACTGGTTGACCTCCAACGTGTAACAACATCATTTGAGTCGCCATATTTGCCAAGTCGTGCTGACCATTTGCGCCTAACACAAGTCCCTCAGTAGAACCTTTCTTACTTTCTTTCTTTTGACTCTTCTTCTGCTTTTGTCTGACACCACCTCCTCCTCTTGCTCTCGTTCTACGAGACTGTTTTTGAGGAGCTTGGGAGGTATCTCCTCCTTTAGAAACTTTTTCTGTAGCGTCGCCTTCCATTTTCGGTAGTGGAATTTTAATTTTTTCTTTGTGTGACTCTTGGAAAATAGAAATTGATGATTTTGATATAACTTTTCTCAATGAAGCTCTCACCTGATTGCGATATGAATTTTTGTACCAACAAACCCATTAGTTCGGTAGAAAGAGAATTGTGTCAGCGAGTAAAAAAGTAAAAAGTTTGCCGATTTTTTTTTTTTAATGGATTTTCTTCGTGTGTTTTCTGTTGAGAGATAATTTATGATTATTTTGTCTAAATAGAAAAATCGCTTAAAGCTATCGAGACGCAACGGAGGAACGATACACACGAGTTTCTTTTTTTTTTTTTTTTTTTTTTTGCTTTTTTTTTTTTTTAAATAACGTTTTCCTTTAACTTCTTTTCTTTAATTTTTTTTCCATTTTCCCCACTTTTTTCTTTTGCATCTCATCTTTTTTTTTTTTTTTTTTTTTGCGGATATTTTTCGTACTGCTTTTTAGTACCACACGACGAAAAAAAAAGATTCGAATTTTTTTTTTTCTCCTTGTTTCCTTTTCTTTTTGCTTTTTTCCGCGAACGACCGTCAGTTTTCAATACAAACACACTCAACTGCTTGCAGTGAAGAAAAAAAAAAAAACGAACCCCGACTTTAAAACTGCTAAAGGAATTCACGTGTGCTGTCAAACATTCTTTGCTAAGCTCTTTACAATATTGTAAAAATGGGGAATGGAAGTGGGGGAACGGGGAAAACAAAGAACTAAATCTAACGACGTAAAATAATCGGCAAGTAGTCGTAATACTTGGAATTCTGAAGATAATATCCGTTTTTGTCAACAAACAAGTTTCCTAAAAATCCAGCTCCAAGAAGCCACAAAAACATCAATGCTGGCACTGCTGCCATTTTTATTAAAGTGTAGTTGCTGGTTGCCTGTTGTTTTTTTTTTTTTTTTTTTTGTTACTTTTTCGTCGATGCGACAACAATAAAGAATTGGTTTCTTAAAACTACAGAAAAATAGTAATATAACACTTTGCTGATGTTTTTGTTTGTGTCACGAAACCCCCGAGAACCGAACTTAAACTGATAAAGCTAAAGGAGGTTTACGTGTGCTGCCCCCCAACATTCTTTTTCATTCTTACAATACTTGTTAAATGCAAAAAAAAAAAAAAAAAAACACATACAACTCTACCAAGAGCAAGCATTATAACAACACAATAACTGGTGGCTACAGCAACACAGAGTGAGTGCATTGGGAGCTGACCTTTGTATCCGGTAAAGCGAGAAAATGGAGGATTGAAATCACCTCCCAAAAGCTCCTGCTTATTAAGAAAATTATGATACATTCCTGAAACACAGCAAGAAACACCAATCAAACTAACAACGAATGCGACGTTGGTGAAAAATGACCAAAAAGGATCGATGAATTTCTGATGGACGTGATTATCCTGATATTTCTCAACTCCAGCAGCCATGTGAAAGAGTCTACGACGTTCTTCCTCAGATGAATTGAACCTGGGGAAGATAACACCGAAAGCCCTGAATAAGAAGAAGAACCCACTCAAACTGATTACCATTATCAAAATGTTCTTTCCACTCTCAGATTTTGCTTCAGTACTCGCAATGTTACGATCGACATCCTGAGGACATTCGTGCATTAAATTCTTTGTTGTTAATCTGGCCCATTTACAGATGTTGTTCATGTTTGGATTACCAGCATCTCTAATACCGTATTGTGGTTCTTCTCTGATCTCTTGCGTTGATAGTGAACGCTTACGACGTTCCCTTCGCTGATCACCTCTCTTTACAGATTTAAACGATCTGGCAGCTTCTTTTCTCGCTGTTGATATTTTAGTTTCCTGTGATTTTTTCAAATTATCCCAATCATTTTCATTCTCAGTCAGGTAGCTACTTCCAAACAAATCTGCTTTAGAACTGTCTGCAGTATACATCATCAGTGACGGAACTCGACCTTTCTTAGGTGCTCTTGTCAACAGCCTCTTAGCAAAGAATATTCTTTTACCACCATTGTCATAGATCCTCTTTCCGTTATACTGGTTGACGTATGCTTCAGCTAAGGCTTCTTGTTGTTTTTCTAACCAGGTACAGTGATGAGGACATTTCTCTTCTCTCATTTCTTTGATGTAAGTTGTGAGAACCATTACGTGGTATCCTTTGTTGTCTTTCTTAACGTACTTTTCCATGTCTTCCTTCTCAATATTATGAACCGCAACATCCTTATTCTCTAAGAAAGGATTAGACGCAACGATTGAAAAGATGGAAAGCAACGACAAGGACCATAATTTCATTGTTTTCCCCTACACCCTGTTATGATAGAAAAAAAACTGTGAGAATACAAAATAGAGATAAGTAAAAATAAAAGTATTCATTTTTTCTGCAGATTCCTAACATCTACAGTAATAAGCCTTGATCTTATACTACTTGTCTCTTTTTTAGGCCTTCATCAGGAAGTTTTAAGGGACTTCATTCTGTGTTGAAGTTGCTGTCGTTCTAAGATAAAAATGTGAATTGAAGTTAACTAACAAACTACTACTTATAATAGATTCCCAT
Organism: Flectonema sp. DT1601; assembly: GCA_964019425.1. Lineage (NCBI taxonomy): Eukaryota > Euglenozoa > Diplonemea > Diplonemida > Diplonemidae > Flectonema > Flectonema sp. DT1601. The sequence goes on along the minus strand of OZ025805.1, from coordinate 434,063 downwards.
CACCAAAACAAACTCGGGTATAATTGAGCCTTTGATTTGGTACTTCCTGTTGAGGGAATGAATGAGGTCATCATTCTGTGTTGAAGTTGCTGTCGTTCTAAGATAAAATTGTGAATTGAAATTAACTAACAAACAACTACTCAAAGAGATGTCGATCATCAAAAACCCAACATTCGTATAATTGAGTGATTTATCTGAATTGAAGTTTAGTAATCATTAAAGAGAAAAGTAAAATAAAAGTATTCATTTTTCCTGCAGTTTCCCAACATCTGGTGGGTAATTTGTTATCGTTCTAAAACAAAATGTGAATTGAAGTTAACTAACAAACAACTACTTATAATAGATTCCCATCACCAAAACAAACTCGGGTATAATTGAGCCTTTTGATTTGGTACTTCCTGTTGAGGGAATGAATCAGGTCAACGAGAATCACTTTTTTTTTTCTTTCCTTTTGAAAAATGAGGTTGCTACCAGAGTTAATTAATAAAAAGAAAACTAACAGACTGAGGTCAGGTCTGTCACAGAAACATTAATATCAAGGTGAAGGGGACACCCGATTATCTGTGAAGAGATAGATAGATGAAGATGTCTATTACATTGTGTACCAAAAGAAAGCATCGGATTAACTCTAATAGAGTTACGAAAGCTAACAGTAATGTAAGTAGACCTAATCTTGTTTAGGATTGTTGGTGTAATTAGAAGATTCTCTTTGGCTTCCTCGAAGACAAAAAAAAAAAACACAACCAGTTCAATACCCTCTCAAAGGGAATTTCCTCCACTCCCCCCGAGACTTTATCGATACCAACTGTTGGTCTCTTTCAATATTCATTTTAGCCAGTTTTCAAGTTGCTTTATATCTGATCACATTACCAAGCTTACTACTCCCCGTCGAAAGGAAAAGAAACCATTCAGATAAAGCTTCATATTTTGTTGGGACATTTGATCATGAAAAATAAAACGGCCTCTTAATCTAAACTTACGGTTTTCTTCTCCCGACTTTGACGGTACAAAAAAAAAGAAATTTAAAAAAAATAAAAACTGGCTTTTTATCTTAAGGAAGTCAAACGTAAACGTAAAATCAACCTTGGTAGACACTAATCCGTGGTCCACTGAAAAAGATATCGCAAAAAAAAAAAAAGCAAAAACAAAAAAAAATCGTAAAAAGATTTCATCTTTTTTTTTATTTTTTATAAAACAATTTTTTTCGTAACTAAATAATAACAGCTAGCTAGATAAGAAGAAGCAAAGAAAAAAAAAAAAAGGACGAGACTTGCAAATTTTACTAAACAAATTAAAATAAAAAAAATAAAAAAAAAATTATTTTCAGATTTTCAGATTAGCTTATATTTCGTTGAACGCGCAGACAGAATCCTGTCGCACACACGTGGGAAAAAAAACATCATGACCATGAGAAATAACAGCTCTTAATCTGAACAAACTACAAAAAAAAAAAAAAAAAAAAAAAAAATCATTTCACGCAACGGGTGTAAGCTCTCCAGGAGCTGAATGTCTTTTTCCAGCAGCAGTATTAGTATTATTTTTTTTCATCATAATTTCCAAATCGTCAATGAGACTGCCGTGTCTCCTACTCGTAATTTCATGTCGTTGCTGAATGCATCCTTTTTCATGAAATTCCCTCCCACAACAAGTCCATCCATTTCCTCTTTTAATTGCTCCACAACGCCCATAAGCACCAGGATGGTAGACACAGATACCGTTGTAATTATCTTCTTCTTCGTACACGGCATCGCAATTAATACATTTCATGTTTTGTTTTGTTTATCTGATACAAATAGTAGACTTGAATTTAAAAAAGAAAATATTTAAAAAAAAAAAAAAAGAATATTTAGTAGTGTAAGTGAGACTGACATCCAATAGTAGAAACGCGAATGCCTAACGTAAAAATAAATAATTAACTGAATAAAAAAAAAAAAAAAAAAAAAAAAAAAATTAAAATCTTCTACTTGTACAAAGGTTCATCCAATCGTTTCATTGTCATCTGAAGAGACTCCTTGCTGTTGTAGTTTAAAAGAGCATCCGCTGCAATCGCTTCTTCGATTTTCTTCTGAAATCCAGAAACTTCCGCAACCGCTTTTCCATAAATATCGAGAGGAAGAGCTGCGTTGTGACAAGTTGCCAGATTCAGATGTTTTCTTGTCGACGGATCCGAAATTAAATTCCCATCGACAATAATACAACTGAGAGTCGGATTTACTATGAGCGAGTCAGCGATAACCCTAAACCCCTGATCAGTAACATAATTATTAGACATCGATATAGTCGTTATTGATCTATTCTGTTGAAGTAATGAAGCGATTGATACTGCACCTTTATCTCCTATTCTGTTGGATGAGATGTCTAGTTTTGATACGTTGGTATTCTCCTTTAAAGAGTCAGAGAGAAGCTCTATACTTTTATCATCGTATCTTCTGCTGTATTTATAATTCGATCCACCCAAGGATTCGTAATCAACCAAACAAATACTCGTCAATTCCTCATCGTTGCTGTACGCTTGAAGTAGTATTTTCTTGAATTTCAAAGGCTGAGCGTTCATTTTCAAAACGGTACTCAACTCAGAAAGGTGTTCCTTAGAAACTCCAACACAGCTATTCGAAAGGTCAAAATCAGTTAAAGTGTGATTGGAATCAAGCAGTATAGAAGTCCACTGTTTTACTTTTGTAAAACAGTTGTTCGATAAATTAATGGAAATTATACTACCTGACTCTACCAAAAGACGTGATATCAATCCAATGCTGTCATCAGTTAACGACGTGTTAGAGAGGCTTAGTATTGTTAATGGAAGTTCAGATCTCAAAAACACATCAATCAAAATATTAAACCCCGATATTGAATTATATTCCTCTCCAAAAGTCTTATTATTATCGAGGATGATCTCTTTTACGAACGTGTTGTTTTCCAATCCAGATTTCAACAGTTGGTAGGTACTTATGTTGCTTTTGATTTTTATATTTAATGAACCTAAATCTACAACTGCAGCTGACGGATCATTTGATATCAGTAAGGGTATTAGTTGTTTTAATGCGAATGGTTCAGCATTGAGGCTAAGCTGCATGCTCATTGCTGAAAGCTCTTCAACCGGAATTGGATTAGGAACTTGATCTGAGATATCAAACAATTTGATACTCGTATTACGAGACAGCGCTTCAGTTAATAATTTACATCCTTTTGAAGTGATTCTATTTCCCCGTAGATTTACAACTTCTAAATGTCGGTTTCTTTGGATTAAAAGGGAGAGAGATTCCGCCCCCTCATCCTCAATCCTGTTGTTCGGTAGAATTAATTTTTTTACGGTGGTGTTGCCATCAAGGCAATTAAACAAGACTCTACATGATATTCCATTGAGTTGTTTGTCATCAGGTTGTTGTAACCCGTCGATGTGAACGGTTCTGATTGAGCTGTCATTTAAGAATAGTGATTCATATATTAATTTTAACTTCGCAGGTTGAGAATTTAGTAGAAGAGAATGGACGACTCTACTACGTTGTTCTGGACTGATGTTGTTTTTATCTAATTTAACGTGGGAAATTGTTTCGTTTATCGTGACCAAATCGACGAACATCGCTGCTCCTCTATTCCCAATAATATTATCATAGAGACCCAACTCAGTCACGGTTGTGTTGTTCCGAAGAGAGTCACACAAATACTTCGCTCCTACGTCTGTGATACAGTTCGACGATAAATGCAATTCAACCAGACAAGGATGATCTGCTACTGCTTTACTTATGATTCCAGTAACTTCATCACCTTTATTATTATTGCTTAAATCAAGATAAACAAGAGTACTACAGCTACAGATCAACCCAGCTATTAACTTTGCTGATGATATATTAAACGGTTTTGATGGTACAGACGGCTCTGACAAATCAATTTTTTGAACTGAATTTTTACATTCCAAGATAGAAACAATAGCATTTTTCAATGCAATGGGTTGGCTGTTGTATGATGTGGTTAGTTGGAGGGAATTTTTAACTGAAGGGGTGATGTTGTCTATTCGATCTATTGTTGTTACCAACACTGAATTATTAATCAACATAGACTCTGTCAATAGCTTAATTCCCTTATCTGTGATGAGTTTGTTCGCTGCTACCGAAACTTCCACGATCGTTTCGTTACGTCGAAGCAACTCAGCAATCATCCCTAAACCGACATCGCTTATGTTATTGTCATCGAGTATTATTTTTTTAACTTCCGTATTGTCATTCAAAGCATTCATCAGTTCTTCAACATTATCATCATCAACATTTCTACTAATTAAATTTAACTGAATCAATCCAACTTCATTTTTTAACAATCTCTGAAGATAGAACTCCACATACGGTCGACAGCTTTCCGTGTAAAACGCTGCGTCTCGAGTCATCTGGGTAAAAAAAACCCCCGCTTTTTTATTATTATATATTTGCTGTAAAAAAATAAAAATAAAAAATACCAACCATCAACATTCCATTTAGGTAATTCGTCACCAACACTGCACAACGAGAGAAAAAAATAAAAAATAACAATCGCGTTGTCTGCGATATTTTTTTTAGTGCAAATTTTTCACGATATCAATTTTTACCTTTATCAGACTCTGCTCACACTTTTCTTATTCCAAGCACGAATTTAAAAGAAGGTGCTGGTGTCCCGTCGAACCGAAAAGATCGGGCCTGGCACAATCCCTACGAAGAAGTAATCTGCACCCCTTCTGTGTGTAGATACTTCTTTGTTGTGGATACAATTCCAGTTTTTATCTTTACCTTCATTCTTAACTTATACTTCTTTCTCAGGTGCATTTTCTGATTCCTCAGCAGCCGCCGTCAACACGTCGCTCACAACCGAATCAGCACCAGCCGTCACTGTCACTGCGGGGAGTCCCCAATCAGGACACGTCACGGAAACTTGCATTGTTTATTTTAAATAATTTGCTGTGAGGTGGGAAAGGTTCTGTTAGAAAGAACTTGTACAAGTGACATCTGGGTATCGAATACTACGAGGATGCGACATGTAATTACATTCCCTCAAAGGGATAAGAAGTTTTCATATTTTAGTCAGAAGGTACACGATGGTAATGAGTTAAACAAAAATTAAAGTTAAACAAAATACAAAATTTTAAGAATCAATTCCCCACTTTATCCTGAATGATCAATCGCTGCTTTCACAGACTTCTCAAAGAGAGCGCTATTACTTTCAGGAAGCTGGACAGATTCCAGAGAGTCGCATTCATCGAGAAAGCAATCACTAATCGTGGTGACACTACTTAGATCTGAAAGGTCAAGAGAAGTGATTTGTGAACAGGAGGACAAGAATTTACTGTCTATTGCGGTGACACTACTAAGACCCGAAAGGTCAAGAGAAGTGATTCCTGCACAACGACGACAGAAACAATCACCAATAGTGGTGACACTACTAAGACTTGAAAGGTTAAGAGAAGTGATCCTTGAACAATAACATAAGAAATTATCTCCAATAGCGGTGACACTACTAAGACCTGAAAGGTTTACAGAAGTGATTTGTGAACACACACATAAGAAACCATTTCCAATAGTGGTGACACTACTAAAACTAGAAAGGTCAAGAGAAGAGATTTGGGAACAGCAAAGCAAGAAAGAATTACCAATAGTGGTCACATTACTAAGTCCCGAAAGGTTAAGACAAGTGATCCTTAAACAATAATATAAGAATAGATATCCAATAGTGGTGACACTACGAAGACCTGAAAGGTTTACAGAAGTGATTTGGGAACACAAAGATAAGAAATCATCTCCAATAGTAGTGACACTACTAAAACCAGAAAGGTCAAGAGAAGTGATTTGTGAGCAAAACAAGAACTTATCTCCGATAGTGGTAACTGATGACATGGCTGTGCTGTTGGAATTTGAATTGCGGAAAGCAACCTGTTTGGCATCTGAAGGAAGCAGGTCACGGTCAACAGTGAGGCAACCATCTTCTGTGAATGTCGGAGTGTCCAGACATAAATACTCCGTAATGTGGTCTCTCATCCAAAGAAGCAGCTTTTCCCGTTTTGCATCATCAACAAACCAGCTTTTACCGAATATCCTAAACTGCTTCATCCACATTTCAAACTCGCTGTTTGCAACCACTCCATGATCTGCCAGCCGATCAGTTTCGCAAAGGTTATCACCAGCAAGCGAGAGTTCAACTTCATCCGGATCCACATCCCACTCCCCAGCCGCCGCCGTCAACACGTCGCTCACAACTGAATCAGCACCAGCCGTCACTGTCACTGCGGGGAGTCCCCAATCAGGACACGTCACAAAAACTTGCATTGTTACTTTCTTTTTTGAATTACTATATGCTGTGGAGTGTTAATATATGGCTGCTGTGTAAAGAATGTGTGGATGTTGTGTTCCAAACGCCAGGCGGCAACAATTATATAAATACGATCCCTACATTGAATCATGTCTGGGTATCGAATACTACGAAGAATGTGACATGTTGTTAGATTCCTGTAATGAAATGTTTAACCAATTCGGTTCTACATTCTTTGTAAAAGTACTACCTGGGTAAAAAGGAATCGGCAAATTGCACTTCATTTTAGTTTTGTTTTGGCGCAACCAGTAAAAAATCTTTAATAAAGGAATAGCTTAGTCACGCTCTACCAAACAATGGGTTTATATTTACTAAAAGAGAATTGGCTTTATCTTGAACTATACAGAAAATAATAATATAACAACTGTGATGTTTTGTTCGTCACGTAACTGTGAACTGAAACTGATAAAGTTAAAGAAGGTTTACGTGTGCAACTTTGATACTTAATGAAAACACTTGTACAACACTTTCTTTATATGAAGTCACAACTTATGATGAATTATGAGCTATCTGAGCCACATGAAGTGATATCATCATCATCATAGCGAGTGCTGCGGGGAGTCCCCAATCAGGACACGTCACTAAAACTTGCGTTGCTTCTTTTGAATTATTTCATCGAAACGCTAAACTTGCTGTTAGAAAGAACTTATACAAGTGACATCTGGGTATCGAATACTACGAGGATGGGACATGTAATTACATTCCCTCAAAGGGATAAGAAGTTTTCATATTTTAGTCAGAAGTACACGATGGTAATGAGTTAAACAAAAATTACAAAAAACAAAACTTTAAGAATCAATTCACCACTTTATCCTGAATGATCAATCGCTGCTTTCACAGACTTCTCAAAGAGAGCGCTATTACTTTCAGGAAGCTGGACAGATTCAAGAGAGTCACATTCATCGAGAAAGTCATCACCAATACTGGTGACACTACTTAGATCTGATCAATACTCTTGATCAATTGTGGTGACACTATGGAGACTAGAAAGGTCAAGAGTAGTAATTCCTGAACAGGAAAATTAACCAGTGTTTAGGGGTTTGAATCCCATGGATCCCGTCGCTCAGGCGGTCCGGTGGAGAACCGGGTAGGGCACTGTGAACGAGTTGCGGTCCAGGTGGCGTCGGAAGGCCACCGCACCAACAGATTTGTTTCTTCGCACAACAGTAGCTTGGAGACCGTAAGAGACCCAAGGTGGTTCACAACCGCTCGAACAACTGCGTGTGAAGGAACAAGATTGAAAAGAAAAGAATATAAGAAAAGAAATGCCACACACAAAAAACGACGTAGTAAAGCAGAGAGGTAGGGGGAGGGATGGCCTCTTTCTCCACACATTGCATGGGAGCTCCCCGAGTAACTCGCGGGGCTGATACTGTCAATACATTTCAGGCGACCTGAACTTATAATCCCCCCATGCGTGAAAAGACTAAACGGGGGAAGTTTGAAGGAAATGGGGGTAAAGGGAAATCATGCCACTAAGGAAAAAATAAAAACCCGGTGGCCCCTGAGAGCTCTGGGTGCCTGAGTATCCCGGGCCGGATCACCTGACCTTCTGCTATGTTGTCCTTTTTTTTTAAAGGTTAGGCTACCGGAAAATAAAACGGGGGTAAAAGAATACACAGCAACAACAACAATACGTCAGCACTCTAGTTACACACAAGGTGCATCCAGGCAACACCACGAGGAGGCGCGCTGTCCGAGTTTCGTTACCCTAGTAATTCCTGAACAGGAAGACATGAAACGGCAGCCAATAGTGGTGACATTACTAAGAGCTGAGAAGTTCACAGAAGTGAGTCGCGAACAGGAAGACAAGAAACCACTCCCAATAGTGGTGATGCTGCTAAGACCTGAAAGGTAAAGAGAAGTGACACGCAAACAGGAAAAAAAAAAAAATTAACCAGTGTTTAGGGGTTTGAATCCCATGGATCCCGTCGCTCAGGCGGTCCGGTGGAGAACCGGGTAGGGCACTGTGAACGAGTTGCGGTCCAGGTGGCGTCGGAAGGCCACCGCACCAACAGATTTGTTTCTTCGCACAACAGTAGCTTGGAGACCGTAAGAGACCCAAGGTGGTTCACAACCGCTCGAACTACTGCGTGTGAAGGAACAAGATTGAAAAGAAAAGAATATAAGAAAAGAAATGCCACACACAAAAAAACGACGTAGTAAAGCAGAGAGGTAGGGGGAGGGATGGCCTCTTTCTCCACACATTGCATGGGAGCTCCCCGAGTAACTCGCGGGGCTGATACTGTTAATACATTTCAGGCGACCTGAACTTATAATCCCCCCATGCGTGAAAAGACTAAACGGGGGAAGTTTGAAGGAAATGGGGGTAAAGGGAAATCATGCCACTAAGGAAAAAATAAAAACCCGGTGGCCCCTGTGAGCTCTGGGTGCCTGAGTATCCCGGGCCGGATCACCTGACCTTCTGCTATGTTGTCCTTTTTTTTTTTTAAAGGTTAGGCTACCGGAAAATAAAACGGGGGTAAAAGAATACACAGCAACAACAACAATACGTCAGCACTCTAGTTACACACAAGGTGCATCCTGGCAACACCACGAGGAGGCGCGCTATCCGAGTTTCGTTACCCTAGTGATTCCTGAACAGGAATACATGAACCGGTAGTCAAAAGTGGTGACATTACTAAGACCTGAGAAGTTCACAGAAGTGATTCCTAAACAGTAAAAATTAACCAGTGTTTAGGGGTTTGAATCCCATGGATCCCGTCGCTCAGGCGGTCCGGTGGAGAACCGGGTAGGGCACTGTGAACGAGTTGCGGTCCAGGTGGCGTCGGAAGGCCACCGCACCAACAGATTTGTTTCTTCGCACAACAGTAGCTTGGAGACCGTAAGAGACCCAAGGTGGTTCACAACCGCTCGAACAACTGCGTGTGAAGGAACAAGATTGAAAAGAAAAGAATATAAGAAAAGAAATGCCACACACAAAAAAACGACGTAGTAAAGCAGAGAGGTAGGGGGAGGGATGGCCTCTTTCTCCACACATTGCATGGGAGCTCCCCGAGTAACTCGCGGGGCTGATACTGTTAATACATTTCAGGCGACCTGAACTTATAATCCCCCCATGCGTGAAAAGACTAAACGGGGGAAGTTTGAAGGAAATGGGGGTAAAGGGAAATCATGCCACTAAGGAAAAAATAAAAACCCGGTGGCCCCTGTGAGCTCTGGGTGCCTGAGTATCCCGGGCCGGATCACCTGACCTTCTGCTATGTTGTCCTTTTTTTTTAAAGGTTAGGCTACCGGAAAATAAAACGGGGGTAAAAGAATACACAGCAACAACAATACGTCAGCACTCTAGTTACACACAAGGTGCATCCAGGCAACACCACGAGGAGGCGCGCTGTCCGAGTTTCGTTACCCAAGTGATTCCTAAACAGTAACTCAAGAAACTCTTTCCAATAGTGGTGACACTAATAAGACCTGAAAAGTCAAGCGCAGTGATGTGGGAATAACGAGACACGAAATAATCACCAATACTTGTGACACTACTTAGACCTGAAAGGTCAAGAGAAGTGATTTCGGAATAGGACAAGAAACTATAACCAATGGATGTTACACTACGAAGACTAGAAGGGTCAACAGAGGTGAGTCGTGAGATATACAAGAATTCGTATCTAATAGTTGTGACACTATGAAGACTTGAAAGGTCAAGCGCAGTGATGTGGTAACAGGAAAAAAATTAACCAGTGTTTAGGGGTTTGAATCCCATGGATCCCGTCGCTCAGGCGGTCCGGTGGAGAACCGGGTAGGGCACTGTGAACGAGTTGCGGTCCAGGTGGCGTCGGAAGGCCACCGCACCAACAGATTTGTTTCTTCGCACAACAGTAGCTTGGAGACCGTAAGAGACCCAAGGTGGTTCACAACCGCTCGAACAACTGCGTGTGAAGGAACAAGATTGAAAAGAAAAGAATATAAGAAAAGAAATGCCACACACAAAAAACGACGTAGTAAAGCAGAGAGGTAGGGGGAGGGATGGCCTCTTTCTCCACACATTGCATGGGAGCTCCCCGAGTAACTCGCGGGGCTGATACTGTTAATACATTTCAGGCGACCTGAACTTATAATCCCCCCATGCGTGAAAAGACTAAACGGGGGAAGTTTGAAGGAAATGGGGGTAAAGGGAAATCATGCCACTAAGGAAAAAATAAAAACCCGGTGGCCCCTGTGAGCTCTGGGTGCCTGAGTATCCCGGGCCGGATCACCTGACCTTCTGCTATGTTGTCCTTTTTTTTTTTTAAAGGTTAGGCTACCGGAAAATAAAACGGGGGTAAAAGAATACACAGCAACAACAACAATACGTCAGCACTCTAGTTACACACAAGGTGCATCCAGGTAACACCACGAGGAGGCGCGCTATCCGAGTTTCGTTACCCCAGTGATGTGGTAACAGGAAGACAAGAACTCATCTCCGATAGTGGTAACTGATGACATGGCTGTGTTGTTGGAATTTGAATTGCGGAAAGCAACCTGTTTGGCATCTGAAGGAAGCAACTTACGCTCAACAGTGAGGCAACCATCTTCTGTGAATGTGAGAGTGTCCAGACATAAATACTCCGTAATGTGGTCTCTCATCCAAAGAAGCAGCTTCTCCCGTTTTGCATCATCAACAAACCAGCTTTTACCGAATATCCTAAACTGCTTCGTCCACATTTCCAACTCGCTGTCCGCAACCACTCCATGATCTGCCAGCCGATCAGTTTCGCAAAGGGTACAACCAGCAAACGAGAGTTCAACTTCATCCGGATCCACATCCCACTCCCCAGCCGCCGCCGTCAACACGTCGTTCACAACTGAATCAGCACCAGCCGTCACTGTCACTGCGGGGAGTCCCCAATCAGGACACGTCACGGAAACTTGCATTGTTTGTTAGTTTTTTGAATTACTATTTGCTGTGGGGTGTTAATATATGGCTGCTGTGTAAAGAATGTGTACAAAAGTAATTCACAAATGTGTTTCACAGCTTCCCTGTTCTAATCTATTTCACGGTACATTGAGCCATGAGTGCTACTGACAACTCAATAACATCTTTCACATTTGGCAGCGGTGCGACTCCCTCTTCACCAAAATACATCCCCCGTCGCTTTGCGAAAGTATTAGCGATCCACATTCATGTCGATCTTATAATCCCCAGAATCGAGGTTTGACGAGCTTCTTTGAACACACTGTTAATACATTCACTCGTATTGGAAGTGAATGTATCATATCGAGGTGTGCTAGGCGGCCAGTAATCCTCACATCACCTTCGCAAAACTTGTGTCTTCTATGGAGGCTGCCGCGTCTATTCTGTACTGCTCGGCATTTTTCTTCGAGTTTCCGCGTGACGCCGAGTCCTTGTAACCGTCCTTTGCAATAGACCAAATGAGACGTGACGAGCCTTTTTAGAGAATCACAGTTTTTTAATAGTAGAAACATTCACAGAAAACACTTTAGCAAATAAAGTTTTTGATTTTCTGATACTAAATTATCGACATTTGAACTGGTTAAAGTTGGTCTTGTGTACCAAGGCTGTTAGGATTAGTCTAGGACTTCCTCAGTTATCTGTCCCCTAAACTGGTCATATACTGCGAGGCCAGGGTGATCCGATTGGAGTCCCAGCTCCCTGGCATTTTATAATAAAGTATGGGACTATTGCCTTCTGAAGGTACCCAATGGTCTCTCAAAAACTACTATTTTACAGTCAAAATGTGTGCTTCAATACTTTTTTATAAATCCACCGTCCCCTTTTTAATTTCTTAAATTGTTCCATTCTAATTTTCTTTACACACCACGTTATTTATGATTACAGTAATATGATTCGATTGGTTGCTCTCACTAATTTAAATGAGGTTGGCATCACATACTTGTCACCTGAATTGAGAAAAAAGAGATTTTGTGGTTCACCGAATCAGTTCAGCAGTAAGTACAGGCAAGTACTAAAACAAGAAAATAGAGAAAAGGAAATCGAGCATAAACATATTAAAGACTACCAAGCATGTGACAAAATACTTCTCTCTTTCTTGCTCCGACAACCCAACCGAAACGTTAATTGTCGGTAATGTAATTTAGTAGAGTCGGTTCCAACAACTACATTCTTTTATTATTTCCCTCTTACTAAGTAGTTAAAACACTCACTAACAATTACTACATCACAGTTCCAGTTGTAAGAAAAAATTGATTTGTATTAGTTGTTATTGATCAGGCCGTCACCACATCAAGAAGTCGTGTTTTCTGTTTTAATTGTCTTCAACAGCTACTCCACGTGAATCGACATGTTGAATGACATTGTTGGTATCAATCTTCCTATCAGAGAATCTTCTTTAAATTATTAAAGACAAATGAACCCATTCACTACTTTATCCTGAATGATCAATCGCTGCTTTCACAGACTTCTCAAAGAGAGCACTATTACTTTCAGGCAATTGGACAGATTCAAGAGCTTTGCATTCACTGAGGAAGTTCAATCCAATTCTCGTGACACTACTTAGACTTGAAAGGTCAAGAGAAGTGATTTTGGAACAGCAAGACAAGAAGTTATTTCCAATAGTGGCGACCCTGCCAAGACCTGAGACGTCAAGAGAAGTGAGTAGCGAACAGGAAAACATGAAATTGTATCCAATAGTAGTAACACTGCTTAGACCTGAAAGGTCAAGAGAAGTGATTCCTGAACAAAACAAGAATGTGTCACCAACAACTGTGACACTACTAAAACCAGAAAGGTCAACGGAAGTGATTTGTGAGCAAAACAAGAACTTATCTCCGATAGTGGTAACTGATGACATGGCTGTGCTGTTGGAATTTGAATTGCGGAAAGCAACCTGTTTGGCATCTGAAGGAAGCAACTTACGCTCAACAGTGAGGCAACCATCTTCTGTGAATGTCGGAGTGTCCAGACATAAATACTCCGTAATGTGGTCTCTCATCCAAAGAAGCAGCTTCTCCCGTTTTGCATCATCAACAAACCAGCTTTTACCGAATATCCTAAACTGCTTCGTCCACATTTCAAACTCGCTGTTTGCAACCACTCCATGATCTGCCAGCCGATCAGTTTCGCAAAGGGTATCACCAGCAAGCGAGAGTTCAACTTCCTCCGGATCCACATCCCACTCCCCAGCCGCCGCCGTCAACACGTCGCTCACAACTGAATCAGCACCAGCCGTCACTGTCACTGCGGGGAGTCCCCAATCAGGACACGTCACAAAAACTTGCATTGTTACTTTCTTTTTTGAATTACTATTTGCTGTGGGGTGTTAATATATGGCTGCTGTGTAAAGAATGTGTGGATGTTGTGTTCCAAACGCCAGGCGGCAACAATTATATAAATACGATCCCTACATTGAATCATGTCTGGGTATCGAATACTACGAAGAATGCGACATGTTGTTAGATTCCTGTAATGAAATGTTTAACCAATTCGGTTCTACATTCTTTGTAAAAGTACTACCTGGGTAAAAAGAAATCGGCAAATTGCACTTCATTTTTGTTTTGTTTTTGCGCTACCAGTAAAAAATCTTTAATAAAGGAATAGGTTAGTTACGCTCTACCAAACAACAATGGGTTTATATTTACAAAAAAAGAATTGGCTTTATCTTCATCTATACAGAAAATAGGAGGTTTACGTGTGATACCCTCAATATTCTTTTTCGTTCTTAAAATATTTGTTAAATGCAAAAAAAAAAGTAAAACATAAGTCAATATTATTTTTTTCGACCAAATTCTAGACAACAAAAAATATTTCCTAAAAGAAATAGTAAAAATTTCCATCGAAGAGGCATTTTAATGCGCCGCATCGTTCGGTTCATTTCCGTTCGAACTCGGGAGGTTGGCATCACATAATTATTCGAAGGGTCTAATTGGACACTGCTGGCCCAGCGGGATCCAGAAAACAGAAAATTGAGTAAAAATAAAATAAAGAGTACTAAGCATGTGCAGGTGAGGCAGGTTGTTACTACCAGTCTTTTTGGACCTACTTTGATACTTAATGAAAACACTTGTACAACACTTTCTTTATATGAAGTCACAACTTATGATGAATTATGAGCTATCTGAGCCACATGAAGTGATATCATCATCATCATAGCGAGTGCTGCGGGGAGTCCCCAATCAGGACACGTCACTAAAACTTGCGTTGCTTCTTTTGAATTATTTCATCGAAACGCTAAACTTGCTTTTAGAAAGAACTTATACAAGTGACATCTGGGTATCGAATACTACGAGGATGCGACATGTAATTACATTCCCTCAAAGGGATAAGAAGTTTTCATATTTTAGTCAGAAGGTACACGATGGTAATGAGTTAAACAAAAATTAAAGTTAAACAAAAAACAAAACTTTAAAAATCAATTCACCACTTTATCCTGAATGATCAATCACTGCTTTCACAGACTTCTCAAAGAGAGCGCTATTACTTTCAGGAAGCTGGACAGATTCAAGAGAGTCGCATTTTCTGAGGAAGTTCAATCCAATTCCCGTTACACTACTTAGACTTGAAAGGTCAAGAGTAGTGATTTTTGAACAGGAAAGCAAGAAACAATCACCAATAGTGGTGACACTACTACGACCTGAAAAATTCACAGAAGTGAGTCGCGAACAGGAAGTCAAGAAATTATTTCCAATAGTGGTGACACTACTAAGACCTGAAAGGTCAAGAGAAGTGATTCCTGAACAGGAAGACATGAAAAAGCAGCCAATAGTGGTGACATTACTAGGAGCTGAGAAGTTCAAAGAAGTGAGTCGCCTACAGTTAGACAAGAATAGATAACCAATAGTTGTGACACTATTTAGACTGGAAAGGTCAAGAGAAGTGATTCCTGAACAGAAAGACAAGAAATCATCACCAATAGTAGTGACACTACTAAAACCAGAAAGGTCAAGAGAAGTGATTTGTGAGCAAAACAAGAACTCATCTCCGATAGTGGTAACTGATGACATGGCTGTACTGTTGGAATTTGAATTGCGGAAAGCAACCTGTTTGGCATCTGAAGGAAGCAGCTTACCGTCAACAGTGAGGCAACCATCTTCTGTGAATGTCGGAGTGTCCAGACATAAATACTCCGTAATGTGGTCTCTCATCCAAAGAAGCAGCTGCTCCCGTTTTGCATTATCAACAAACCAGCTTTTACCGAATATCCTAAATTGCTTCTCCCACATTTCAAATTCCACTCCATGATCTGCCAGCCGATCAGTCTCGCAAAGGGTATCACCAGCAAATGAGAGTTCAACTTCATCCGGATCCACATCCCACTCCCCAGCAGCCGTCGTCAACACGTCGCTCACAACTGAATCAGCACCAGCCGTCACTGTCACTGCGGGGAGTCCCCAATCAGGACAAGTCACAAAAACTTGCATTGTTTGTTAGTTTTTTGAATTACTATTTGCTGTGGGGTGTTAATATATGGCTGCTGTGTAAAGAATGTGTGGATGTTGTGTTCCAAACGCCAGGCGGCAACAATTATATAAATACGATCCCTACATTGAATCATGTCTGGGTATCGAATACTACGAAGAATGCGACATGTTGTTAGATTCCTGTAATGAAATGTTTAACCAATTCGGTTCTACATTCTTTGTAAAAGTACTACCTGGGTAAAAAGGAATCGGCAAATTGCACTTCATTTTAGTTTTGTTTTGGCGCAACCAGTAAAAAATCTTTAATAAAGGAATAGGTTAATTACGCTCTACCAAACAACAATGGGTTTATATTTACTAAAAGAGAATTGGCTTTATCTTGAACTATACAGAAAATAATAATATAACAACTGTGATGTTTTGTTTGTGTCACGAAACCCCGTGAACCGAAACTGATAAAGTTAAAGAAGGTTTACGTGTGCTACTTTGATACTTAATGAAAACACTTGTACAACACTTTCTTTATATGAAGTCACAACTTATGATGAATTATGAGCTATCTGAGCCACATGTTTCTTTGGATCGCAATCCCCATTTTTGGGGTATATGTTGCAGTTCTCATAATTTAGGTGCACAAAAAACTTGTTCTCCGTAAAAAAACCGAAAGTGCCCAAAATCTCCGTAAAATCGATGCTTGTACCCCCTAGGGGGGATGTATGTTCGATTTTGTAAAAATTACAACTGTGTTGTATCATAAAAACATAAAGATAATTTAACATTAGTTTTAAAATACAGTGACTAAGGGTGATGCGCAACTTAGCATATTAAAGTAACTATAGGTTTCGAGAGTAATCCATATACCTCTTACCTCTATTCTCTCTCATCAGTATGGTGTAGAAGTAAGTCAGTCAAATGTTGAGACTGAGTCATTCCAGTTTGCAGGACTGGAATGTAGTTACTTTGCGTTTCATGTTCATAAATAAAAAAAACATATTTTTTGCTGTTACTAGTTCTTAGCTCACTACTAGTGGAGCACTTTTCTACAATAATTGTAGAAAGTGTTTTTAATTATCAAAGTCTGATAATTGTTCCTTAGCATCAGGGATATCTGGAGTTGAAGATCTCTGTGAAATACTCATATCATCTGAAGAATCATGTTCATCTTGTTTGCTTCTTTTCTTTCGAGTATTTCTTCTGAGCATCGGTCTCATTGGACTCTGCGAGTTGAGTCTTTTTACCAATTTCAGTTTCTTCTTTTCCTTTCCCTTTGCTAATTTCTGTTTTTGTACTTCTTTAAGTTTCATTTTCTGTGCCAACTTATGTTCAGTACACTCATTTTTAAGCCTTTTCCGGTTGCTCAGGTATTTTTTGATTCTCACAATTCGCATTGGACTCTGTGAGTTCAGTCTCTTGTTACTGCTTCTCTCTGGTTCATCAGCGACCGTTTGTGTTGCCAACTTGCCATTCTTTTTGATAGATAACATATGAGTTTCTGTCTCATCTTTTGTAACAGTTACAATACTATTTCGAGGATCCGTTTTGTATTCAGTGACCGTAAATGAAGTGTTATCATCTTCATCAACATATGTTGGATATTATTTTGATGCTCTGAATATTCCACATTTATTGATATGGTCAATAAATGACTTCCAGGATTTATTGCAATATTTGCAAGTTTTACCGATATTCTCTGTATCTGTGTATGTTAGTACTCTTGATACCTTTTGTGGTGTAATCGGTATTGTTGTTCCGGAATTCGTGGCTTTACTGCTTACAGTAGGTGGTGTTTCCATCTTCCTGGCTACTGTTTGTGGTGTAGTTGATCTTAGTCTGTATGTGGTGACTATTTTCTCCAACTGTCTTTCTTTTGACAAACTTCGTATTAATTCGAGGTTCTTTCCATCCCAACATGCTTGTTGGGTTTGTGGAATTATTTTAGTCGGAGTTTCGATCTTCAGAGGCGTCTTTATTTTCAGTGGAGTCTTAATCTTAATCGGAGTTATTGGTGGTGACTCCATCCTGTCTTTGGATGGAGTCATTAAGCCAGCATATCTATGCTCCGGTGATTCCTGCGTCTCTGGTGACATAGTTTCCATTACCATGTCAGTGTCCGTATCCAGTTGTACTGTTGCTGGTGACGGCATATCGATCATATCCACATCATTATGATCCAGATCCAATGGTGATACAATCGGTAATTGTATCGTTTTCATAGATTGAATCACACTTTGATGTACAGTCGGAGGTTCCAATTGTGATACCTTTGAGATCGTTGCTGGCATCAACGTTGGGATTGCAGGTGGGGCCATTGTAGGTGCCTCATTTGCAATAACTTGTGTCTTCTTCTGAATTACAGTCGGCGGTGCTAATTGTGATATTTTTGAAATCCTTGCTGGCATCAGCGTTGGAATTATCGGCGGGGCCTGTGTAAGTGCATCACTCGCACTGACTTGTGTATTCTTTTGAAGTACAATTGACGGTGTCGATTGTGATAAATTTGTAATTGGTGTTGGTATCATTGTTGGAATTATCGGCGGGACCTGTGTGAGTTCATCATTTGCAATGACTTGTGTCTTCTTTTGAAGTACAGTCGTCCTAGGGGGGGGTACAAGCATCGATTTTACGGAGATTTTGGGCACTTTCGGTTTTTTTCCGGAGAACAAGTTTTTTGGGCACCCAAATTATGAAAACTGCAACATATACCCCAAAAATGGGGATTGCGATCCAAAGAAACAGTTCTTCGGCACTTTAGAGCAAGTCTTTGAAAAATCTCAAAAAGTGTGGACCGTGTGGTACCTGAGGGGGGTGAAAACAAGGGTGTGTTAGGAGGGCTCACAAAAATTACAAGTAATTCCGTGCATTGAGCAATCCATAACCAGGGTTTCCCTCTGAGTTGAGTGGGGAATGAAATGGGAACCCAATTTTTATTTTTATCGTCCTGATTTGAACCTTAATAATATGCTCCACCAGACCGGCTTGTTAATTCCCCCATGTCCGATGTTTAGGCTACTGGCCTTCTCTTGAACATCCCATGTGCTCAGCTTTCGAAATTCGGCCCGAAGCTGTGCTTCTTTCTGTACAAGATAGACAGAGGACCAATCCTTGGATACAGATGGCAGATTAGTATTAGACCTTGCTGTCTAGAGGTCTTCCCTGTGAGGACGGGGTGGTACGTTCAGCCCCTGTAGCGCCTCCTGTTGTGCTTGTTCTTGCCAATCTGAAGAGGGTCGGTGGTCCTGCGTTGATGTGGTAGCCTTTGGAAGTCCGTGTACCTCTGGAATATGTTGTACGTTATCAGTAGAGTAGCATTCACGCCACTGGTTCCATCAGTTGACCAAGAACTATCAACAACACTGAATAACCTCCCCATCCCTTGAGGGGTGCAGGATGACAACGAACGCCACGGTTGTTAGCTTCATCCCACGAGCACGACGGGCGCTAGAGGAAGTATCATGCTGCAGCGATGTGACGGAGGGTGAGGAGGAAGCTGCTGCTTCAAGAAGTCAGGTCACCGACAGATCACCTGTGAATCCATCAACAAGTCGGACTGTCCTTCAAGATATAATTAGTGACTTCGACCCGCTTCTCTTCCATCTGCGCACCTGCGACAGCTTCAACTATGTCACTCACTCAGGACTTAGTTGGATGTCTCTGCGCCGATCCCTTCTTGCCGCAATATCTGCAGTGTTGTTACGACTCCAAGACTCCAGGAGTATATCCCCCTCGTTTGGGTACAGTTGCAAGCGGGTGTGTCTTTCGTACTTCTCCTTATGCTGCATATACTAGAGTGTCTTGTATGCCCCGCTGGTGAGTATGGTTGGGTCTTAAGTGATGCCTTGAATGGCTTTTTGGATAGGGCATGTTGCCCTATGTCGCTGCTGCTTATCTATGGCACTGCTATTTGACGCACTACCACTACAGCTGTCTTCAGGATTATCCCTGTTTAGGGTACTGACGTGGCGCTTTCTCCACTCTGTGAGCCTTCTGTGATCACGATTCAGATACTGGACGTTTCTTGACCCCTTTCTCACGCGTATCTTACTTCTGACTGTCCAAGTGTTGTTGAGTAACTTCAGAGATGCCTCGGGAGGTGTTTTCATGCACTCTGGGATCAATGCTCTCCTCCGCAGAATGACTTTGTGAGCTGCCCTGCAGAACGTTGTTTTCCGCTGCGTTATCCTGCCCGTGAGCCTCGTGGCCTCAAGCATGGCCGAGCGAGAGCGCTGTTCTTTTTCGTGGCGTGTTCTTGAGGTGGAAACTGATACGGAAATGGTATATTAGCAAACTGCGCATACAGGGGCACACCAAGACTCACCTCTTCTCATTGTAAAAAAAAATTATTTGAAGGTGCATTTCACAGTCCTCAAAATTGGACCCCCAGGTACCACACGGTCCACACTTTTTGAGATATTTCATTCCCTTGCCGAAATCAGCCAAATCGAGGTTTTTTCGGCCCCGAAATCACATTTTTGGGGGTTCTGATGGGGTCCTGGGTAATTTTTGCCCCCGGGAAGGTTATATTTACCAAAATT
This sequence comes from Flectonema sp. DT1601, assembly GCA_964019425.1. Taxonomy (NCBI): domain Eukaryota; phylum Euglenozoa; class Diplonemea; order Diplonemida; family Diplonemidae; genus Flectonema; species Flectonema sp. DT1601. Next base: position 413,865 of record OZ025805.1, on the reverse strand, counting down.
CGGAAAAAGTACTTTATCGACAGCTTGTACCCCCCCTACCCCCCCCCCCCCCTCAGTTACTGGTTCACACTTTTTGAGATTTTTCAAAGACTTGTTCTAAAGTGCTTAAGAACTGTTTCTTTGGATCGCAATCCCTATTTTTGGGGGGTATTTTTGTTGTAGTTTTCATAATTTGGGTTGCCTAAAAAACTTTGTTTTTGCAAAAAAACAAAAAAAATAAAAAAATAAATAACCGAAAAACACCCATAATTTGATGATGATTCCTGTCGCAAACAATAACAATAATAATATAAATATAGAACAAGACAGAATGATATCACAATTAGTCTAACGAAATCTAAAAAAAAAGAAATATGAGGAAGGAGGAAGAAGAGGAGGTTAGGAGAAAAATATCTAACTTAATTATAATATAAAAAACCGATACTATGGTATTGGAACCGGTAGTTGTGGATTAAGAAACATTTGAATCCTGGTAATCTGAGAACATTCATTCTCAATTCTCGATCTTAATTTTTTATTTATAACACTTAGAGAACTATTTTCAGACTCTGACTGATCACGATCGTGTTTTATCTGATTTTTTATATCACTCAGTGATAACAATCCATTATTAAAATTGTTATTCTGAATTAGGCCAGAAAGTTCTATCTGAGCACCGCTAACAGCTGAGATATATCTTTTACCGTATTCATCGTACTGGATGTTTTCAGACAACTCTGATTTGATAAGTTTCTCCACGTCTCTTAACCCTGATATTTCTAATTCTAATTCCGAACACATTTTTTTAATCTGAAGCAGCTGTTCTCCATCTTCCTGTGAGTCTATATTGTCTGTTAGCTTTCTAAATTGGTCTCGTTCCCGTTGACGTTTGGAGTCGCTTATTGGACTCTCACTGTCAATGGTGTGTCCGTACACCGTTCGAAGCAATTGTCGTTTTTGTTGAACTATTCGTTGTTTTAATCTTTGTTCTTCAACTTCTCTCAATGCGTTCGTTTCATTTAAACTAGTTTCCCAATCTTGAAAATCACACTTGAACATTTCAAGCTCATGAGCTGTCACACGTACTTCCTGTTGTAGTTTACAGTGTTTTAATAGTAAACTATCTCTCTCTGTATCGTATGCTGTTGAAATTTTTTTCGGTTGTTCAGGAGTCGCAGCGCTGATATTCCCAACAGTGCTGTTACTGAGTTCAGTTACACTTCGTTGTGATGCTGGGATTGGTGATGCAGGAAGTTTATTTAGTTTGTACTCATCAGGTTTGACAATGATTCTCATTGAACAGGTTGGAAATTTACCTGTTGTAAACCTCAGAGGAACACCAAAACCTGGACCGTCAACTTTTCCATCTTGCAGTTGAAAGGACGATAGGAACCCTCCGTCAACGCTGTCCATTAAGTCTTTTAGTATAACTCTATTCGTATGTGCTTCGACACATGTTGCAAGTCGAACGTTTGGTGGAAGAGGAATATTATTATTTTTAACAATAAGCAAACCAACGTCCTCGAGATCACTTTGTAGTAATGCAGCTGGTTGTGGAATCGGAGATCGACCTTCTCCATCACCTTTTTGAAAAACATCACTTCGACTGTTAAGAGATGCCTCATACACTGGATCGTCAACCGCTGGTGTAATAATATCAGAATCAAGAAAAGTAGTTTCTTGACCAACCGAATGGGATCTAAGAACAGAAGTTTGAGGCAACGGCTGAACAGGTTGTTCTTTTAATTTATGTAACAAAGCAGCCATTCCTTTTGGTGTTTCTGTATTAGTGTTATTAGTCATTTCCTCAACAGCTTGTCGAAGACGGTAATTCTTGGAAGTCATCATCGCAAAGTACGGAGGAGTCTTTTGAATCTCTGAATGATATTTCGACAGATATCCAAAACAATTTCTTTTTAATAATTCGACAGCAGACTCGATTAGAGAAGGTGGAGTTCCACTGCACTGTTTAGTGTATCGAAATATTGACGACAGGTAATCACAAACACTCTCATGAGTTATAAACTTCACTAATATCTTTGAGCAATGTTCAGTAATCTGAACAACAGCAAACCGAAGAGAAAGTTCCCAAACTTTTTGAGTAGTCTTACAGTCTTGAGACTCTGGTATCGCTTCATTCAAATCCCCTTCTTCATGCATCCATTTTATCACTGTTTCACATGCGCTGTGAGGAACGTTACTGATACAGACTTTACTGGTGGGTTCGTTCTCAGTTAGATATTCCTCCAAGTAGGTACTCTTCGACATTAATACTTTTCTGTTGCATTTCATTTGATGACCTTCAGCTTCGAATATTATATCAGGTCTGTCCATCTTATTTATTTATTTATCCTTTTCCTTGTTACGGTAAAAATAACACATATTAAGAAGAAAGAAGAAAGAAACGCTAACGTTTGTGGTAGCTGGTTGACCCCTGTCAGTAGTCATTATTTGAGATGTCAATTACTGTTATAGAGGTGAGATAGTTTTACTACATTACAAAAATCATAAGAAACTATCTTCTCTTGTCCTTTCCCATCATCATTTTTTTTGTTTGTTGCCTGTTTTTCAATTAAATGACATTGTAATAAGAACAACAACAAAAAATAAAGAAGAAAAAAAAAAAAGGATCGAGAAAAACTAGCTTCAACAGGGATATTGAGTTTAGGGTGTTTTTTAAACAGCTGGCAGCCATGTGTAGGAATGGAGGGTGGGGATATATAATTTTTTTTTTTTTTTTTTTTTTTTGTTTCAGACAAAAAAAAAAAAACAATAAATTCACGATGACAGGGTGGGAATAGGGACAAAAGTGGAGAGGGGGTTGTGTGTTGTGTGCGTGGTAATGTTAAACAAGGCGGAGGAAGAGTATTAAAAGGAAAGGAAAAAAAACAATAAAAACTCTTCACTTTACCTACCAATCAGACATAAGGTGAAAGTAAACACAGTTTTTCAAAAAAATAAAAATAATATAAAAAAATAAAAAAAAACCACTCTTGCTAACACTACCGTACGAGAGAGATTTGGGAATAAGAATTGAGTAAAAGGCTGGGTGTTATAGAAGGAAAAAAAAAGGGGGAAAAAAAAAAATAAAGAGGGAAAAAAAACAGGCAATATAAAAAAAAAAAAAAAAAATCACTAAGGACTGTATGTAAATATCATTTTTACTAACTAACCGCTCGGACACAATTTTTTTTTTTTTTTTTTGCGGAAAAAAAATAAACTTGACTAGCATGTCACTTAGCTGAAGAGCCATTATTTCTCTTGATAATTGTATTGATAACAAGAGCTTTTTAAAAATGGCTTTTTTTTTTTTTTTTTTTTTTTTTTCAAGAAAATAAAAATAATAATAAAAATAAAAATAAACAAATAAATAGCAACTTCATTTCTACTTCTAATTTGGCTAACTTTCTATTTTTTTATTTTTTTTCCCTTCACTGGCTTTCAGGTTTTACTGAACTCCAGGGGAGTTAACTGTTCGATTTTGTACGTAAAATACAAATGTATTGTATCATAAACAACATAACGATAATTTAGCTAACTTTCTGTTTTTTTTTTTTTTTTTCCTTCACTGGATTTCAGGATTGACTGAACTCCAGGGGAATCGGAGGTAGACAACACATTTCTGTTTTCTTTCTTTTTTTTTTTTTTTTTTTTTTGTTCTTTCTGTTTTGCAGGCCGGTTGCAGGAAAAAACAAGGCAAGGCAACAATCAGATTTTTTGTTCTTTTTTTTTTTTTTCCCCGCAAGGAAAAAAGAATTGAACAAAAGATAACAACACAAAAACTTCCAATGTCACTATTTGTTTGTAGGGAAAAATTGGAAGCACATGGGGCAAGGGGAATAAATAAATAAAAAAAGAAGAAGAAAAAAACAGCTATCTGCGTTGAGGGTCTCGTTCGTATGTGGGCCACCAAATGCAAACCGTGTGTTGGAAAGAAAAAATAAACCACCAAAAAAAATATACAACAATAATAAACAATGCTGCAGTTGTTGTTTTTTTTTTTCTTCTTCTTCTTCTTTTTTTTTTTTTTCCTTTTTTCGCAACTGCCATTCAACAATTACTACCGGGAGTTGGGAAGAGTTAAGTCGTTCGTTCACGCGCTTTCTTGCTGCGCAAAAAATCAAAGGCTTTCCTTCCTTTTTTCTTTTTTTTTTTTTTTTTTTTCTTTGTTTGTTTTGTTTTCCTCCTCCTCGGTGAACAAAAATAAATAAATAAATAATAATAAAATAAAGGGTAGGGGAGTGGGGTGGTGATCGTAAGAAAAAAACAAAGAGAATCTTATTTATTTATTCTGGCTGTTAGTTTTGCGGTTTGGGGATTTTGAAAGTGCTTTAAAATATATTTTATTAAGAGAAATATAAAATATCTGTATTGTACCAGAGTTAACTAAAATAAAACAATCAGCTACGATTCAAAGCTGCATTTGCGGAACTTTGAAGACAAGGAGGGGATGTATGTTCGATTTTGTAAAAATTACAACTGTGTTGTATCATAAACAACATAAAGATAATTTAACATTAGTTTTAAATACAGTGACTAAGGGTGATGCGCAACTTAGCATAATAAAGTAACTATTTAGGTTTCGAGAGTAATCCATATACTTCTTACCTCTATTCTCTCTCATCAGTATGGTGTAGAAGTAAGTCAGTCAAATGTTGAGACTGAGTCATTCCAGTTTGCAGGACTGGGATGTAGTTACTAAGCCCAAGACAAGGGGGGTTAACTGTTCGAGTTTGTACGTAAAATACAAATGTTTTGTATCATAAACAACATAACGATAATTTAACATTAGTTCTGAGATACAGTGACTAAAGGTAATGTTAGTGTAGGTATACACTCTGCGATTGACGTAAATACTTTACATTATAATAAATCCCAAGACAAGGGGGGGATTGAATGTTTGAATTTGTAAAATACAACTGTTTTGTATCGCGTAACATAGCGATACAAAACAGATAAGATGCATTTTCGGAACTTTGAAGACAACGGGGAGGTTGAATGTTCGATTTTTTTTTTTTTTTTGTAATAATTACAACTGTATTGTATCATAAAAAACATAAAAAAAAGATAATTTTAGCAATTTAGTTAAAAGACGAGGGAAAACACAACATCTGCCCTGCTTCAAGAGGATGATAAGAGGCACAGAAACAACATAATCAAAACGCATTTTTTCAATGCAAAAAAAATGGGGGGAACGAAGTTTTTTTATACCAAACAATACCCCCTCAACGATATAATCGCTATTTTTATTTATTGGAAAAAAAAAGGAGGGAAAAAAAAGAAGAAAGAAGAAGAAGAAAAGAAGAAAGTTCACACAACCCTTCACCGAAGATACAATTACTTGTATTGTAATTCAACACTACCACAGACAGTTTTTTTTTTTTTTTTTTTTTTTTTTTTTTAATTTTTTTTATCTTTTTAACCCTTTAAGCCCTGAAGGCCACTATAGTGGCCTTTCGCGTTTTTTTTTTTTTGACAAAGGGGAAAAATGTACCTTGTGAGTACAAGGGTGGAGCCAGAGCTGCCAAAAAACGACAAATTTTATGTGGGATCGTGCTGCAAAAATCACCAGCTTTTTCTGAGAAAAAGTTCATTTTTTTTTTTCTGCACTGGGAACAGTCTTAGCCAGGTTGCCCATGACTATCCCATGTTTTCAGCCAAAAATTAAAATCCCTAAAGCTATTTCCATCGAAAATGATTCAGTAGGGTCACCTATCCCAGATTCGGGTGCTCCTGAGTCTTCTTCGAGCGATGAAAAGAGTACAATAGAGCCAAGCATTTCCCCTCTGAAATGGAGCAAGAAAATCACCAAGGTAAGACGACACACGTTTCGGCGGTCCTTGCAGGACATGTCAGACCTGAAATTGATGAAGGAACTGCAGAAATTTGAACTTGTGTTCACCCCAAAGGTGATGAGATGATTTCGCACTGCAGCAACAACTAGGCACTCAATCTTAACGTAGCTGAACTCAAACTCTCTTTAGGACTCAATATCCTCGTGGGTCTCTGTGATAAGCCAAATATCTCAGATTACCCTAAGATTACAGGAACGGTACATCAGACCCGGCGTACACACCCCACTTTGCTTCCTGAGATCGGTTCCTCTAAATTCGAACCAATCTAAAGTTTTACACTGTCACCAACCCCGTACCTACTGACAAGCTCTACAAAATCCGCAGCTTTTGGGAAACAATAGTTCCCAAATGGTCAGAGATTAATAAGGCGGAGGCGCAGGGACGGGTGGAGAAGTTCTCTGCCTCGTACTTTCAGTCCTAGCACAATGTGCATCACATAAATTCAGGGACAATCCAAAAGAAGTACATGTCTTCAGCACATTGCCTCTCGAGGAGAATTATGAGACAGCCACGTGATGGACTAAAATAAGGAAATCTATCAAAAAGTGACCATCGACTTACTGGTACAGATCCATCAGTACAACAAACTGATGGGTGGTGTTGACCTCGTAGACGGTATCAGGGGGAAGGCAAGAAGAACTCTGATGACAAAACGCTGGACCCTGAAAGTCTTTCACTACTTGTTAGAGATTTCTATCTTCAATGTTTTCACCCTCCAAAAGAAGTCTGAAAAAGACGTCGGGACATATGCTCAGTTCAAAAAGAGGCTATGTTCTCAACTTATTGTTCACGGAACACACCAAACTCACACAAAATGTCACTACCTACGAAAATTCGGTATTTTTGGGGACTGCAGTTCACGGATTTGTTCTCAAAAAAAGTAAGGTCATCGATTTGTTGTTCAAAAAGCGAGGTTTTCTTATGCATGGATCCCTGCTTCGAACAATATCACGAAAATATTGACAAGTATTCAGCCCCTGTTTGCAACAACCATACCTTTGCTACACACAATCATATCCCACCGAAAAACATGAAACGGAAGCACTCTACTCCTACAACATTGCCAAAATCAAAGCGAACCCAGGGGTCCTAAGCAACAGTGTTTTTTTAGGCTGTTGTTGCATTTTCTCAAGTTATTTTGGCCCCCTTGCGGGCTGACCTCAGTTTTTTTTCAATGCGCGGGGGGGTGTCTTTCACCCTGTATTTTTTTTGTATTTTTCCCCACACCCCTTTTCTCCTTTGTCAAATTTTTCGATTTTTCTCAAAAACAGGGTTTTTTGCCTCTTATTAGAGGGTTAAAAAAAAAAAAAAAAAAAAACAACAAAACAAAGTAGAAAATACCTTTCGCAGGAAAAAAAAACTTTTGGAGAAAAAGAAAGAAAAGAGAGGACAAAAAAAAAAAAAAAAAAAAAAACACAGCGGCGGTTTGCATATAAGAAGAAGACGGAAAGCGATTTTACTTACGGAATTTAGAAACAATTTTCTGGGTATTATCGATTGCATTTTTTTTAAAAAACATAAAATAAGTACTTTTTTTGAATTTGAAAGAGGAATAAAGTCTGCCGAAGAACAACCAATTAAGCCGTCAACTGAGCTTAGTTGTGTTCACTCTTTTTTTTTTTTTTTTTTTTTTTTTTTTTCCACGTGGGATTTTTTCCTCACGCAGGTGCATCATTTTTTTATTGACATTAAATAAATATTTACGGATACGATTGATTTTTTTTTTTTTTTTTTTAAAACCTGAGACGAATCTTTTAAAGAAGAAAAAAAAAAAAAAAAAGGAAAATACCAAAAATTCAGTAGAGTGGTGGGGTGCAATATTTTCTAACAGATCAGAAACCAACGTAAAACTGGAGCGGAGGTAATCATGTCAGTGTTATTAGCGATATAATGGTATCGCCTTGTATTGTCTGTTGTGAACGAGGAATGAGGTAGCAGGGGAAGAGGTTGAACTTTTACAAAAGAATATTACTTGTAAATACTGTTCCAATAAAAAAATATTTCTTTCTTTCTCTTTTTTTTTTTTTTTTTTTTTTTCCCTACTTCTTCTGCATGAGACAAACAAAAAAGATGTTGGGGGAAAAAAAAAAAATAAGTCAGAAGCAAAAGCAAGGAAATAGAAAGAATCACGGAAAGGCATTCGTCCACGTCGAGGCTGTATGATACAAAAAGGTGTTGTGTGTGACAAACATTTCTTTTTTTTTCTTTTTCCCAATTCCGAAATGATGACACAGAGGGAGAATGAAAAAAACCGTCCGTCGGATATTTGCATTTTGAAGAAAACTGAAGGGGAACAAAAAAAAAAAAAAAAAAAAAAAAAAAAAAAGATTCCGACTTTACAAGTCAAGGTTTTTTCAGTCTCCATTGTTCTTTCTTCCATGTTTTTAAGATCGCGCTGACATGATTCCCTCAGCACAGGAAAAAACAAATTCAACTGAAACAAACCTACGTACGTACGTTGTTAATACACACAGAGATCTCTTTTTTTTTTTTTTTTTTTTTTTCTTCTTTTTTTTTTTCCCTTTAACCAAAAAAAATTTTTTTAAAGCAAAAAATAGGCACAACAATAAGAAACGGATATCATTGGCGGCCCAAAGGTAAAAAAAAGTGACTTTACTGGATTTTCGTAGGTCAAAAACTGAGAAATTTTTTGCTCGAGAAATACGTCATGAGAGAGTACCGAATATCGGAGTGCGCCGAAAATTTTCATTGACTCGCCAATATTGCCACTTTACCTTGCCGCCAATGATATGGCGGAAAGTAGTTCCTTTTTTTTTTTATATTTTTTTTTTTTTAATTCTTTTCAATCTGAAAAACTTAAAACAGTGAAAAGGGAACAACTAACATTACTTCGTTGCAATCACGTATGTCAGGGGAATATAATATGAACAAAAAAAATCACAAGAGGAAAAAAAAGAAGAAAAAAAAAGAAAAAAGTATACTGAGGAAGAAATCCATCGCTTCTTTCCCGTAATCAATAATAGACAAGAGAAACACGACCGCGGACAGCCAGTATTCTCAATACAAAACTAACTCGAGAGGAGAGGAAACACAGTAACAGCCAGCCTGTCATACTTGGCTTCAATCCGGAAAATGGAAATGGCTAAAAAGGTCTTTGCATATTTAAAAAAAAAAAAAAAAAAAAATGACTAAATAATAAGTAAATACTGGTGGTTTTTTTTAGACTTACAAGAAATTTTTTTTTTCTGCTTTGGAAATTTTTTTTTTTTTTTTTTCTTTTTTTTTTTTTTGTATCATGCATCACTTCCACTCAAGGGGGGTTGGGAGGTAGAGATCGTTAGGGGGCTCGTTATATTCTTTCTTCATACTTGCGACCGTACACTCCCTCGTGTAATGTCGCCAAAAGAACGAGAAAAAAAAAAAAAAGGAAAAAAGAATAAATAAATAAAAATAACAAGCGCTATAGCGCTGCTGCAGAACGAACTTGAAACCAGGTAATAATATTTGCCGCTGCAGCTACCATACTTGTACCCCTTTTTTTAGGGATAAAGTAAAGGGGCTTTATTTCTCATTATTGCCGCTGCAGCTACGCAAAAAAAAGAAAATTAAAATAAAATATTATTTCACAAAAAAAAAAAAAAAAAAAAAAAACACGAGCTAGTTGCTAGTTAATTTTTTTTTTTTTTTTTTTTTCCCTCCCCTTCACCCACCCTCCAATTTTTGGTTTACCCCTTTTTCCTCTGTTGCATAAAACAAACCGAGAATTTATTATTAGTTTAATTCTGTTTTCTCTTCTTCTAGTTTTTTTCTATTCGCGGAGGGTACAAACAGGTTTTCTTTGTTAGTACGAGACGGTAAACGAACGTCTTCTTACGCAGCATGTTAATTAAAATAATAAGCCATTGAGGAAGAAGGGACCTGACAAAAAAAAAAGAAAAAAGCACAAAGTATAGAAAATCGTAATTTTTTTTTTTTTTTTTTTCTTCTTCTTCTTTTTGTGTGACTGCTTTAGGAAAAAAATTAGCCACAGCGAAGGACTTTCTGGAAAAGAAAAAAAAAGAAAAAAAAAAAGGTTTTGGGTAGAATCATTCAGAAAAAGGTACCCGTGAATTTCGTTATGAACAAAAAGTTGTTTGGTTTGGTTAAATTTTTTTTTTTTTTTTTTCCTTTGATACATCGTATTTTTCTTAAGCCTCTTACATATTAGGGTAAGATAAGATGAAGGGTAAATCATTAAGGGGCTTTTTCAAAAAAAAAAAAAAAAAAAAAAAGTGAAACAAGTTATTTTTATAATAATAAAAAACATTTTAATAAACAAAACGGAACGGAATCATCAATTTCGCGATAAGGGGATTTTTTTTTTTTTTTTTTTTTTTTTTTCTTGGTAGTGCGGGATGGTGAAAACGAGAACTGAGTGTGAATTGCAGAAAGAAATCAGACCACAACACTATCTGCATATCCGCACACCATCATACCATGTTATTCAAACTAGGAAGCGGTGCTCAAGATGAGCAACTCAACAACCCTATTTGTTTTTATTTTCGTTTTGCGGACTCAGGGAGCAGGGGAGAGAGAGAGAGAGAAAGAGAAAGAGGGAGGTAACTGCTACTGGAACAATAGGGAAAAGGAAAGTTGAATTTTTTTTTTTTTTTTTTTTAAATTTCGTGCGCAAATCATTAACTACATTCTTTTTTTTTTTTTTTTTTTTTTTTTTTTTCTTCCTATTTATTATCGCATCGTAAATAGCAATAAATTTTTTTCATCATCCTCATAATAAATATGAGCCAAGTTTCTCTCCCGTTTCGCAGCACAAAAATAAATACCATCGACTGAGTAAGTGTGGTTGAATTAAATATTCATTGAAAACGTTTGTTTTGTTTGTTTTTTTTTTTGTTTTTTTTTTTTTGTATTGACGTGAGTCGGAGAGAATAAAACAACTCAAATTGAAAAGCCTTGTTGTATTACCTTTTGAACGCAGCGAACTCAGAAATATAAAAAGTCAATAAGAATGTTTTTTGTATTTTTTTGTATTTTTTTTTTTTCTTTTTTTGCCCACCACAAGCAAAAATAAATGCGTGGGATCAAAGGCGAAATGTGTAGCAGAACAAAAAGACCTAAGACACGGATGCCTTATTCTTTTAAGGATTTTTTTTTTTTCGTTTTCAATATAGTCCTTAACATCAAAAAAAAAAAAAAAAAAGTAAAGGGGAGAGGAAAAAACAAGTAAAGAGAAAAAAAATATGAAATAATATATATTCACAGTTTGAAACACGATAATCAGGTAAAAAAAAAAAAAAAATCAGGTGATTTTTTTATTCTCCTATTAAGGTTGTTTCTTTTTTTTTTTTTTTTTTTTTTTTTTTTTTTTCCTTCTATCGCGTGGCAAACCTGTAAGTAAATAGCTTAAACTGGTTTATGCGAAGGAACACAGGTAAAACTAAATGTAACAAATAAATAAAAAAAATAATAAATTCGACTGCCATATCTCACACACAGCTTACCATCCATTTGGTGTGTGCATGGACAATGCGAAAACGGGGGGTTCGACAAATAAAAGGGGGGAATTTTTTTTTTTTTTTTTTTTTAAAAGGTAAGTTTCGTATTATTACAACTCTTTGTTTCTTTTTTTTTTTTTTTTTTTTAACCCTTACACCACCGGAGCTGATATATCAGTCTGAAAAAAAATTTTTTTTTTGCTAAGTGAAAATTTTGCATTTCTGAGTACAACGATTTCACGGGAGAGGTATTATTGAGATGTCTTTTATGTTCCTTACGTGTTGCGCCGCAATAGTTTTTATTAAATGGTAAATTTTCCATTTGCTAAAGCTGGCCAAAATCAACTTGGGAAATATGTCGGTCCACAGTTCTGATGAGGATGCAACAGTATTTGTTAATCCATCGTCGGTGTGCTCCGATTCGTCACTTGACGAAGTATCTGACTCCAAATGGGGAGGGGAGGTAACAAGGGTTACCAAGAATAAAAACGCGTTTCCAAGAAACGTTAAAGATTAGAGTTGCACGCAAGTCGGAGCTGCAGGTTTTTGAGTTTTTCTTCGGATAGTCAGTTTTCCAGCTGATGAAGAAAAACTCTGAGGTCTATGCCTCACAGAGGGGAAGGAAATTTAAAACCAGTACGCAGGAGCGAAGGGCCTTTGTTGGCACAACACTACTGACGCGCCTCCCAATAAAATCTAACCTAGGGGATTCCTGGGGTTTGAATGACATGCTGTTGACCCCCCCTGTTGTTCTTTCCGCAAGTGTTTTCACGTAATCGCTTTGCCGAAATACTGAGGAACTTACACTTCTCTGCGATATTACCTGCTCCCGAGCATGAGGATCCGAAGTGGAGACGTGTATTTTGAATTCCTTTATCCTGATGCGACGTGGGCATGGTGGAATTTGGACGGATAGTAGTGAATCTGGCTGGAGAAGCAAGAGATTCTTATCCTTCAAATTGGCTTTGTTTTGGGCAGCTTAGGTACATTTAAACGTACCAGAGCGGCACCAACACTATTAATAACACCATCAGTACCGCCTTCTCCACAATCAGTATCAATCCCTGATCGCCTCAAGCCAGCTTTGGGACACTACCCCGGAAAGATGGAAAAGGCTCGTCAGTGTGCAGTTCGCGCAAAGCGCGCACAATCACTAGATTACTGTGAGCGATGCAACCAAGCGCTTTGTGCTTACCCATATTTCAAAAGGTATCACATTCTCCAAAACTACAAAATTCCTTGTGATGTTCCTAAACCGCCAACTTCCCAAAAATCCAGTATGCCAGGCTGGTGGGGTAAAGAGGTGGAAGTTTATAGATCCAGCCCAACACGGTCTGATCTAAGTAGCTGCACTGTTACTAATGAAGTTCCATGATCTGGGATCGATGTTATTTGTATTTTTCGAGCTTATCAACCCCGATGCGGTAATCCTCCTGTGTGTCTGAACCTGCTGTGCCATGATGCGGGTTGTTTGTGTATTTTCCGCGACCACAGAGGGCTTTTACAAGCTCAAAAAACAGGGAAAAAATCTGATTTTTCGATTTAATATCGGCCGTGATTTGGCATTCTCTTTACTTGGGCTCCCTCTGACATGATGTTGCGCAGAAACATCATCCCTTTCAAAATACGGGAAGGGAATAACATGCAGCTGCTATGAATGGAAACCGTTGAGTACGTTATTGCGACACTGCCGACTTTGTTAGTTCTGCTGAATGTGCAACAACGCACCAAGGTACGCACCGTTAGGTGTGTGGGTGACAGGTGCTATTGACCCGTAGGAGTAGTTGTGTCCGGTTTGGTACATAGGTTTTCTGGGGGGGTACCTTTTCTCTTTTTGAAAAAACAGTAAAATTTTGGACCCGTTGTTTTGGGGGTTCTTACGGTGGTGTAAGGGTTAATTTTTTTTTTTTTTCGACGTAGAAAGGGTCATGTCCGTTGTGTCACCTTCAATAACAATGTTGCGTACGAGATTTTATTTTTTTTAAGGTTCTTACTTTTTTTTTTATTTTTTTTTTTTTTTTTTTCAGATTTTGCTATATAAATCACCCAATCTCAATAAACGAAGGTATACTACGCCGCCTACTAAAGAGACCGCGCAGTTTTCAGGCGCATGGATTTCTAGCTGTTACGTATGTACGTGCGCACTCCTGGGAGGATAACGGGTAAATAGGAATGTTTTTTTTTTTTTTTTTTTTTTTTTCGTTTTTCTCTCTCGTCTGGTCTCATTGTGTTTACATTTAACCCCAATGACAATGGAAGAAAAGAGAAGAAAAGGGAAGGGAATTTAAAAAAAAAACAACAACAAAAACAAAAAAACACATCATCAACAGCAAGCAAAGGTCTGTCCGATTTGTTTGTTTGCTTTTTTTTCCATTTTTTTTTTTCTCCCTTGTTTTTTTAAAATTATTCCAACAAGGCAAACCAACATCAAGCGTCAAACGGAGGTAAGGGGACAAGTGAGACATGAGAATAGGGAAATAGGGGCTATAAAAAATTGAAAGAAAAACAAAAAAGTAGTGTTATTTTTTTTTTTTTTTTTGTACGTGTAAAGGACCGCAAGTAGAGGCTGACAACCAAAAACGCGGATTCACTGTCAAAGTACGAAAGGAAGAGCATAAATAAAGAAAAAAAAAGTTTTCTTTTTTTTTTTTTTTTTTTTTTATAACAAAGACTTTCGGAGTGCAATTTTTTTTTTTTTTTTTTTTTTTTTTCAATCAGAATGACGTCTCAAACGAGACTAATAAAAAATAAATAGCTAGCTGGCAAATGAACCGACCACGCAGTATCAGTACAATAAGTGTTCTAAAGAACCACTGCCCCAATACTAAGTTGAAGGTTTTTCTGTACCAACCGTTGTTAATAATTTCTTTTGTCTTTCTTTTTTTCTTTTCGTTTCGTTTCTGTTCTGTAGCTTTTGAGACGGAGGGATAAAATTCAAAAAAAAAAAAAAAAAAAAAAAGGACGAACATCCGATATAAGTGTTTCCTACAAATAACAAAAAAAAAAAAAAAAAAAAAAAAAAAATACTAAAAAAAATAAAGAGCGTGCGTGATGATTCATTTTTTTTTTTTTTTTTTTTTTGTTTTCTTTAAAAAAAAAAAACATATTTCTTTTTTTTTCTTTCCCTGACAAAAAAAGGCTAGGTAGTAGCGAACTCAAGCGGCTAATATCTGCGAGATAATTTTTTTCAAACCAAGTTGGAAAAAAAAAAAAAAAAAAAAAATACGACACAATGACAAGTTATATTCAGAGTGCCAATACGCACATCAAAAAATAGAAAATGCATTGTGCGTTTTCTCTCATTTTTTTTTTTTTTTTTTTTTTTCCCCCTTCGTCCCAAAGTCTGCTGTTCTATCATCCACGTATGAAATAAGACATCAAAAAAAAAAAAAAAAAACATCAAAAAAATTCTAATGAAAGATACTAGGGTAGGAAAAAAAAAGGGATCAAAAAAAAATAATTTTTCTAACAGACTTTTACACGTCTGAAAATCTTGTTTGAACAATATAAAAAATAAAATAAAAAAGCATCAGAGAATAGTGCATAATATTCGGTATGAGTGGGGTGAGGGACAAAGGTAATAATAAAAAAAAAAACAAGTCGTGAGTAGGTGAGAAGGGCAGATCCTGAGCAACAACATTGTGTCGATGTTAATCAAGAATCTTGCGTGGAAAAAAAAAAAAAAAAAAAAAAAAAAAAATGAATGGATGGATATTATTTCGGAACAAAGGCAGAATAGACACACGGGACCCTTTTCAAAGAGGTTGTTTCTTTTTTTTTTTTTTTGTTTTTTAAAAAAAATCATTCATCATCTTCAGTAATAAGCTGAACAGCATTAAAAATAATGTCTTCTTCTTCTGGACAAGGAGCCGATGCAAACGACGCTTCCAAATCATCGTAGTCGAAAACAGGAAAAGCTGACAACCTTCTACTGTTGTTTGAAACGGTTGAACACAAGGTCGACGGCGCAGGTTGAGATTCTGAGTCCTCAGAAGGAGTTCCCACAGGAGGCGTTCTAGCTGAAGCCGCATACAAAGGAAGAGGATAACTCTGCGGAGTATCAATCTCTGAAGAAACACTCAACAAGCTATATCCCGATGGTGATGGAGGGTATGAATGTGTTGGGCTTACCTGATTACCTGAAGGGATGAGTACTGCCGGATGAGGACTATCAAAATTGTTTGACGTTCTGTTTGGAGCGACTCTGTTTGACAGACAAGGAAGGATTCCTGATTCAGTAGCCCATTGTCTGCAGACGTGAATTCGATCGCATCCACGTCCGAATTTACAGCGGCTTTTAACATGCATGGCACAAATATCTGTTGTGGCTATTATATTTGGAGTCCTCCTAACCCATCCAGTCGTTAATGCAATGCGTTGCAATGGAAGAGACCATCCTGTTCCTGTTTTGCTCCTAACCTCAACTTGACCGTCAGTCGAAATTCTATTCTGCATCGTCGAGTCTCCGTGTTTATAACAACAAGGAGTTCTTCTGATCGACTCTTTAACATCACATTGCTTAATGTGAATATGTTCACAGTTTCTTTCAGCTTCACAAACAAATCCTCTGCAGTAGAGAGGACATAGAGTAGCTGGTGGGACAATTTTCATTCCAGGGAGCATTGCTTTGTAGTTGTCAAGACCTTTTGTTCGTCCGATTGCTTTGTACCTTATCGAAGCAATGATTCCACCAGGTGTCAGAACTGCTACTTCAGTTAAAAATGAGTTGTCAAACTCAACGTTCATTGACGATCTAGATTCTTGAACAAACTGTTTCTCAACATGAAATGATTTACATTTTGATCCCTGACCACACCTATCTTCGAGGTACAGTTTACAAAGAGTAGCTCTGTGACACTGAAGCTTGTGAGCTCCACCACGTTGTTGGGAATCTAAGAACTCCCAAAGCCCATATGTCGGTTCAATCTTTGAAGACGGAGTATCGTATAAGATGTTTCCTCTAACGGCTGGGTCTTTTACTTTAATCCTCCATGGGATTTGTACAGTTGATCCATCAGCTCCTTTTAGAACCATCGGTGATGTTTGCTCGATAGTATTGTGATTGTGATGATGGGCAGCCATTCCATTGTGATGATGATGACTGTGCATTCCATCAGCCATTCTACCACCGTAGTTATGCATCGGGTGGCTGTAGTGGTGAAATTGACCTGGAGCTGTCCAGTTGTCACCAGTGTGCATTGTTAAGTTTTTTTTTTTTTTTTTTTGGGTTGTTTAAAAAATTTGTGTAAGGTTTTTTTTTATTTCGTGAAAACTGTTGGGGGAGTTGAATGAATGAATGTTTGTATCGAATCATATTAACATAAAATGATAATTTAACAATCTGTTAAGGAACACAGTGAACTATGGTGATGCTTTATACTATTTAGGTTTCGAGAGTAATCCATATAACGTCTCATCATCAGTATGGTGTAGAAGTAAGTCGGTCATTTTGTTTGCAAAACTGTAGGGGAAAAACAACAAAGAAATTCATTTTTTGTTGTAGCAAAAAAAACAACCACACAATAAAACAAAAAAAAGTAAACCGAAAGAGGGTAAGTCAGCCTATCTTTAGGATTTTATATTTTTAATAGTTAACGAGCAGAAGCTCGTTTTTTTTTTTTTTTTTTCTATTTTTAATTAATAACTTCAGTACCTCTCGTTGGAATCGAAACACAAAAAAAAAAAAAAAAAAAAAAAAAAAAAAAAAAAAAATGTCTTTGTATGTCTATATTAGGGTTTAATCACAACAAAAAAAAAAAATAATAATAATAATATAATCGTGAGGACAAACAAAATAATGGTTTTGGTTTTTTTTGGACCATAACCCCAGTCCTCTTCTTATTCGAAGAAAAGGTAAAGGGGGGTATTACCACTCAGATAGCTAGAATGTGTAGTAAAAAAATAATAATGATAATACTGAAGGACTCATCAAGTTTTTCAAGAATCAACGATGTCTTCCATATCAGCAGAGACATGTTGCTGCTTGGAATGAGATTTTACTTTCTGTTCTTTAAACCACCAGGAAATTAATATAATAAGGCATCCAATCAAAGGGTAAGCGATCACCGCTACACAAACAGAAATAAAACATCTTTCTGAGAACAACATGAAAATAACTCCCATTACGGAAAGGAACAAATAACAAATTACTAACTCCTTAAAGAAATAATTGCTTCCGTGATTTTTATATTTTTTTTGAAAATAGAAAGTACCAGCCGTGACAAGGATACAGAATCCTAAATATATTCCCATCAGAGTCTTTGATTTTGAATTGCAATTAGACAATACAATAAATAAAAATGAACCTATGCAAGCCATTGTATCTATCACAGCAAGACTAACAAGAACATTACTAAATGATTTCGATATAGTCGACCTATCAACTGCTAAAGGATGAACTGAAATCTCCACAGCTGCATGCGAAGGGTGATTCAATTCTATTTCAGTCGCATCGTTATCAAGGCTTTCCCCATCCATAGTTAACGAAGGTTCACACACAGCAGTACAATCTCTTTTTGTTGCTTCCAACTTGAGTTCCCATGACAAAGTGTGCCATATAGTTTTATATTTCTCTGCAGTCTCGACACGTGTCTTTTGAGGTAATGAAAACCATTCAGTCTGAGCCTTGGACTCAACATCTCTAACTACCACATTGGGAGCTGATCTCTTTTTATTTCTCCGTCTGCTCGCAGCGACTGCAGCGATGGCTCCAACAGGCATATTGTTTTTTTTTTTTTTTTTTTTTCTTCCCCCTTCTTTTGCGGGGATGAAATATTCTCAAAACACTTATGGAAAAAAAAAAAATAATAATAATAATAATAATAATCTTAGTTATGATACACTTAACCGAAGGTAATGTTTGTATAGGTATCACCCGCATATGACTGGTAGAGGGCTTCAACTTAGCTGCATACACATCTCTTTATTACGCATTCAGCTTGCTGAGGGGAGAGAATAATCGTTTTGACTTTTGTTTTAACATTTAAAAAAAAAAAACTGTTAAGGATACAATGAACCAACATCTGATGCTTAATTTATCCTTTTAAAGTAATCTACCTGTATTTCATCATTTAGTATGGTAGAAGTCTGGAGTGATGACACCAAATAAAAAGGATTCTCAAAATCACAGATGGTTATTTCTCTCTCAAGTTGTTGATTATTGTTGTTAGGGCAGTTTTTCTCTTATCAACGCTAAGCTTTACGGGAAGTTTTTCAGTCGAACTATTCATCGCCGACGTGAGAATTGTTATTTCATTATTTAGAGTTGCTACTTGTCCAGCTATTTCCGTCAACTCTTTGAGAGATTTAATACCAGAAGAGGAAGAGTCTTGTTTAGTTTTCTGTCTTGAATTCCTTTTCGAAGAGATCTCTCTCTCCCTAATAAGTGTTATTAGATCATCGCTCCCGGCCTCTTCATAATATTTTCTCCTCTTGACGTCTGGAACACTGAGTATAACACTACCGAGTTCCTCAACGAGACCCCGTCCTCTTTCAACATTTCCCTGCATTGACAACGCTCTTATAAAGTGTCGACAAGCAGTCTCACATTCACGTTGTAGTTTTAGCTCTAATTCAGATCTGTTAACTTCTCTACAGATTGCCGCAGCTGATGCCTCTGACGGTTCGGTACCATCACCAGCCTCAGCGATGATATCCCTGGTCACACCAGTGAATGTCATTATGTGTTATTGTTCTGCATATAACGAAAGTATGAAGTGCTTTTTTTTTTTTTTTAATAGTACCTCAAAAAGATAACTGAAACGTGTCACTTACCATAAAAAGTACTTGTCAGAAAAGAAAACCATTTTGAGGAAGAAAGGGGAAAAAATATAATTGAGCCTTTTGATCCTGAGGGGGGTGAAGTATAAATGAGGGTTAAAGAATCACTTGCAATAGGGATTGGCGCTGTTAGTCGGAAACTTTACGAACACACACAAAACATTTTTTGCTTTTTCGAAGTCTCTGCAATAAAGAAAATATTAAATGTTTTTTTGATAGTACCTCAAAAAGATAACTGAAACGTGTCACTTACCATAAAAACTACTTGTCAGAAAAGAAAACTATTTTGAGGAAGAAAGGGGGAAAAAAAAAAAAAAAAAAAAAAAAATCTCTCATTTTTTTTTTTTTTTTTTTTTCGTTGTACCGACGTAACGCGGACAAAACACGCAATTCACTTAAAGACCACAGTATGGTCATAAAGTTTATGAATTATCACCCCCCTCCTCCCCCCTGTGCGACAGGATTCTGTCTGCGTTTAACGAAACAATTTTTTTTTGTGTTCTTGTTTTGTTTTTCCTTCGTCAAAGCACTCTTCACATCCAACCTAAAAGTAGATTTTACAGCTACTTTTTTTTTTTTTTTTTTTTTTCTTCAAAAAATAAAAAAAAAAAAAAATAATAAAGCAGTCTGGGGACAGCAGCCTTAAAGACAAATTGGATCAAAAAACTTAATTAAGCTTCCAGAAGTGACCGTAGGGCGTTATAATTGAAGGAAAAAAAAAACAATAAAACAAAAAAACACATTTTTTTTGGCAGCACAGGTGGAATGGGTATGCATCCACATTATTATTGTTTTCAGTTAGTAAGCAGTAAGGGACACATAGTAATGAAGAAGAACTAATATGAAAAAATATTTTTAAAAAAAAAATTTAAATGGGGGAAGGGAGGGAGCCTTCGATGGCGAACCCACGCGCGCATTCCACAAAACATTCACCCGACGACATGATATGCCCCCCCCGCCCTGATACTCTCGGTCGTATACCTCCTTTGAAAAATGTTTTGAAAATTTAAAAAAAAAAAAAAAAAATCAAACCCTAACCACTTGCAATTTGCTGAAGTGTACCAATATATAAATCAGACTGTGTTAAATATCACAAGAGACGTACGTCTTTTTTTTTTGAAAGCGCTTCAACAAAAAAAAAAAAAAAAAAAAAAAACCAACTACAAAGATAACACACTAAAATACAAGTATGAGGCTACAACATCAGGTGTGATTCGACAGACCAAAACAAAAGATAACATCCACCTACTCAGGGTAGTTTTGCATTTGAGAATATTTCATTAAAAAAAAAAAAAAAGATGAGATGAGGACTAGATCGTCATCAGTTCACTTCTCACACCTGAGTTGTAGGTGATTGGGCTTTTTTTAATGTGCTGAAGCAGACTCTGCATACCCGAACCTGTGTTTTTTTTTTTTTTTTTTTTTTTTTCATTTGTATATTTGTATATTTGTCAAAATCAAAAACCAGCAAAAAAAAAACACACCTTCACCCCCTCATATAAACCAGGGATCGCTGACTGCTTACTGCTGCATGAATTGCAAAATATATATCCACACTTACGACAGTGATGACGTCTGTTAGTGAATGTGAATGTAGCCTGGCAATTACCGCAATTTGCTACTTTCTTATCACTCACCCAAGGAGGTGCTGAATGTTTCCACTGATAACTTAGTTCTTGTGTCGGTAAGGCGACAAAATCTATTCCTTGAAAGAGAACATGGTTCTTAAGACCTTGATATCCACCCATAGAGGTCGTTCCCAATCTCTGTTGAGGGTCCAACACCAACAGACCCTTAATTAAGTCTTTTACATCAATTGGAAAATCTGGAGTGTAGGTTAATGTTTTTTCAGGTGATCTTATTTTTTCAAATATTTGCATCACACTTCCGTCATCGAAGGGTCTTCTACCAGAAGCCATCTGATACAGAATACATCCAAATGCCCATAAGTCTGATGCCATAGTAGTCACGCCTTGATCCAACAGTTCTGGTGAGATGTATTGAAAAGTTCCGCAGAAAGTCTGACCTCGTATTTCACTTTCTGATGCAAGTGAAATCGAACCCTTAGCCGATGCTGACTCTCTTTGTGGTTGCTGAACAGGGGGTTTTGGATTATTATCAGTTTGCATAAACGCTGTTCCAAAATCAACTAATTTGATGTGATTTTTTGAATCCAATAAAAGATTTTCTGGTTTTAAATCTCTGTGAACGATTCCCTTGTTGTGCAGGTATTCTAACCCGTTGATCAACTCTGCCGCGACCATTCTTAATATTGTCACATCAAAGCGACCAACATTTCTTATATATTGAAGTAATTCACCCCCGCCAGCGTATTCCATAACGTAGTACAGCTCTACTGGTGATTGAAAGGTTTCTATCAGTTTTATTATGTTGGGATGGTTACATTGCTTTAGGATGTCTCTTTCATTCTTTACACAGTTTAGTAGGGCTTTTTCATTTACAACTTGAATCTTGCTGACGACCTTCACGGCGAACCGTTTTTGAGTTTTCTTGTGAACCGCGAGGACCACCCTGCTATAACTTCCGTATCCCAACACCTTCTGCCATTCGAAATTTTCTTTCTTCGTAGTCGGTTTTTTGCTTTCTTGGACCGCAGTAGTTGGAGGCTCCGATGAGGCTAGCATAGGGCTGATTAAACCATCAAGGCCATCTCCCTGTTGTCCCCCTCCTTTTGGGGAACTAGGAGAGGTCGCCATGAAGTGATCCTGTTTTAAGAGTGAAAATAAAAAACTAAAAATTAATTCTATGTTACGTTTCGTCAATTATATAAATATCACTCTGCCTACTGCAGCAGAGCAGTTGTTGTCATTGTGAAGTGTACCTCCTGTTAATTTAAAAAGAAAACAAAATTAATATTTTTTTTTGCGTCACTTTCTTTTTTTTTTTTTGTATGTAAACATAACAGAAATCAGAAACCTTTTTATACTATATACAGGGTGTTTGTTGTTGTTGTTGTTGTTGTTGTTGTCGTTTTTTTTTTTTTTTTTTTTTTTTGACATTCTTGTCAGCTGTCGGAAGACGACGACAAAGTGTCAAAACCAGAACCTGGTCATAGAACACAATTCTATGACCAGTATCGAGAAGTGCCATCGGACGAGGCGGATATTAAAAATCCGTTATCTGCTCCAAATGAAACAGATTGGACAGCATCTTCGTGACCTCGTAGTGTGGATATTTTCGAGGTCTCATCGACATTCAATACGTAAATTAAACTGTCATCTGATCCAACCGCAACACTCTTCCCACTTCCCTCAAATGCACAACTGTTTGCTGGGTGTGGACCACAACTTTCTTTACAACGTTCCTTAGCGTTTCGCATATCCCAGAGAATCTGTTTTTTTTTTTTTTTTTTTTTTTTGGAAAACTTTTGTCTGCTGCTATGCATCACAGAAACATAGTCATTTTTTTTTTTTTTTGACATCTTACATAACAAAACCAGTGCACATACCACCATGCCATCAGCATCAACAGAAGCTATCGTGTCTCCTTTAGGTGAATAACAGACGTGATTTACAGCATTAGAATGTCCATAGAATGTGTGGACGCAGAATCCTGAACGAGGATCCCAAATTGAGACTGTTTTGTCACCAGAACCAGTCACGAGATTATTTGAACTAGGCTGAAATTGTAATGAATTTACTGAATCGACGTGTCCTCTTAATGTCTGACGTGATTTACCCACCGTCGTGTCCCATATCCTGACTGTGTGATCCAACGAACAAGATCCTAAGAACTCACCTTGATCATGCCAAGCGACTGACCAAACACCCATCGTATGATCAGTAAAAGTATGCACGCATCCAGCTTTAAGAATATCCCATAACTTTACAGTAGTGTCACCAGATGATGTTGCTAGATGAGTGCATTTGGGACTGAATGAGATGTCAGAAACCCAATCTCGGTGACCATCACCAGACATGATTTGATCACCTGTCGGTACAGCCCAGACCTTCCATGAGCCATCATCAGAAGAGGTTGCGATGACACTTTTCTTTGGATGACATGATATACCAGTCACTGCCATTGTGTGTCCCTTAAACGTTGTTCTACAACCCATTCCTACTACGCTGTTTGTTAGGGCATTTCGTTTTCCTCCCTTAAAGGAATCCTCATTCGGCCATGTCGCTCCAATTTTCTTTTTCTTCTTTTCAGAAGTTGCAGGAGCCGCAGCTATTCCTTTCGGAGTTCCTTCGAGTTTGCTAATTGTATCTTCCATTGATTTTACTTTCAAATGTAATTTATCTCTGTCTAGTCTAATTAAAACGCGTTCTTTCATTATTGCTTCGTGTTTGGTACGCAATTCAGCCAACATTGGTTCCATCGTTTTATTGTGGGATAGCAGTTTTTTTAAATCTTTTTGCAATTGTGATTTTTCTTGGATTACCCTGCTGTGTCTAAGTTTGTGATAGTCTCGTTGCTTTCGGAGAGATTCGTATTGTTGGGTAACAGTTTTTAGTACATCTTTACTATCCTGTAACTCGCTAGAAAGTTGTTGAACAGTTTCAGTGAGTTGTGAATTGTGAACGTAAACATCAGGTACTATTATATCAAGTGTATTGTTGTCATTCACATCACCAGAGTCTTCTTGTTGCTGTTTTGCACGATGCTCAAACCATTCAGATTCAAAAACTTCAAGAGTTTCTTTCAACCCAAAATTTATTAAAAAATTTCTTATAAAATCATCAACGACTTCGGGTTGTCTTGTGATTGTCGGTCGGACTTCTGGAGGAGCGTTTTGTTCTTGTTGATGTTTGAGAAGTTTTAAGGCTTGGTTGAGCGATTCGTCATCCTCCACGTCGGGATCGTCGTCTTCTAAGTCGAACATTTCATCTAACCCACTACCCTCATCACCTTCACCTGTGGGTATCGGTAACTGTACTGCAGCAGTGGCTACTTCCATTATTGTTATTACTTTTTGTTCTGTGTAAAAAAAAAAAAAAAAAAAAAAAAAAAAAAATGATAATGGAAGATAACAATGATACAAAAAAGCAGTATCACACAAAAAAGATTACTGTCAGTTCAACTTCCCTTATATTGTTATTCTTTTATTGATTACGCAAAAAAAGATCCGTCCCATGTCGATCATGCTATTTCGAAAGAGAAGTATAAATTATTGAATCGTATCAAAAAAAAGAACACAACGTTATTGTTGTAGGTCATGTGATTGTGCTTTCGATATTAGTTTGCTTTGCTCTGTTTAATAATCTAACATTGAGGAAGGAACTTCTTAGTGTCTCACTCCCTACGTCTTGACTCAGTTAGTTTTGAGTATTTTTTTTTTAATCAATGTGGTGATCTAACATATTTTATCTTTTTTGAAGACTGAGGCCATCAGCACACACACCTTTATAGTATCAACATGAGCGAAGGTGTGGAGGCGCCCAACGCAAGTTGCTGGGAATTTTAGCACTAGTTTGAAGCTGATTACTTTCTTTTCATTTTTTTTTTTTTGCACTTTTTATCATTTTTTTTTGTTAATTATGTGATTTGGTTTGTTTTGTTCTGTTCCCGTTGTTTAGATGGTTCAAGTGTGTTTGTGGTGACATATTATTTTATTTTTATTTTTAGTTCCGGTTTACGAGTTCATAATATTTTTTTTTTTAAATCTTTTTCCGTCTCCTTTACAATATTTACAGATGGCTAGCTTCCAGAACGCTTCATAATGTTTGTCAGCGCTTCGCGATGACAAATTCTGAACATGTGCTGTGGATGCTTGAGGGAGAATGTCTTAACAACAGGTCTCTTGTAGTTAGTTTAGTTTAGTTAGCAAAATACAAACTGATGACTACGAGGGGTGGGCAGCCCGCATCAGTAAGGACCCAATCGCGAAGATTGTAGTTTCATAGTATTGGCTGGAAGTGATCGACTTCCAGCTTCCACCTTGCCCAGAGGCTAACAGGTTGTAAACAACTAAAGAAAATAAAAGAGAAATGATCCGGGAGTGGGGGGAAGGTGAAAAAAATAAAAAAACTTCTTTCTTTCATATACATCTTTCTTTATAATACGACCACATGTGCCATATGCCCACACTCCACGAAAGACGATAGAAAACCCCGGAACAGTACCGAGGATCGTTCACCCCCAGTTGTCCAAAGCATTATAATTGTACTGTGGGCTTACCGAAAAGCTTTAGGAATGTACCACAAAAGATTTGGGCAGCACATAGCCATATCACTCAGCAAGAAATGAAAACCAAAGGGATCAGGCAAGATGACAGTCAGTTTAAGGGTCATAACTGCGCCGGACCTGTTAAAACATGTCCAGGTTCGAACTCTGACTTAAAATACATGCGACTAAATTTCGTATGCATTAAAAAAATTACATTTCGTTGTTTTATTTTTCAAACAAGAAAAAAAAGGAGAATAAAAATGGGTTTTTTATCGTCAAAGCCACGAGTCCGAAAGGACCCTAACCTCCGAAGAGGCAGCTGCCGCTCCCCCATCATTGGATAAGCAACGATAAGAGTAGTGGTATTTCATTGTTGGTAAACCTCCCACCTATAACGCAAGCCCCCCCTTGCACTCTTCCCAGCTTGGTAGGCTAAAAAACAAAAAACCCGCCGCAAGCCAAAATTTTGGGTCAAGTTCGAGTCCTGGTGGACAACTTTTTTTTGTAGGGAGTTGGCGATTTCGCAAACTATTTTCCCATAAAACAAAAATCACTAAAAAAAACAAAATTTTAAGAATCAATTCACACTTTATCCTGAATGATCAATCGCTGCTTTCACAGACTCCTCAAAGAGAGCGCTATTACTTTCAGGAAGCTGGACAGATTCAAGAGAGTCGCATTTACTGATAAAGCGATCACCAATAGCGGTGACACTAGTAAGACCTGAAAGGTCAAGAAAAGTAATTTGTGAACAGGAATACAAGAAACCATGACCAATTGTGGTGACACTATGGAGACTAGAAAGGTCTAGAATAGTGATTTGTTTACAGCAAAATTAACCAGTGTTTAGGGGTTTGAATCCCATGGATCCCGTCGCTCAGGCGGTCCGGTGGAGAACCGGGTAGGGCACTGTGAACGAGTTTCGGTCCAGGTGGCGTCGGAAGGCCACCGCACCAACAGATTTGTTTCTTCGCACAACAGTAGCTTGGAGACCGTAAGAGACCCAAGGTGGTTCACAACCGCTCGAACAACCGCGTGTGAAAGAACAGGATTGAAAAGAAAAGAAATGCCACACACAAAAAACGACGTAGTAAAGCAGAGAGGTAGGGGGAGGGATGGCCTCTTTCTCCACACATTGCATGGGAGCTTCCCGAGTAACTCGCGGGGCTGATACTGTTAATACATTTCAGGCGACCTGAACTTATAATCCCCCCATGCGTGAAAAGACTAAACGGGGGAAGTTTGAAGGAAATGGGGGTAAAGGGAAATCATGCCACTAAGGAAAAAATAAAAACCCGGTGGCCCCTGTGAGCTCTGGGTGCCTGAGTATCCCGGGCCGGATCACCTGACCTTCTGCTATGTTGTCCTTTTTTTTTAAAGGTTAGGCTACCGGAAAATAAAACGGGGGTAAAAGAATACACAGCAACAACAACAATACGTCAGCACTCTAGTTACACACAAGGTGCATCCAGGCAACACCACGAGGAGGCGCGCTGTCCGAGTTTCGTTACCCTAGTGATTTGTTTACAGCAACACAAGAAGCAATCTCCAATAACAGTGACACTACTAAGACCTGAAAGGTCAAGAGAAGTAATCCTTGAACAATTAGATTAACCAGTGTTTAGGGGTTTGAATCCCATGGATCCCGTCGCTCAGACGGTCCGGTGGAGAACCGGGTAGGGCACTGTGAACGAGTTGCGGTCCAGGTGGCGTCGGAAGGCCATTACATTATTCATTGATTTCAAACGAAAAACAGAAGTACGAATCGCTGCTTGTGAGTCTTTCTGATTATTGAACAGTTCAAACACATACATCAATACTGTACTTCCTTACATTTCTACTTCATGTATTTATTTTCCTCAAGAAGTCAGAAGTTAGAGTAAAATATAAAATGTAGAACTCCAGATAGCCTCTGTCTCAAATAATTTACATCCGCGTCGCTGTTTTAAAAATAATAATAACTTCGATCCTTGAACAATAATATAAGAATTTATCTCCAATAGTAGTGACACTACTAAGACCTGAAAGGTTTACAGAAGTGATTTCTGAACAGAAATATAAGAATCTATGTCCAATAGTAGTGACACTACAAAGACATGATAAGTCAAGAGAAGTAATTTGTGAACAGGAAGACAAGAATCCATCTCCAATAGTGTTAACTGATGACATGGCTGTGCTGTTGGAATTTGAATTGCGGAAAGCAACCTGTTCGGCATCTGAAGGAAGCAGGTCACCGTCAACAGTGAGGCAACCATCTTCTGTGAATGTGGCAGTGTCCAGACATAAATACTCCGCAATGTGATCTCTCATCCAAAGAAGCAGCTTTTCCCGTTTTGCATCATCAACAAACCAGCTTTTACCGAATATCCTAAACTGCTTCTTCCACATTTCCAACTCGCTGTCTGCAACCACTCCATGATCTGCCAGCCGATCAGTTTCACAAAGGGTATCACCAGCAAACGAGAGTTCAACTTCATCCGGATCCACATCCCACTCCCCAGCCGCCGCCGTCAACACGTCGTTCACAACTGAATCAGCAGCAGCCGTCACTGTCACTGCGGGGAGTCCCCAATCAGGACACGTCACAAAAACTTGCATTGTCATTTTTTAAAGGGCAATGGCCCAAAATACCCCACTTTTTTTGCAAATGGCCCAAAATACCCCAAAGTGGCCCAAAATACCCCGAAGTGGCCCAAAATACCCCAAAGTGGCCCAAAATACCCCAAAGTGGCCCAAAATACCCCGAAGTGGTCCAAAATATACCGAACCCGGCTTTGGGAACTTGTAAATCAGGATAATGTGTGTACAGAAACTGGAAGTGATGTTTTTTTTTTCGCTGTTCACTACAAGTTGTAACTTTTTCCACTGCCAATTTTTTTTTTTTTTTTCTTGTTTTTTTTTCTTGAAACTTCTTTTTGGAACCTGCCTGGCCAGTATTTCTGTGTCACTTGGACAAAAGCTTTTTGCCGTCCCGTTTTACTTTCTATTCAGCACACTCATCTGTGGATTTATGGTAATGGATTGATTGAAAGCTAATAACACAAACGGTTAAGGATGTGATGACTTGGGAAATGATAAAAGTAATCTTCTTTCTGGAACTTCTGCTCAGTACATGCAAATGCATCTTGACACGCGGGAACCCTTCGGGCAGTACTGCGCTCTTGATAATTCAAAGTAGCCTTAAAAAAGCTCTCATGCCTGCATGAGTTAGATACCCTGATAACCCGGTCAGAAACAGGAGTGTCGCTTGCGACCAGGCTGTCTGTAACTCGCAGGTGTCTTGACTTTGAAATTCGGTTGGAATGACGTGTAAGAGGACAGCAGTTCTCTGTAAGGTGACCCAGCCCTGCACACATACCGTTCTTTGCATGCACTCAGTAAAACTTCCAGAGGCTGAGAATACTATCAGGACCTGAAGAGCAACCCAACCTATCCGTGAGTATTTGTCTTTGATAATCTCGTCAAGTGAACATCATACAAACGTTATCTCAACATCCGTGTGCGCTTAAGGTGTACGGGTGTTATCTTCCTCATCTCGATTTAGCCCTGCACCACCTGCAGATTCTCGAAGGAAACTGGTTGCCTACGATGCTTCGTTCAGTAAAGTGTTCAGGTTCCTAATCACAAATGTTTTCATTCTCTCTAGGCTTTTACTCTTTTACTACGAACTTTTATTCTCAATCTCTAAGATGCCCGAAACATAGTTGAAACTCAACCTGCTGCCACTGAAACTCAGCCAAAAAAATAGTATAAGCAAGATCCACTGCTAAAGCAAAGTAGCTTAAAGAGATTAAGAAAGTCTCCAAGTGTGTAGCTGACTATGTGTCTGCACATATGAACAAAGTTGGAGGAATTGCTAGTTTGTTGGGTTATATTCGTAGCAGCTTCACGGTGACGGCGGCCTTACTGAGAATTATCCCTGGTTGTTATGTGTTGAAAGCTACAGGTTATGGCGTCAAAATAACACTCGCGTGGGTGGTTACTCTCTTCGGAAAGCATAACTTCAGACCCGTCAATTCGCGGCGCTTATATCTGCACACATTAATTAGTTGAACGAGTTCAAGTCACTTCCCTGCATAGCAGATCCGTGTCCTCTGTACTAACGCTATACTAAGTGTGACTGTGGCTGATACACGTAATGGTTGGGTTCTTTAAGTACTCAGGACTGGTTGCTTGCTAATGTGAATGCTGACGTTCGAATTGCCCAAACTTTCGAGTAAATTTAGGTGACCTGTCTGGTGCTTGTGATGCTCTAAACCCTGATGGTTGTATGAGTAATACCTGGTGACTGTGACCCATCCTCATACCCAGCTATGTGGTTGGGACCCCAGGGTGCACAGCCAGACCGGGTTTTGGGCCACTTTGGGGTATTTTGGGCCACTTCGGGGTATTTTGGGCCACTTCGGGGTATTTTGGGCCACTTTGGGGTATTTTGGGCCACTTCGGGGTATTTTGGGCCACTTTGGGGTATTTTGGGCCATAACCCTTTTTTAAATAATTTGCTGTGAGGTGGGAAAGGTTCTGTTAGAAAGAACTCGTACAAGTGACATCTGGGTATCGAGTACTACGAGGATGCGACATGTAATTACATTCCCTCAAAGGGGTATGAATACTGTTTTACTAAAGGATTCATCTGTTTCAGTGACCTGAATGAATGAAAGTGAACACTACAAGGATGTGACCCATGCCTAGGTACTCATTTCCGATATCAATGGAGAACTTCCCTGCTTATTTTTTTCAAATATTCCCAACCAAATGTAAACTCTGATCAGATTACCAAATGAAGGTTAGATAGGAAACAATTACCCAACTCGATATCAAATCAATACATCTTCAACAGTAAATGTCTCACAAGTCGAATCTAATTTTATTGTTCAAAATAAATGTCATTACTCGGTGTTAGCAGTTTATTTATCTTATTCAAATCAGTAAAACCATTCCTTTCTAAAAAACATCACCGCAATACGATCATCTCAATAAATTCTGACAACATCCCATTCCTCAGTTAACTGTTTCTATAACATCACGTACGACAGACTCTGATGTTGATGTCAAAACTGCATCTCCAAATCCTGAGTCGGGAAACACTACAGAAACCTGCATCGCAAGAGTTCTTGTGAGAAAAATTATCCTGTGATGGAAGTTTAGATTAAAAAAAAGCATTTTTAATAAAAATGTAAAATTCCGGATAGCCTCTGTCTCTAATAATTTACATCCGTGTCGCTGTTTTAAGAAAAATAATATTAACTTCGATCTGGAGTGAATGCCATGCAATAAAATATTAAGAAAGTTTTAAAAAGGAGAATAAAAATGGGGTTGTTATCGTCACAATGAACTTTTTATTAAGGGAAAACTTACAATTCCAACCAAAAGTTTGGAGAAACGTATACCACGGTCACGGCCTTGTGGAGCATTTTTTTTTACTTATTTACTTTTTTTAAATATTATTTTCTTAAATATTCTTAATTATTATTTTCTTTTCTTACTCTTCTTTCCTTTCTTTTATGTGACCGGAATACCTTTTAAAGTAGTTCTCAAATCGATGATTGTTCTTATTCCGTAATCTTTGATAAGAAGTTTTCATATTTTAGTCAGAATGTACACGAAGGTCAACTAATTAATAAAACAAAAATAACAAAAATAACAAAACTTTAAGAATCAACTCACCACTTTAACCTGAGTGATCAATCGCTGCTTTCACAGACTCCTCAAAGAGAACGCTATTACTTTCAGGCAGCTGCACAGATTCAAGAGCGTCGCATTCACTGAGAAAGTCATCACCAATAGTGGTGACACTACCAAGACTTGAAAGGTCAAGAGAAGTGATTTCTGAACAACTACGCAAGAAATTACTTCCTATTGTGGTGACACTAATAAGACTTGAAAGATCAAGAGAAATAATACATACACAACAACGCAAGAAGTCATTTGCTATAGCGGTTACACTATCAAGACCCGAAAGGTTCACAGAAGTGATTTGTGTACAGAAAGAAAGGAAACTATCTCCAATAGAAGTAACACAGCAAAGACCTGAAAGGTCAAGAGAAGTGATTTGTTCACAGGAAAACAAGAAATTATTCCCAATAGTGGTGACACTACTAAGACCTGAAAGGTCAACTGTTGCTATCCGTTTACAAGAATACAAGAAATCATCACCAATAGAGGTGACACTATTGAGACCTGAAAGGTCGAGAAAAGTGATTTGTGAACAGTAAGACAAGAAATTATCACCAATAGTAGTGACACTACTAAGACAAGAAAGATCAAGAGAAACGACTCGTGAACAGGAAAACAGGAATCCACCTCCTACTATGGTGACACTACTAAGACCTGAAAGGTTTACAGAAGTGATTTGTGAACAGGAAGACAAGAATAAGTTTCCTATAGTGGTGACACTACTAAGACAAGAAAGATCAAGAGAAACGACTCGTGAACAGGAAAACAGGAATCCACCTCCTACTATGGTGACACTACTAAGACCTGAAAGGTTTACAGAAGTGATTTGTGAACAGGAATATATGTACCATTTTGAGTGCTGTCATTCAGGCTTGCTAGCACGGTGAGATGACGAGGCACTGGTTCGGCCAACCTAAGTTAACCCCTTGTCCTGGGGTTCCCTTTCAGGGGTTTCCTCTGCTTTTGGTTTCATTTGTTTGGTGAAACCTAATTTTAGAAGCGATGTGCTGGTTTGCATATCATGCTTCGTCGGCTGCTTCGCCCTCCTCGTCAACGTCCTTATAATTGGCCCGTGATGCTTTTTGTTGCAGCATTTCGTGGCAGTCCGTTGTTCCGGATCCGGATTCCGCTTGCAGTCGTTGCAGGGAGCCATCTCGTGGTGACGGCATCGGTGGTGGCTGTTTCTGCAACATTGCTCAGATCCTCTGCCGATCACTATGCAGACTGCACATGGAGTAAGCTTGTGCTTGCTGCAAAAGTCCCATATCGGTATTTGTCCATCTTCATCCCCCAGAGTGTGATGGTTGTGGCAGCACTGGTAGATGGTGTTTCCGGCCCGTCGACAACTATTGCATTTCTTCTTGAAGTGTCCGTAGCACGTCGAGTTCATCGTTCCTTGTCCCTCCGCGATGCCCGGTCTCTTGACGACCTCGGGTGGCGGGCGTGTCGGTCCTCGCTCGCAGAGCTCCCTCCTCAGCTGTACGTCTTTTTCCTTTGATGGGAAAAGTCGTGCCGCGGTTATCCATTTCTCCGCTCTCCCTTCCCTCTCGCTCGAGTGCCTGCACTCAGTCTCGAAGCCGAATCTGATTTTGTCAGCTTTTCCGTCGTTCGCCTCTTGGACCGTCCTCCGAATTGTGTCTACTGTTTCGTCTCCCATCAGAAAAGCTGGTCGTTTCTTCAAACCTTTCAGTACCGGGGCTCCTAGTGGACGTAAGGCTTTGTTGCTTCCTACGCAGTAGTCGGGAAAGGTTCTTTGTTCCTCGCCTTCTAAATGCTTGTGAACCAAGTTCAATCTTAGCATCAGTCCACACATGACGTCAGCTTTCTTCCCGGCGGCTCTGTCTTTGGTGCACTTCGCTACGTGGCCTTCGTGGACTGTGGTCGGTATGTCAACCCCCGCATACGCTTCGAAGTCGATCGCTAATTCCAGGAAGGTGACTCCGACCCCGTCTGGCTGTCGAGGCCACTTCAGTTCCCTCAGGTAGCTCGCAAGCGCTAAGTACAAGGTCAATCCAAGGGCTTCGGGCCATTGGGTGTATACTGGCATGTACTTTTCCAGTTTGTTGTTGTATCGCATAACTACTTCCGGTTCTTTGTTCCCAGCGTATTCCACAACCGTCAGCCGTCTCTCCTCCAGTTGTTGGTACTCGTCCCTGCGGAGCCTGATCCGTGCGAACATTCGTTGTAGGTCTCCGGTGAGCCCCGCCGGCAGTTCCACATTGTCGGGCTTGATGCCGAGTAGCCTCAGGCAATTGGGCCAATCGCTTCGAACTTGTAGCATCACTTGCGGGTATTCCTGTCGGATCGTGTCATAAGCTCTGCAATCCCAGTTCACGTGCTCGAGGGTCTCCGTCCTCTCTACGTCGTCAACCTCCTCGCAGTGCGCGCAGTTCTTGTTTCCCGCCTTCATCGAACCAGTGTACACGTTGTCCAGGAGGCAGTGCTTCACTACTCCGCGCAGGTAGGGGTCGCCCTTTCCTTCCTTCAGGACCTTCAGGGTCTCTTTCCGGTCGATGCCCGCTTCAATACCTCTCAGGTTTACCCGTCTCGTTTCCGCAATTGTTTTGTTCCAGGTGAAACGCCTGCACGCCTCTCTGACATCGTGCCGCCAGCGCCCCGCATCCAGCCGTCCGTGTTCGGTCGTCCCTCCCGGACCTTCGAAGACCGAGAAAGTTGACCATTCCCATCCAAGTTCCTTCAGAGTACTCAGGGCGAGGCCGACTGGTCCTCTCGTCGCTTCAGTGTGCTCTTGCAGGTGTTCCCATACCCTGCGTATCCTCTCAGTTAGCTTCGGTAGCATTCTGGTGAGTGCAAGGAGTCTGTTGTACCTAATGTACGTCGCGGGATCCACACAATGTCCCTTGCAGAGTAGCGTTAGGCCCATGGTGTGCGACATCTTAGTTCTTTTCCCTCCAAGTTTGCGGAAAATCCCCGTTGCCATTGCTCTTCTCAGCAGTCCGAGTCGCGTCGCATCGGGATCGTACAGTGCCGTTCCGAAGAGCGCCTTGGGCATGACACTAGCTGCAGCTATCTGTTCCTTCGCTTGATATCTGAGCGGAAGTAACCGGATTCGCCTCGCTCTATCGAGCACTTCTTCTGTGATCCTCCCCATCTGCTTGGTGGTTCCTTTCATACTGAGGTGGCATCCCACGATATCGACACTGTCATCGAAGTCCAGTGTTGTGTCCCCCATTGTGATGTTGGTCTGGCTCTGGTCTCTGTTCGAGAACCACTTGCATTTCTGAGGCGCGAGTTCTTGTCCGGTCAGGGTGCAGAACTCCGCAACGACTTCCACGCCTTCTTGTAGCTTCGTTCGTGATCCAAACAATGTCAGGTCGTCCGCATACGATCCGGGCGTCACATCGGCTTCCCTCTCGATTGCTTTGCTGAGTATCGAGCTCAGCGCATTGAAGAGCACCACGCTGAGCGGGCATCCTTGCAGTATTCCGTTGGTGGTGGCAAATTCTTCTCCGACGCCGCTCGGGAACTTGAATCTCCTTCTGAGTCGCCGGTAGACATCCGTCACAGTTCTCAGGATCTTATTACCGAGGCCCAATTCCTTCACTAATTTCAGGAGGATGTCGTGCGGGATCAGGTCAAAACACTTCCTGAAGTCCGTGGTCACTCCAGCAATCTCTTCTCCGTAGAGAGTTGCGTGTTCCACGTCTAGTGCTATCTTCCAGCTGAGGTCGAGCGTAGATCTCCCCTTCCGGTAGCCGTACTGCCCGTCGTGAGCCCACTTTTCTTGCCACTCCATTACATCCTTTTCCATACGTATACAGCCCCATAGCCTGTAAAGTGCGGATGTCACCGTAATGGGTCTCTGCTCCAGTGGTTTCGTCCCTGCCCCTTTGGGTATGGCCGACACCAGTGCCGTGAGAAGTGCTTCCGGCCAGTGTGTTCTCTCCACTATGTTGTAGAATTCCGCTATCATCTGGATCATGTCCTCCGGTAGCAACTTGAGCTCCGATATCCTGAAGCCGTCTACCCCAGCTGCTTTGCGCGAGCTAGTCCTTCTGAGGGCTTTTGCAACGTCCTCCCCGGTGATATCTTCGCATCGCATCGGGTGTTCCTCGATGTAGTTGCTGTACCGTTCTTCGAACTTCATCCAGTCTGGTTCCGGGTCTGACAAGTACTTTTTGAGTATGGGGTCCCATGCCGCGTGCATGGCCTCATCCATCTCGGAGCAGTTGGCCGTCCAGCTTCCATCTGCCTTTTCCATCAGAACAGTCTTCGATTGCTCGACGTTCCTGATCCACTGGAAAACCTTCGTGCGGTCGTCATTCCAATTGTCGACAACATTCCGTTTCCACATGCGGATGCGTTCAGTTCGGAGCTTCTTGCTTTCTATCGCTTGCTCCTGTCTCGCTTGTTGTAGTAGTATCCGAAGCTCCTCCGTCTGTGGTATTTCGGATCCCGTCGTCGGATCGAGTTTTCGTAATTTTTTCCAGAGTTTCATTACTTCGTGGGACGGCACCGTCGGACCATCGCGTTGCTTTGTGATTTTCATCACTTCCTCCAGAACACGTATCTTCTGCAGTCTTCTCCGCGTTTCCCTGCACGTCGCTCCTCTCCCGTCTTGTTTCGCCGCGTTCGTCCACATCACAGGCTCACGCTTCTTCCCGCGTCCCTTGTACTTGGCTGGGTTACTTATCTCCAGCTTTCCCGTCAGAAGGTATCTTTCGATGATCTCTCCAAGCGCCTCCAGCATCTTGTCAGGATCTTCCGTCGCTACAGCTCGCGTCCAGTGGAGTTGCCTTTCGGCCTTCCCCTCACGCGGGTCCGTTGTCTCGGAGGTATCCAACTGTTTCGGTACTATCAGCCTAGGAGCCTTCTCGTTGTAGCGTGAGATGTTGAGCTTTCTAATGATGACCGGCTTGTGTGTCGGGATCAGCTCACTCTTATGCACATGGATCGTTGTGTCATTCGAGATTGCTGTCGCCGCCCCGCGGTTCATCAGAATAGCATCGATTCTACGAAGTCCTTTTCCCGCTTCGCTTGTCGGTGTCATGTTTCCCATCGAGACGGCGGCATCTATCCAGAGTCCGTGTGCGAAAGCCGACAGAAGCGCCGGCGATTCCGTTGTTTCGACGTTGAAGTCCCCCGCTATAAATACGGGAACATCACCCAGAGCTGCTGCTTCCACGAGCATCTCCGCAATCAACTCTTCCGTGTAGACCGCCGAACGTACGTCTCCGTAGAACGAGAAAACGTGCAGTACCTTGCCATTTCCGTACGACACTCCCGCGTGTACGAATCGTCCTGTGTTGTCGAGCCGATCGTGTTTTATCCTTCTCACCGGTGTACCAGTGCGCGTCAAGATGGCCACGCCTCCCGCCGCCGTCCACGTCTTTTGCCCATCGGTTAGTAATTTGCACTCTAACCCGAACGTCGCCTCCCATCCTCTCTCACCGAGCTGTTTTTTCATCTGGCGTTGCTGTGGGCCCGTCAGAGAAGTTTCCTGTAGAGCTATCAGATCTAGGTTCAGATCTGTGATGGCATCTATTTTTCCTTCTAGTGTGGTGACATTGATTGTTCCCACGGTGAGCCCATCGATTCGTGGTCTCGGTCCGGGGTTCCTCTCAACGTCGCCAGCTTGTAGCAGGAGACGTCTCCGTGTCTCCGCCCAGTTCCTTCCGTCCTCCGCCGGTCAATTCCGTTCCATGAACGCCATCAGTAGACGTTCCAGTCGGTCCAATCTCTCGTCCACTGAGCTGTTCTCCTTCTTTTTTGTCGACTTGGGCTCCTTTCTCGCTGTTGTCGTTGCGGTCGCTGTCTTCGTAGGTGCCGTCGTAGTTGGTGTTGGGTTGCTGGCTTCTAACCATAGGCGTTGTCCCTTCTTCTTCCCATGAAACTCGATGAACTCCAATCGAGTGTACCACTTTCCTCCCGTTCCCTCCGTCGGGTCACGCCTTTTCTCTGGTTTCGTCGGTGTCGCATTCGGGCGTTTGGTCTCCTTCCGTTTCGGGTCGACTTCCTCCTTCTGTTTCCCAGCCTCCACCATGCACAGGACGCCATCCACTGTGATGGTTTCCTGCGTTCTCACCGGACCGCGGACGACCATCCATCGCATGCCGTTCCGTACGCCTTCCTTCGTCTTCCTCACTTCCCAGCCTTCCTTCGTGATCAGCCACTTGATCGCTTCGTCGGTGGTTGTGCCGATCGGGATACCCGTGATCTTTGTTTCCGGTAGCTTAGCCGGCAGGTGCAGTTTCTCCCTCGCCGCCGTTTCCTGCCAGCTGGTCACTCGAAGCCCGAGTCCGTGTTCGTTTACCACGAGTCCCAGCCCTCCATCGACTTCTACAGCCTTGTCCCGAGCGATTCCGAGCGTCTCGTCCTTCGGTAGCCAAATGACCGCCGCCTTCACTGCTCGTTCCTCTCTCGGATCCTTTTCCTTGGTGAAGACGCCGTCCTTCCCCGATTCTCGGAGGAAGTTCTTCACTTCGGCTACCTTCACCCTGAGCATCACGGTCACGCTCTGGTCTCCGATCCGCGGGTTGTACGTATCGACATACCCCGGCATCTTCTTCAATTCCTCCGTTGCCCTGAACGGGGAGCGCTTCACTTCCGACCATCTCTTCTCTCCGGACCATTTTTTGTCCACCCGGACAACCATCTCCCTCGTGCTTTCCGTCCGCACGACGTCTGTTCCGGATGGTACAACCACTCTTCCCAGTGTTGTCATCCAGAGCTGCTTGAGAATTCTCTTCTCGCCGTCGCTCGTCGTCTCCTTTAGTACTACCTGTACTTTCTGCGCCGTGTCTGATGGTGGTTCCAGGGTTACCAGGGATAACGTTTCCCAGGCTCCCGGAGGTGTTCCCGACATCCTCTTCCTTGCCTCCTCTCTGGTGGTGAGGTGTACTCCCTTTGCACCGGCGTCGTACTGCTCCTTCGTGATCGCCATTCCCTCTGGCCAGTATTCCGGTGCCAGCGAGAGGTTATCCACCCTGGATCGCTCCTTGCGTGCTGCGTTCTCCCAGCTCTTCTGAGTCTGCGCCAGTCTCCCGGCCTCTCGGACCATCTGCTCTTGGATGGCCGATCGTCCGGCTACCTGCCCTTCATTGATTTCTTTCATCAGCTTCTTGCGTGAGGCGTCCAGCTCCCTCATACCGTCTTGGGGCAGCTTCACTGGTGGCGTTTGCTTCACTTCCGTGTTTGCTTCCTGATCAGGGGTGGTGTCCATCTGAAGTTCCTCTTCCTCTTCTCTCAGTGAGTTGAGCCCTCTGATCTGGACCCGTTCCGCTTCGAGTTCTAGCAAGAAACGTTCTTGCATCTCTCTCGCTTCTCGTCCCGCCGTTTCCTGCTGCCTCTTCGCCTCAGCATGTTGGGCCTTGAGTTCTTCTCTCAATCCGTCCAGTTGTTGTTGGAGAGTTCGGAGCATCTCGCGTAGTTCGCTCTTCTCCTCTCTTTCCCGCTTCAGTTCCTGTTGTAGCCCTTCGTAGTGGGAAGACTGCTGCTGCTGGGCGTAGGTGTCGTACGTTGCATACGGTTGATGTTGCATGTAGTGTACGGGTTGCTGTTGCGGTTGTTGTTGCGGTTGTCGATGTTGTTGCAGTTGCTGTTGCTGTTGTAGTTGTTGTTGTTCCAGTTCCAGTTGTTGATGCTGTTGTTGCTGTTGCTGTTGTTGCCGTTGTTGTTGTAGTTCCAGTTGCTGATGTTGCGATTGCTGTTGCTGCTGCTCTAGTTGTTGTTGTTGTTGGTGTAGTTGGTGCTGTCCTCGGTTCACCTCTTCCTCACGTCGTTGGATGTTCTGTTCTTGTTGAGTTAGTTCATCTCGCAGTTGTTGGAGTTCTATTCTCTCTGCTAACTTTTCTTTACGAACCTCGTCTTCCTTCTGTTGGAGTTGTTGGTGGAGGTGCTCCTTCTCGTTCTTCAACTGCTGATCCAGCTGGAGGTGGAGCCGTTCCTTCTCTGTCTGGAAGGATTCCTTTTCCTTCTGTAGTTGTGACCGAGTCAGATGTGTTTGCTGTTCAGACTCGGCGTCCTTCTTCTGCTGTTGGCTTTCCAGTTGCTGTTGTTGTTGGCGGTATTGCTTCTCCAATTCCTTCTGTTGGTGCTGGTGTCGCTCCTTGAGTTGAGCCTGTAGGTTTTGCTCCTTCTGGAGACTTTCCGTTTCCTTCAGCTGATGATGGCTTTGCAGTTGCTGCTGTTGTTGGTGGTACTGACTTTGCAGTTCTTGTTGTTGGTGTTGGCGTTGCTGTTCCAACTGTTTTTCTTGTCCTTGAAGGTTGGTTTCCTTCTGGTGGTGGTGCTGTTCCATGGCCATTCTCTGCTGCCCCAGTCGTTGCTTCTCTTCCTCTATCTCGTCTAGCGAGTCGAGTTTCTCTTTCTCGAGCTTCGCTATGCGACGTTCCTCCTTGTTTGGACGGTTTTCGTCCCTGTCGCGAGTATCGTCTCGCGGGCGTCGGTCTCTGCTGTCCTTTCCTGGTCCACCATTGCCATTCAAGGCATGGGCTAGTTTATTCCGTTCTTTATTTGACAAGCCAGGGTTTGTATGCTCTGGATGTTGTAGCTGGTTTTGATGGTTTTGATGTTGTTGGCATCTCTTGTGTTTGACACTGTTTTGTCGACCCCTATCGAAGTCGTCCGGGACCGCCGCGAGGAGGCAGGTGTCGTGATCCCAAGTGATTTGTGAACAGGAAGACAAGAATAAGTTTCCTATAGTGGTGACACTACTAAGACTTGAAAGGTCAAGAGAAGTAATTTGTGAACAGGAAGACAAGAACTCATCTCCGATAGTGGTAACTGATGACATGGCTGTGCTGTTGGAATTTGAATTGCGGAAAGCTACCTGTTCGGCATCTGAAGGAAGAAGGTCACCGTCAACAGTTAGGCAACCATCTTCTGCGAATGTGGCAGTGTCCAGACATAAATACTCCGCAATGTGATCTCTCATCCAAAGAAGCAGCTGCTCCCGTTTTGCATCATCAACAAACCAGCTTTTACCGAATATCCTAAACTGCTTCTTCCACATTTCCAACTCGCTGTTTGCAACCACTCCATGATCTGCCAGCCGATCAATTTCGCAAAGGGTATCACCAGCAAACGAGAGTTCAACTTCCTCCGGATCCACATCCCATTCCTCAGCAGCCTCTGTCAACACGTCGTTCACAACTGAATCAGCACCAGCCGTCACTGTCACTGCGGGGAGTCCCCAATCAGGACACGTCACAAAAACTTGCATTGTCTTTTTTAAATAATTTGCTGTGAGGTGGGAAAGGTTCTGTTAGAAAGAACTCGTACAAGTGACATCTGGGTATCGAATACTACGAGGATGCGACATGTAATTACATTCCCTCAAAGGGGTATGAATACTGTTTTACTAAAGGATTCATCTGTTTCAGTGACCTGAATGAATAAAAGTGAACACTACAAGGATGTGACCCATGCCTAGGTACTCATTTCCGATATCAATGGAGAACTTCCCTGCTTATTTTTTTCAAATATTCCCAACCGAATATAAACTCTGATCCTATGCTACTGATCAGGGCTAAATGTCTCACAAGTCTAATCTAATTTTATTGTTCAAAATAAATGTCATTACTCGGTGTTAGCAATTTATTTATCTTATTCAAATCAGTAAAACCATTCCTTTCTAAAAAACATCACCGCAATACCATCATCTCAATAAATTCTGAGTCAACATCCCATTCCTCAGTTAACTGTTTCTATAACATCACGTACGACAGACTCTGATGTTGATGTCAAAACTGCATCTCCAAATCCTGAGTCGGGAAACACTACAGAAACCTGCATCGCAAGAGTTCTTGTGGTGAGAAAAAGTATCCTGTGATGGAAGTTTAGATTAAAAAAAAACATTGTTTATAAAAAACTATAATGAAAAAGTTGAAAATTTCGGATAGCCTCTGTCTAAAATAATGTACATCCGGGTAGCTGTTTTAAAAATAATAATAACTTCGATCTGGAGCAAATGCCATGCAATAAAATATGAGGCGGTGCAGAAACCCCCCCCCCCCCAATTTTTACCAGGCTATTCTGTGGGCACCTAACACCCAATCCGAGCTCACCACCCCACGAAAATACTATCCAAAAAACTCAAATCCGGTACTGGGGCATCCTCTAACTGCTCACCAGTTTCAAAATTCCATATTTTTTGACTGTTTCTGGTACTTTTGCCTTGTATCTCTGTTGGTTGCCCTCAAAATACTCAAAAACCAGCTTAGCAGCTACATTGCAGAAATTTGTTTACACCCTGGATTCCTATGAAGACCGGAATGATAGGAACAGGAGAAGTGATGAGACAGGAGAATCATAGATCCCGTGAGAACTGCAGAGTACGATATCGGGTGGTGATTCTGAGTCACCCTTGCTGGCAGTGATGGGTTGAGCAATGTGAGCATGCTACTCACAATAAGTACACCCTCAGGATTACTGGAATTTATCTGGAATCTATAGCTGCTTGAGGACACTGCTACAAACTCTATGTTCCAGTGGCTGGGGATAGCAGAAGTGAATAAGACTGGGATAGAAGTAGGAAAGGAATTGTGGAAGAACAGGGACAAGAAGGTGGAAGTCAGTGGTTGCCTGTCAGTTGTAACACCTGACATGAAAAATCAGGTTCAAGATGAACTAGTAACCTCGAGTGGTACCATAGTATAAAACTCCTCCATGTATCAAGAAAAAGGAGAGAGGCGATTACTGTTACTGTTGAAAACATGATGACCTAGTTAATAATAACTCCCCTCTAAAAGACACTATCTCATACACACAGTACTGTTCTCTACCTGGGGTTGAGTTTCAGCAGTTTCTGCGCTGTATGAATGTGTGCAACTACCATCTCATAGGCAACAATCTCTGAAAGAAGCTTGCCTGCCCGGCATCTTTAGTATTCGCCACATGTATCTGTGATGTTAACAGACGTAATGGGTGGATCTCTGGGACCTTCAACATCATCGTAACTTCCTTCCTTGGCGCTCATAAAGTCCGAAGCTGAGAAGCGAACAACAATGAGAGGAATTATTGAAATAGATTCTCACATTGGAGTTACATGTCAGGTGTATTGAGAAGATACATCTAATCCATCCTGGTGACTATCTCAGGCACCTCGACAGTTGACCAGTCGAAATCTTGTGGGATATCTACTTTCGACATTTTGTGAGTTTTTTGTTTGTGCACGAAACCGTGAACCCACTTAAACTGATAAAGGGTACGTGTGCTGCCCCCAACATTCTTTTTTGTTCTTACGATACTTGTTAAATGCAAAATATAATTTTCTTTTTTGTCTTATTAACAACAACCATACCAGCATATGAATTAAATCAGCAGCTAAAAAGGTAAGACAAACACCAGAACTGTATATGTTGGGTTTGCTGAAATGAAGAGGAAATGAGTAATTTGCGCCTTCCATCACTTATATTGCCACCTGAGAAAGAAGTATATGTTAAGATTGAAGGTCAAGACAAACACCAGAATTGTATCCAACAAAAGAAATATCTACACTATGAAAGGGTGCAGATGTAGTAGTACTTAGGGGAAGAGAAGTGGGAGTAGAGTCTGATAAAGGGAATAATTGATTTCGCAAAAAAAAATCACACCCGGATTACAAGATTTTATATGAAAATAATCAGCAAAAGAACGGGCGATTAGCAAGTAGGATCCAGCAACCGTGAGACTCTCACAGACGTAGAATAACCTGAAACAAATGACAACCTAAACCTACCGCCCACGTGAGCAGACAGTGTTTAGTTTAGTTTAGTTTAGTTTAGTTAGCAAAATTGTTTGAGCTGATAACGCCACATTAGATCAGAAAATAATAAATAAAGTAATGATAAGAGAGAGAAATGATACTAAAATAAAATAAGACCATTACACTAAAGGAAAGAAACGTTCTTTATCTACCCCAAGGGGATTTCACCGCAGGAGGAGACTCAACCCGACAAAAATACAAAAAATAAATGACAACCAAGAATCAACTTAACACTTTACATTTAACAGACAGTTCAAAGAGAGCTCTATTATTTTGAGGCAGCTGAACACTTTTCAGGGCGCTGCAATTATCGAGGAAGCACTCACCAATTTTATTCACATCACTAAGAACAGAAAGATCAAGAGAAGTGATTTCTGAACACTCATACAAGAAATAATCACCAATAGTGGTGGCACTACTAAGACCTGAAAGGTCAAGAGAAGTAATTTTTGAACACTCATACAAGAAATAATTTCCAATACTGGTGACACTACTAAGACCGGAAAAGTCAAGAGAAGTGATTTCTGAACAATAATAATACAAAAAACAATCTCCAATACTGGTGACACTAGTAAGACCCGAAAGGTCAAGAGAAGTGATTTGTGAACAATTAAAAATTAACCAGTGTTTAGGGGTTTGAATCCCATGGATCCCGTCGCTCAGGCGGTCCGGTGGAGAACCGGGTAGGGCACTGTGAACGAGTTGCGGTCCAGGTGGCGTCGGAAGGCCACCGCACCAACAGATTTGTTTCTTCGCA
Source organism: Flectonema sp. DT1601 (assembly GCA_964019425.1). Lineage (NCBI taxonomy): Eukaryota > Euglenozoa > Diplonemea > Diplonemida > Diplonemidae > Flectonema > Flectonema sp. DT1601. The sequence continues at coordinate 370,527 of OZ025805.1, read as the reverse complement.
CAACAGTAGCTTGGAGACCGTAAGAGACCCAAGGTGGTTCACAACCGCTCGAACAACCGCGTGTGAAGGAACAAGATTGAAAAGAAAAGAATATAAGAAAAGAAATGCCACACACAAAAAACGACGTAGTAAAGCAGAGAGGTAGGGGGAGGGATGGCCTCTTTCTCCACACATTGCATGGGAGCTCCCCGAGTAACTCGCGGGGCTGATACTGTTAATACATTTCAGGCGACCTGAACTTATAATCCCCCCATGCGTGAAAAGACTAAACGGGGGAAGTTTGAAGGAAATGGGGGTAAAGGGAAATCATGCCACTAAGGAAAAAATAAAAACCCGGTGGCCCCTGTGAGCTCTGGGTGCCTGAGTATCCCGGGCCGGATCACCTGACCTTCTGCTATGTTGTCCTTTTTTTTTAAAGGTTAGGCTACCGGAAAATAAAACGGGGGTAAAAGAATACACAGCAACAACAACAATACGTCAGCACTCTAGTTACACACAAGGTGCATCCAGGTAACACCACGAGGAGGCGCGCTATCCGAGTTTCGTTACCCAAGTGATTTGTGAACAATTAAACAAAAAATCATCTCCAATACTGGTGACACTACTAAGACCTGAAAGGTCAAGAGAAGTGATTTCTGAACAGTTACACAAGAAGTTATCTCCAATAGCAGTAACCTGTGAGATTACCGTGCTATTGCAATTTAAATAGCGGAAGGAAATCCGTTTGGCATCTGAAGGAAGCAACCCCTCGTCAACAGTGAGGCAACCATCTTCTGTGAATGTGGCAGTGTCCAGATATAAATACTCCGTAATGTGGTCTCTCATCCAAAGAAGCAGCTTCTCCCGTTTTGCATCATCAACAAACCAGCATTTACCGAATATCCTAAACTGCTTCTTCCACATTTCCAACTCGCTGTCTGCAACCACTCCATGATCTGCCAGCCGATCAGTCTCGCAAAGGGTATCACCAGCAAACGAGAGTTCAACTTCCTCCGGATCCACATCCCATTCCTCAGCAGCCGCCGTCAACACGTCGTTCACAACTGAATCAGCACCAGCCGTCACTGTCACTGCGGGGAGTCCCCAATCAGGACACGTCACAAAAACTTGCATTGTCATTTTTAAATAATTTGCTGTGAGGTGGGAAAGGTTCTGTTAGAAAGAACTCGTACAAATGACATCTGGGTATCGAATACTACGAGGATGCGACATGTAATTACATTCCCTCAAAGGGGTATGAATACTGTTTTACTAAAGGATTCATCTGTTTCAGTGACCTGAATGAATGAAAGTGAACACTACAAGGATGTGACTCATTCAGCACAAGGTTTACATTATTCATTGATTTCAAAGGAAAAACAGAAGTACGAATCGCTGCTTGTGAGTCTTTCTGATTATTGAACAGTTCAAACACATACATCAATACTGTACTTCCTTACATTTCTACTTCATGTATTTATTTTCCTTAAGAAGTCAGAAGTTAGAGTAAAATATAAAATGTAGAACTCCAGATAGCCTCTGTCTCAAATAATTTACATCCGCGTCGCTGTTTTAAAAATAATAATAACTTCGATCTGGAGTGAATGCCATGCAATAAAATATTAGAAAGATTTTAGTGAAAATAAAAAAAGGAGAATAAAAAATGGAGTTGTTATCATCACAGGGTATTTTTTATTCATTTCAGTCTATTCAGAAAACACTTCTGATACGGAGATGATTTAATTATAAAACTTGATTATAAGGAGTCTTCTCCTTCAGTACCTTGCCACAGGTACCTAAGGAGAAGACTCCTTACCACAAGAGTCATCATCACATTATTATCAGCAGAAGAAGTACAGTTTGGGTATAACTATGCATTTCAAGTTGCACAATGGGACTTGACAGCAATTGACTTTTTTTTGACGCATACAAATCAACTCAAAACTGATGGTAACTCTCCCGAGTTCTACTCAGGGCTCTTGCGATCAGAATGTGACTACGTCCTTTGGAAGCGCAAAAAGTGTAGAACGTGATACTAATAATAATTATCACGTTAAAAGTATTATTTTTACCGATAATTCCATTTATTTTTATAATGAAATATTAGAATATAGATTTGGGGGATGATACTTGCTGCATATGTAATATTTGGGTTTCTCTGTAAGCCACAAGCCAGTTCTCTGTAAGCCACAAGCCAGTTCTCTGTAAGCCACAAGCCAGTTCTCTGTAGCCACAAGCCAGTTCTCTGTAAGCCACAAGCCAGTTCTCTGTAAGCCACAAGCCAGTTCTCTGTAAGCCACAAGCCAGTTCTCTGTAAGCCACAAGCCAGTTCTCTGTAAGCCACAAGCCAGTTCTCTGTAAGCCACAAGCCAGTTCTCTGTAAGCCACAAGCCAGTTCTCTGTAAGCCACAAGCCAGTTCTCTGTAAGCCACAAGCCAGTTCTCTGTAGCCACAAGCCAGTTCTCTGTAAGCCACAAGCCAGTTCTCTGTAGCCACAAGCCAGTTCTCTGTAGCCACAAGCCAGTTCTCTGTAAGCCACAAGCCAGTTCTCTGTAAGCCACAAGCCAGTTCTCTGTAAGCCACAAGCCAGTTCTCTGTAGCCACAAGCCAGTTCTCTGTAAGCCACAAGCCAGTTCTCTGTAGCCACAAGCCAGTTCTCTGTAAGCCACAAGCCAGTTCTCTGTAAGCCACAAGCCAGTTCTCTGTAAGCCACAAGCCAGTTCTCTGTAAGCCACAAGCCAGTTCTCTGTAAGCCACAAGCCAGTTCTCTGTAGCCACAAGCCAGTTCTCTGTAAGCCACAAGCAAAAAATGCAGGATTTCTTTTTTTTTTTACAAGTATTACGAATAAAGTGAGATCTCACACCCGGAATTGAATTCTTTGGGGCATGTTTCAGACGGTGTTGGGTCTCGATTGAGTTGTACATGCCCGCAGTTTACCGTTGACCAAAACGGTACCAGACTTTTGACCTCATATAAAAAAAAAAAAAAAGAAAAATTATAAGAACACGATTGTTCCGCTGTTCCATAATACACTTGTGGAATACGTAGTTTTCAGGAGCCTTAATCTCATACTGCTTGTCCCTCTTAGGCCTTCATCAGTAAGTTCTAAGGGACTTCATTCCAGTTAATTAATAAATCGGATCCATCAATTGGTCTATTTCAAAAGAACTGATTTCATAAAGTCCATCGGAGCCACATTCGATCAGAAAATAAGAAATAAAGTAATGGTAAGAAAAGAGAAATGATTCTAATAAAATAAAACAAGACAATTACACTAAAGGAATGAAACGATATATTACAGTCAAAGGGAAAAACAGATCAACAATTATCTTTTGATCATTTTGACAGGATTTTCACTCGGGAAGGATGTGCGAGTTTTCCTTTTTCGAAAAAATATTTCTAATCAGCTACAGAAATTGAATTCAGTTTCGCAAGTTCACAAAAGTTTAATATTTTCTTCGTTTCACTTCCCAGTGGATAGAAATAAAAATAACAATAAAATTTTAAGAATCAATTCACCACTTTATCCTGAATGATCAATCGCTGCTTTCACAGACTCCTCAAATAGAGCGCTATTACTTTCAGGAAGCTGCACAGATTCAAGAGAGTCACATTCATCGAGAAAGCGATAACCAATAGTTGTGACACTACTAATACCTGAAAGGTCAAGAGAAGTAATTTGTGAACGGGAAGACAAGAAATAATCACCAATAGTGGTGACACTACTAAGACCTGAAAGGTCAAGAGAAGTGATTTGTTCACAGAAAGACAAGAAATAATCACCAATAGTGGTGACACTACTAAGACCTGAAAAGTTTACAGAAGTGATTTCTTTACAGAAAGACAAGAATCTATCTCCAATAGTGGTGACACTACTAAGACCTGAAAGGTCAAGAGAAGTGATTTGTTCACAGGAAGACAAGAATTCATCACCAATAGTGGTTACACTACTAAGACATGAAAAGTCAAGAGAAGTGATTTGTTCACAGTTATACAGGAAATAATTCCCAATAGTGGTGACACTACTAAGACCTGAAAGGTCAAGAGAAGTGATTTCATCACAGTAATACAGGAAATAATTCCCAATAGCGGTGACACTACCAAGACCTGAAAGGTCAAGAGAAGTGATTTGTTTACAGCAAGACAAGAAATCATTCTCAATAGTGGTGACACTACTAAGACCTGAAAGGTCAAGAGAAGTGATTTGTTCACAGGAAGACAAGAATTCATCACCAATAGTGGTGACACTACTAAGACATGAAAAGTCAAGAGAAGTGATTTGTTCACAGAAAGAAAAGAAACCTTCACCAATGGTGGTGACACTACCAAGACCTGAAAGGTCAAGAGAAGTGATTTGGGAACAGGAAGACAAGAAATTATAACCAATAGCGGTGACACTACTAAGACCTGAAAGGTCAAGAGAAGTTATATGATTGCAGTAATAAAAGAAATTATTACCAATAATGGTAACACAACTAAGAGTTGAAAGGTTAACAGAAGTGATTTCTGAACAGAAATACAAGAACTTATCTCCAATAGTAGTGACACTACTAAGACCTGAAAGGTCAAGAGAAGTGATTGAACACTCATACAAGAACTCATCTCCGATAGTGGTAACTGATGACATGGCTGTGCTGTTGGAATTTGAATTGCGGAAAGCAACCTGTTTGGCATCTGAAGGAAGCAGGTCACCGTCAACAGTGAGGCAACCATCTTCTGTGAATGTCGCAGTGTCCAGATATAAATACTCCGTAATGTGGTCTCTCATCCAAAGAAGCAGCTTCTCCCGTTTTGCATCATCAACAAACCAGCTTTTACCGAATATCCTAAACTGCTTCGTCCACATTTCAAACTCGCTGTCTGCAACCACTCCATGATCTGCCAGCCGATCAGTTTCGCAAAGGGTATCACCAGCAAACGAGAGTTCAACTTCATCCGGATCCACATCCCACTCCTCAGCCGCCGCCGTCAACACGTCGCTCACAACCGAATCAGCACCAGCCGTCACTGTCACTGCGGGGAGTCCCCAATCAGGACACGTCACGAAAACTTGCATTGTCATTTTTAAATAATTTGCTGTGAGGTGGGAAAGGTTCTGTTAGAAAGAACTCGTACAAGTGACATCTGGGTATCGAATACTACGAGGATGCGACATGTAATTACATTCCCTCAAAGGGGTATGAATACTGTTTTACTAAAGGATTCATCTGTTTCAGTGACCTGAATGAATGAAAGTGAACACTACAAGGATGTGACTCATTCAGCACAAGGTTTACATTATTCATTGATTTCAAAGGAAAAACAGAAGTACGAATCGCTGCTTGTGAGTCTTTCTGATTATTGAACAGTTCAAACACATACATCAATACTGTACTTCCTTACATTTCTACTTCATGTATTTATTTTCCTTAAGAAGTCAGAAGTTAGAGTAAAATATAAAATGTAGAACTCCAGATAGCCTCTGTCTCAAATAATTTACATCCGCGTCGCTGTTTTAAAAATAATAATAACTTCGATCTGGAGTGAATGCCATGCAATAAAATATTAAGAAAGTATTAAAAAAGGAGAATAAAAATGGGGTTGTTATCGTCACAATGAACTTTTTATTAAGGGAAAACTTACAATTCCAACCAAAAGTTTGGAGAAACGTATACCACGGTCACGGCCTTGTGGAGCATTTTTTTGACTTTTACTTTTTCAAATATTAACTCTCGCGTGTGTTGAAAAGAAAAGATGGTGAGTGACTGACTATTTAGTTCTCTCTTTTTTTTTTTTCCGCATTCTTTATTATTTTTTTTATTTTGCTCTATCTAGCTTCTTAGGGAAAATTTACACTTGCAGTGAAAATCGGAAAGTACAGTATTTCACTCCGGGCTGAGTGTGAAGTTTTTTTTAACGAATTTTACACTTATTTTGGTTACGTTGCGAGTGTGAAATAATGTAACATTATCATGCCTGGCAGGAGACTCATTTTTGACTTCACGCTCAGGCATTTTTCTTTTTTGGAGATGCTTTTTTTTTCCCCCCAAAGTTTTCCACTTGAATCCCAAAAATTGCATCCGCCAGAAATCAAATCCCCGGGTTGATGTTCAGAGCACTTTTTTTTTTTTTTTTTGAGAGATTTCCGACAGGGTTTTTCTTTCATTTTTTTGAAAGGACACAGATTTCTCACAAGAGCGAAGACGTTTTTGCAACTACCACACGTCTGAAGGAGACCAGGAAGGCGGCCCCCGAAGGTGGAGTACTTATTAACCTACTTGAGTTGCTCATACAGCAACGCAAATGTTTGTACACCGTCTTGTAATACCGTCAAGATCTTACCTCCCCTGGTCCACAGGACTACCATAACCAATATCAGTTGAATGTGGGCAAACAATTCTTTACCAGGGACTCATTATCGGGGCAAGAAATTAGAGCGACCCTTGCCTGTGGAGCAGAAGAGCCCGTAGACCGCCGGGGTGTAAATTTTCCCTTCGAAGCCTCCCATCGTAAAATAAAATGACGGTGTTTTAGATGCAAAATCAGGCTCTGATTTTTCATTAAAATCAATAGTTAAAATATGAGTTTCTTATAAAAAAGTGCATAAAAATTAAAGTATAAAAAAGAATCGGCACCTCACTAAGTAATTCTCACACTTTGTTTTTGTTTGTGCGCAACCGGAAACAAGCCTATAAAGTAAGGGTGTTAACGTTACGCTGCCACAACTCTCTTTCGCTCGTAAAACATGTCTTCGATGAAAAAAAAAGAGAAAAATTATAAAAACACAATTGTTCTGCTGTTCCATAATACACTTGTGGAATACGTAGTTTTCAGGAGCCTTAATCTCATACTACTTGTCCCTCTTAGGCCTTCATCAGTAAGTTCTAAGGGACTTCATTCCAGTTAATTAATAAATCGGATCCATCAATTGGTCTATTTCAAAAGAACTGATTTCTTAATGTCCATCGGAGCCACATTCGATCAGAAAATATGTGTATTAATTGGGGGGGTTAACTGTTTGATTTTGTACATAAAATACAAATGTATTGTATCATAAACAACATAACGATAATTCAACATTAGTTCTGAGATACAGTGACTAGGTGTGATGCTTAACTTAGCCTTTTAAAGTAACTATTAGGTTTCGAGAGTAATCCATATACCTCTTACCTCTATTCTCTCATCATCAGTATGGTGTAGAAGTAAGTCAATCATCTGTTGTGACTGAAGCATCTTAGTTAGCAAGACTAGGATGTAGTTACTTTGTTATAATGTTTATATATAAAAAAAAACATTCTTCTTGTTGTTACTAGTTCGTAGCGCACTACTAGTGGAGCACTCTTCTATTAATTGGGGATGCTGAAGTTGACATAATTCAACTCGAAACAGTTTAATTATCGTCGAGTGGGGATTCCGGCGCCGAGCGCGAAAAGCGCGAGGGGTCAGCATCACCACGAGAAGATAATTATGTGTTGAGAGTTAGACATTATGTCAACTTACCGCCCAATTTTATATTTAATGCCATAAATTAGAATTAGGACTGTGCACATTTCATCACGAGAACCGCTGCTGATTTCTTCCATTTCACTATTGCCCTCATAATGGCACTGAGGTCATAATCACACTCTTACTGATGCCCATTATCCACATCCATTAAATTATCCTCCCGGAACACTTAAAATCACCCCCAACATGATTGCCATTATGTCAAAATCACCCGGATTATTACAGGTCAATAACTACATCGCCACAGCCATTTCAAACTAAAAACAGAAAATTATAATTTTACTGCTGTATTAGATTTGGTCTTAACTTCACACTTTTGTGATAATTTCGATTTGCCAGCCATCGGCCTTGTGTGCGGAATGTAATTATCGGAAACTTTCTACTCCGCGAGTGATGAAATGTGCACAGAAATAATTCGTTTATGGCATTAAATAAATAAAGTAATGATAAGAAAGAGAAATGATACCAATAAAATAAAATGAGACAATTACACTAAAGGAAAGAAACGATATATTACACTCAAAAGGGAAAAACAGATCACCGATTACCTTTTGATCATTTTGACAGGATTTTCACTCGGGAAGGATGTGCGAGTTTTCCTTTTTCGAAAAAATATTTCTAATCAGCTACAGAAATTGATTTCAGTTTCGCAAGTTCACAAAAGTTTAATATTTTCTTCGTTTCACTTCCCAGTGGATAAAAATAAAAATAACAAAAAAAAATTAAGAATCAATTCACCACTTTATCCAGAATGATCAATCGCTGCTTTCACAGACTCCTCAAAGAGAGCGCTATTACTTTCAGGAAGCTGGACAGATTCAAGAGAGTCACATTCATCGAGAAAGCAATCACCAATAGTGGTGATACTACTAGGACCTGAAAGGTCAAGAGAAGTAATTTGTGAACAGGAAAAAATTAACCAGTGTTTAGGGGTTTGAATCCCATGGATCCCGTCGCTCAGGCGGTCCGGTGGAGAACCGGGTAGGGCACTGTGAACGAGTTGCGGTCCAGGTGGCGTCGGAAGGCCACCGCACCAACAGATTTGTTTCTTCGCACAACAGTAGCTTGGAGACCGTAAGAGACCCAAGGTGGTTCACAACCGCTCGAACAACCGCGTGTGAAGGAACAAGATTGAAAAGAAAAGAATATAAGAAAAGAAATGCCACACACAAAAAACGACGTAGTAAAGCAGAGAGGTAGGGGGAGGGATGGCCTCTTTCTCCACACATTGCATGGGAGCTCCCCGAGTAACTCGCGGGGCTGATACTGTTAATACATTTCAGGCGACCTGAACTTATAATCCCCCCATGCGTGAAAAGACTAAACGGGGGAAGTTTGAAGGAAATGGGGGTAAAGGGAAATCATGCCACTAAGGAAAAAATAAAAACCCGGTGGCCCCTGTGAGCTCTGGGTGCCTGAGTATCCCGGGCCGGATCACCTGACCTTCTGCTATGTTGTCCTTTTTTTTTTTTAAAGGTTAGGCTACCGGAAAATAAAACGGGGGTAAAAGAATACACAGCAACAACAACAATACGTCAGCACTCTAGTTACACACAAGGTGCATCCAGGCAACACCACGAGGAGGCGCGCTGTCCGAGTTTCGTTCCCCAAGTAATTTGTGAACAGGAATTCAAGAAACAATAACTAATTGTAGTGACACTACAAAGATATGATAAGTCAAGAGAAGTGATTTGTGAACAGAAAGACAAGAAATAATCACCAATAGTGGTGACACTACTAAGACCTGAAAAGTTTACAGAAGTGATTTGTGAACAGTAAGACAAGAATGCACTTCCAATAGTAGTGACACTACTAAGGCCTGAAAGGTCAAGAGAAGTTATTAGTAAACAGGACAAGAATTGAATTCCTATTGTGGTGACACTATGAAGACCTGAAAGGTCAAGAGAAGTGATTTGTGAACAGGAATATATGTACCATTTTGAGTGCTGTCATTCAGGCTTGCTAGCACGGTGAGATGACGAGGCACTGGTTCGGCCAACCTAAGTTAACCCCCTGTCCTGTGGTTCCCTTTCCGGGGTTTCCTCTGCTTTCGGTTTCATTTGTTTGGTGAAACCTACTTTTAGAAGCGATGTGCTGGTTTGCATATCATGCTTCGTCGGCTGCTTCGCCCTCCTCGTCAACGTCCTTATAATTGGCCCGTGATGCTTTTTGTTGCAGCATTTCGTGGCAGTCCGTTGTTCCGGATCCGGATTCCGCTTGCAGTCGTTGCAGGGAGCCATCTCGTGGTGACAGCATCGGTGGTGGCTGTTTCTGCAACATTGCTCAGACCCTCTGCCGATCACTATGCAGACTGCACATGGAGTAAGCTTGTGCTTGCTGCAAAAGTCCCATATCGGTATTTGTCCATCTTCATCCCCCAGAGTGTGATGGTTGTGGCAGCACTGGTAGATGGTGTTTCCGGCCCGTCGACAACTATTGCATTTCTTCTTGAAGTGTCCGTAGCACGTCGAGTTCATCGTTCCTTGTCCCTCCGCGATGCCCGGTCTCTTGACGACCTCGGGTGGCGGGCGTGTCGGTCCTCGCTCGCAGAGCTCCCTCCTCAGCTGTACGTCTTTTTCCTTTGATGGGAAAAGTCGTGCCGCGGTTATCCATTCCTCCGCTCTCCCTTCCCTCTCGTTCGAGTGCCTGCACTCAGTCTCGAAGCCGAATCTGATTTTGTCAGCTTTTCCGTCGTTCGCCTCCTGGACCGTCCTCCGAATTGTGTCTACTGTTTCGTCTCCCATCAGAAAAGCTGGTCGTTTCTTCAAACCTTTCAGTACTGGGGCTCCTAGTGGACGTAAGGCTTTGTTGCTTCCTACGCAGTAGTCGGGAAAGGTTCTTTGTTCCTCGCCTTCTAAATGCTTGTGAACCAAGTTCAATCTTAGCATCAGTCCACACATGACGTCAGCTTTCTTCCCGGCGGCTCTGTCTTTGGTGCACTTCGCTACGTGGCCTTCGTGGACTGTGGTCGGTATGTCAACCCCCGCATACGCTTCGAAGTCGATCGCTAATTCCAGGAAGGTGACTCCGACTCCGTCTGGCTGTCGAGGCCACTTCAGTTCCCTCAGGTAGCTCGCAAGCGCCAAGTACAAGGTCAATCCAAGGGCTTCGGGCCATTGGGTGTATACTGGCATGTACTTTTCCAGTTTGTTGTTGTATCGCATAACTACTTCCGGTTCCTTGTTCCCAGCGTATTCCACAACCATCAGCCGTCTCTCCTCCAGTTGTTGATAGTCGTCCCTGCGGAGCCTGATCCGTGCGAACATTCGTTGTAGGTCTCCAGTGAGCCCCGCCGGCAGTTCCACATTGTCGGGCTTGATGCCGAGTAGCCTCAGGCAATTGGGCCAATCGCATCGAACTTGTAGCATCACTTGCGGATATTCCTGTCGGATTGTGTCATAAGCTCTGCAATCCCAGTTCACGTGCTCGAGGGTCTCCGTCCTCTCTACGTCGTCAACCTCCTCGCAGTGCGCGCAGTTCTTGTTTCCCGCCTTCATCGAGCCAGTGTACACGTTGTCCAGGAGGCAGTGCTTCACTACTCCGCGCAGGTAGGGGTCGCCCTTTCCTTCCTTCAGGACCTTCAGGGTCTCTTTCCGGTCGATGCCCGCTTCAATACCTCTCAGGTTTACCCGTCTCGTTTCCGCAATTGTTTTGTTCCAGGTGAAACGCCTGCACGCCTCTCTGACATCGTGCCGCCAGCGCCCCGCATCCAGCCGTCCGTGTTCGGTCGTCCCTCCCGGACCTTCGAAGACCGAGAAAGTTGACCATTCCCATCCAAGTTCCTTCAGAGTACTCAGGGCGAGGCCGACTGGTCCCCTCGTCGCTTCAGTGTGCTCCTGCAGGTGTTCCCATACCCTGCGTATCCTCTCAGTTAGCTTCGGTAGCATTCTGGTGAGTGCAAGGAGTCTATTGTACCTAATGTACGTCGCGGGATCCACACAATGTCCCTTGCAGAGTAGCGTTAGGCCCATGGTGTGCGACATCTTAGTTCTTTTCCCTCCAAGTTTGCGGAAAATCCCCGTTGCCATTGCTCTTCTCAGCAGTCCGAGTCGCGTCGTATCGGGATCGTACAGTGCCGTTCCGAAGAGCGCCTTGGGCATGACACTAGCTGCAGCTATCTGTTCCTTCGCTTGATATCTGAGCGGAAGTAACCGGATTCGCCTCGCTCTATCGAGCACTTCTTCTGTGATCCTCCCCATCTGCTTGGTGGTTCCTTTCATACTGAGGTGGCATCCCACGATATCGACACTGTCATCGAAGTCTAGTGTTGTGTCCCCCATTGTGATGTTGGTCTGGCCCTGGTCTCTGTTCGAGAACCACTTGCACTTCTGAGGTGCGAGTTCTTGTCCGGTCAGGGTGCAGAACTCCGCAACGACTTCTACGCCTTCTTGTAGCTTCGTTCGTGATCCAAACAATGTCAGGTCGTCCGCATATGATCCGGGCGTCACATCGGCTTCCCTCTCGATTGCTTTGCTGAGTATCGAGCTCAGCGCATTGAAGAGCACCACGCTGAGCGGGCATCCTTGCAGTATTCCGTTGGTGGTGGCAAATTCTTCTCCGACGCCGCTCGGGAACTTGAATCTCCTTCTGAGTCGCCGGTAGACATCCGTCACAGTTCTCAGGATCTTATCACTTAGGCCCAATTCCTTCACTAATTTCAGGAGGATGTCGTGCGGGATCAGGTCGAAACACTTCCTGAAGTCCGTGGTCACTCCTGCAACCTCTTCTCCGTAGAGAGTTGCGTGTTCCACGTCTAGTGCTATCTTCCAGCTGAGGTCGAGCGTAGATCTCCCCTTCCGGTAGCCGTATTGCCCGTCGTGAGCCCACTTCTCTTGCCACTCCATTACATCCTTTTCCATACGTATACAGCCCCAAAGCCTGTAAAGTGCGGATGTCACCGTAATGGGTCTCTGCTCCAGTGGTTTCGTCCCTGCCCCTTTGGGTATGGCCGACACCAGTGCTGTGAGAAGTGCTTCCGGCCAGTGTGTTCTCTCCACCATGTTGTAGAATTCCGCTATCATCTGAATCATGTCCTCCGGTAGCAACTTGAGCTCCGATATCCTGAAGCCGTCTACCCCAGCTGCTTTGCGCGAGCTAGTCCTTCTGAGGGCTTTTGCAACGTCCCCCCCGGTGATATCTTCGCATCGCATCGGGTGTTCCTCGATGTAGTTGCTGTATCGTTCTTCGAACTTCATCCAGTCTGGTTCTGGGTCTGACAAGTACTTTTTGAGTATGGGGTCCCATGCCGCGTGCATGGCCTCATCCATCTCGGAGCAGTTGGCCGTCCAGCTTCCATCTGCCTTCTCCATCAGAACAGTCTTCGATTGCTCGACGTTCCTGATCCACTGGAAAACCTTCGTGCGGTCGTCGTTCCAATTATCGACAACATTCCGTTTCCACATGCGGATGCGTTCGGTTCGGAGCTTCTTGCTTTCTATCGCTTGCTCCTGTCTCGCTTGTTGAAGTAGTATCCGAAGCTCCTCCGTCTGTGGTATTTCGGATCCCGTCGTCGGATCGAGTTTCCGTAATTTTTTCCAGAGATTCATCACTTCGTGGGACGGCACCGTCGGACCATCGTATTGCTTTGTGATTTTCGTCACTTCCTCCAGGACGCGGATCTTCTGCAGTCTTCTCCGCGTTTCCCTGCACGTCGCTCCCCTCCCGTCTTGTTTCGCCGCATTCGTCCACATCACAGGCTCACGCTTCTTCCCGCGTCCCGTGTACTTGGCTGGGTTACTTACCTCCAGCTTTCCCGTCAGAAGGTATCTTTCGATGATCTCTCCAAGCGCCTCCAGCATCTTGTCAGGATCCTCCGTCGCTACTGCTCGCGTCCAGTGGAGTTGCCTTTCGGCCTTCCCCTCACGCGGGTCCGTTGTCTCGGAGGTATCCAACTGTTTCGGTACTATCAGCCTAGGAGCCTTCTCGTTGTAGCGTGAGATGTTGAGCTTTCTAATGATGACCGGCTTGTGTGTCGGGATCAGCTCACTCTTATGCACATGGATCGTTGTGTCATTCGAGATTGCTGTCGCCGCCCCGCGGTTCATCAGAATAGCATCGATTCTACGAAGTCCTTTTCCCGCTTCGCTTGTCGGTGTCATGTTTCCCATCGAGACGGCGGCATCTATCCAGAGTCCGTGTGCGAAAGCCGACAGAAGCGCCGGCGATTCCGTTGTTTCGACGTTGAAGTCCCCCGCTATCAATACGGGAACATCACCCAGAGCTGCTGCTTCCACGAGCATCTCCGCAATCAACTCTTCCGTGTGGACCGCCGAACGTACGTCTCCGTAGAACGAGAATACGTGCAGTACCTTGCCATTTCCGTACGACACTCCCGCGTGTACGAATCGTCCCGTGTTGTCGAGCCGTTCATGTTTTATCCTTCTCACCGGTGTACCAGTGCGCGTCAAGATGGCCACGCCTCCCGCCGCCGTCCACGTCTTTTGCCCATCGGTTAGTAATTTGCACTCTAATCCGAACGTCGCTTCCCATCCTCTCTCACCGAGCTGTTTTTTCATCTGGCGTTGCTGTGGGCCCGTCAGAGAAGTTTCCTGTAGAGCTATCAGATCTAGGTTCAGATCTGTGATGGCATCTATTTTTCCTTCCAGTGTGGTGACATTGATTGTTCCCACGGTGAGCCCATCGATTCGTGGTCTCGGTCCGGGGTTCCTCTCAACGTCGCCAGCTTGTAGCAGGAGACGTCTCCGTGTCTCCGCCCAGTTCCTTCCGTCCTCCGCCGGTCAATTCCGTTCCATGAACGCCATCAGTAGACGTTCCAGTCGGTCCAATCTCTCGTCCACTGAGCTGTTCTCCTTCTTTTTTGTCGACTTGGGCTCCTTTCTCGCTGTTGTCGTTGCGGTCGCTGCCTTCGTAGGTGCCGTCGTAGTTGGTGTTGGGTTGCTGGCTTCTAACCATAGGCGTTGTCCCTTCTTCTTCCCATGAAACTCGATGAACTCCAATCGAGTGTACCACTTTCCTCCCGTTCCCTCCGTCGGGTCACGCCTTTTCTCCGGTTTTGTCGGTGTCGCATTCGGGCGTTTGGTCTCCTTCCGTTTCGGGTCGACTTCCACCTTCTGTTTCCCAGCCTCCACCATGCACAGGACGCCATCCACCGTGATGGTTTCCTGCGTTCTCACCGGACCGCGGACGACCATCCATCGCATGCCGTTCCGTACGCCTTCCTTCGTCTTCCTCACTTCCCAGCCTTCCTTCGTGATCAGCCACTTGATCGCTTCGTCGGTGGTTGTGCCGATCGGGATCCCCGTGATCTTTGTTTCCGGTAGCTTAGCCGGCAGGTGCAGTTTCTCCCTCGCCGCCGTTTCCTGCCAGCTGGTCACTCGAAGCCCAAGTCCGTGTTCGTTTACCACGAGTCCCAGCCCTCCATCGACTTCTACAGCCTTGTCCCGAGCGATTCCGAGCGTCTCGTCCTTCGGTAGCCAAATGACCGCTGCCTTCACTGCTCGTTCCTCTCTCGGATCCTTTTCCTTGGTGAAGACGCCGTCCTTCCCCGATTCTCGGAGGAAGTTCTTCACTTCGGCTACCTTCACCCTGAGCATCACCGTGACGCTCTGGTCTCCGATCCGCGGGTTGTACGTATCGACATACCCCGGCATCTTCTTCAATTCCTCCGTTGCTCTGAACGGGGAGCGCTTCACTTCCGACCATCTCTTCTCTCCGGACCATTTTTTGTCCACCCGGACAACCATCTCCCTCGTGCTTTCCGTCCGCACGACGTCTGTTCCGGATGGTACAACCACCCTTCCCAGTGTTGTCATCCAGAGCTGCTTGAGAATTCTCTTCTCGCCGTCGCTCGTCGTCTCCTTAAGTACTACCTGTACTTTCTGCGCCGTGTCTGATGGTGGTTCCAGGGTTACTAGGGATAACGTTTCCCAGGCTCCCGGAGGTGTTCCCGACATCCTCTTCCTTGCCTCCTCTCTGGTGGTGAGGTGTACTCCCTTTGCACCGGCGTCGTACTGCTCCTTCGTGATCGCCATTCCCTCTGGCCAGTATTCCGGTGCCAGCGAGAGGTTATCCACCCTGGATCGCTCCTTGCGTGCTGCGTTCTCCCAGCTCTTCTGAGTCTGCGCCAGTCTCCCGGCCTCTCGGACCATCTGCTCTTGGATGGCCGATCGTCCGGCTACCTGCCCTTCATTGATTTCTTTCATCAGCTTCTTGCGTGAGGCGTCCAGCTCCCTCATACCGTCTTGGGGCAGCTTCACCGGTGGCGTTTGCTTCACTTCCGTGTTTACTTCCTGATCAGGGGTGGTGTCCATCTGAGGTTCCTCTTCCTCTTCTCTCAGCGAGTTGAGTCCTCTGATCTGGACCCGTTCCGCTTCGAGTTCTAGCAAGAAACGTTCTTGCATCTCTCTCGCTTCCCGTCCCGCCGTTTCCTGCTGCCTCTTCGCCTCAGCATGTTGGGCCTTGAGTTCTTCTCTCAATCCGTCCAGTTGTTGTTGGAGAGTTCGGAGCATCTCGCGTAGTTCGCTTTTCTCCTCTCTCTCGCGCTTCAGTTCCTGTTGTAGTCCTTCGTAGTGGGAAGACTGCTGCTGCTGGGCGTAGGTGTCGTACGTTGCATACGGTTGATGTTGCATGTAGTGTACGGGTTGCTGTTGCGGTTGTTGTTGCGGTTGTCGATGTTGTTGCAGTTGCAGTTGCTGTTGTAGTTGTTGTTGTTCCAGTTCCAGTTGTTGATGCTGTTGTTGTTGTTGTTGCCGTTGTTGTTGTAGTTCCAGTTGCTGATGTTGCGATTGCTGTTGCTGCTGCTCTAGTTGTTGCTGCTGTTGGTGTAGTTGGTGCTGTCCTCGGTTCACCTCTTCCTCACGCCGTTGAATTTCTTCTTCCTTCTGTTGGAGCTTTTGTTGTTGTTGGACTTTTTCCTGTCCAATCTGCTCCTTGAGCTTTCGGTGGAGGTGCTCCTTCTCGTTCTTTAGCTGCTGATCCAGCTGGAGGTGGAGCCGTTCCTTCTCCGTCTGGAAGGATTCCTTTTCCTTCTGTAGTTGTGACCGAGTCAGATGCGTTTGCTGTTCAGACTCGGCGTCCTTCTTCTGCTGCTGGCTTTCCAGTTGCTGTTGTCGTTGGCGGTATTGCTTCTCCAATTCCTTCTGTTGGTGCTGATGTTGCTCTTTGAGTTGAGCCTGTAGGTTTTGCTCCTTCTGGAGACTTTCCGTTTCCTTCAGCTGATGGTGGCTTTGCAGTTGCTGCTGTTGTTGGTGGTACTGACTTTGCAGTTCTTGTTGTTGGTGTTGGCGTTGCTGTTCCAACTGTTTTTCTTGTCCTTGAAGGTTGGTTTCCTTCTGGTGGTGGTGCTGTTCCATGGCCATTCTCTGTTGCCCCAGCCGCTGCTTCTCTTCCTCGATTTCGTCTAGCGACTCGAGTTTTTCCTTCTCGAGTTTCGCCAGCCGGCGTTCTTCCTTGTCCGTGCGGTCCTCGTCCCTGTCGCGAGTGTCGTCCCGCGGGCGTCGGTCTCTGCTGTCCTTCCTTGTTCCACCATTGCCATTCAAGGCATGGGCCAGTTTGTTTCTTTCTTTCTTTGATAGGAAACATCCAGTGTGTGGATGCTCTGGATGTGGTGGTTGGTGTTGATGGTGTTGGCATCTCTTGTGTTTGACACCGTCTTGTCGACCCCTATCGAAGTCGTCCGGGACCGCCGCGAGGAGGCAGGTGTCGTGATCCCTAGTAATTTGTGAACAACGAAACAAGAATTTATCTCCGATAGTAGTAACCAGTGAGATGTTTGTGTTGTTGGAATTTAAATTGCGGAAAGCAATCTGTTCGGCATCTGAAGGAAGCAGCTCACCGTCAACAGTGAGGCAACCATCTTCTGTGAATGTCGGGGTGTCCAGATATAAGTACTCCGTAATGTGGTCTCTCATCCAAAGAAGCAGCTTCTCCCGTTTTGCATCATCAACAAACCAGCTTTTATCGAATATCCTAAACTGCTTCTTCCACATTTCCAACTCGCTGTCTGCAACCACTCTATGATCTGCCAGCCGATCAGTTTCGCAAAGGGTATCACAAGCAAACGAGAGTTCAACTTCATCCGGATCCACATCCCACTCCCCAGCCGCCGCCGTCAACACGTCGTTCACAACTGAATCAGCACCAGCCGTCACTGTCACTGCAGGGAGTCTCCAACCAGGACACGTCACAAAAACTTGCATTGTTGCCTTCTTTTTTGAGTAAGGGGCTGTTAATATATGGCTGCTGTGTAAAGAATGTGTGGATGTTGTGTTCCAAACGCCAGGCGGCAACAATTATATAAATACGATCCTTACATTGAATCATGCCTGGGGCTTACCAATATAACTAAAGTGTCCTCTCTCGTACTGCATATCATAAATGACGCGGTACATTCAAGAGTGTGAGCTTCGAAAGAAAGTCAACCCAAATACTGTCCTTCGCGATAATTTATAATTCTCCGTTGGGTCCCCGGAACTTTAATTTTCTCTGTTGTACACCACCCAAAAAAGTTTTGTAAAAACAACAAGAAATAAAAGGGAAAACCCCTAATTCCGCACAAAGTTTTTTCCGAATTCCGGATACCTCCTAAAGACTTTAATTATTTCCCCGTCTCTTATTATCCAGCGTTCTTTGCATGACTCGTCTGGTTCTGATGCCTCAGACATCCACCATTCGGTGATATTCTGAGTGAGGCTCCGGTTTCCTGATTTACACGAGGGTGTAGTTGGTGATGGTGACACGTGACTCAGAAGAACATTCTCAGCACGTCGAACCAATGTTTTGACAACTATTTCATTGGCGGGGCCTTTGTAAGTGCATCATTAGCAATGACTTGTGTCTTCTTTTGAAGTACAGTCGGCGGTGCCAATTGTGAAACATTTGAAATCGTTGCTGGCATCAATGTCGGGATTGCCGGTGGGGCCATTGTAAGTGCATCATTTGCAATGACTTGCGTCTTCTTTTGAAGTACTGTTGATGGTGTCGATTGTGCTTCCTTTGAAATCGTTGCTGGCATCAATGTCGGGATTGCCGGTGGGGCTACCGTAAGTGCATCATTTGCAATGACTTGCGTCTTCTGAAAACTATTTGATGGTAGCGATATAATTTTTTGCATTACCGAAGGTTCCATTTTTATTATCTTCGGTATCGTTATTGGTATTGTCATTGGAATTATTGATGGTCTTGGTAACACTGGTGATAGAAGTACTGGTAATGGCGGTATCTTCACCATCGGCGATATGTACAGGGTCGGTATATTGTCCTGGCATATCTTTGGTAAACATACAATCACAGAACAAGACCATTGGGATTACGGAGGTCGGGAAGTTAATTTGAAGATTCTAACTTAGCAAGTCTGCATGTTGTCTGTGTCGCTGAAATGAGGAGGAAATGAGTAATTTGCGCTTTCCATCACTTATATGCACCTGAGAAAGAAGTATATGTTAAGATTGAAGGCAAAGACAAACACCAGAATTGTATCCAACTAAACAAGTATTTACACTATGAAGGGGTGCAGATTACTTCTGCGTGAGGGGTTATGTTTTAAAGTAGTAGTTCGAGGAAGAGGAGTGGGAGCAGAGTCTGAAAAAGGGAAAAATCGATAGAGGGAGAACACGCCACATTAGATCAGAAAATAAAAAATAAAGTAATGATAAGAAAGAGAAATGATACTAATAAAATAAAATAAAATAAAATAAGACAATTATACTAAAGGAAAGAAACGTTCTTCATCTACCAAAAGGGGATTTCACCGCAGGAGGAGACTTAACCGAGATAGAAATTTAGAAAGCTTTGATTCTGACCAGTCAGGATTGATCAGTGCATCTACTATAGAAAGGTCGTCTATAACAATATTTAAGTCGGTAGTTTTATATGAAATATCAATAACTTCCATAACATGGTTCTTCACATCAGAGCGCAGAAGTGAGAAACTTGTCTTCCTTTCGATCTGCGCGACTAATTTCTTCCTCACAAAAACACCCCGAAGCGGAAACTTGAACAATAACAGATTGTCAGATAACTCAATAAGATGACTATTAAGATTGTTAATAGCCTTCTTGAGGTGTTATCTGAAATATATTTTTCTTTTTTATAATATTCTCGCGGATTTGGAGATTTTCTTTCAAACTCGCGAGTTCTTCCACAAGTAATAAAATCCTTGCCACAGAAAGATTTTTAGGGTCAAATAATTAATAAAACAAAAATAATAAAAAGCAAAAATTTAAGAATCAATTCACCACTTTATCCTGAATGATCAATCGCTGCTTTCACAGACTTCTCAAAGAGAGCGCTATTACTTTCAGGCAGCTGGACAGATTCAAGAGAGTCACATTCATCGAGAAAGTGATCACCAATAGTGGTGACACTACTAAGACCTGAAAGGTCAAGAGAAGTGATTTGTTCACAGCAAGACAAGAAATTATCACCAATAGTAGTGACACGACTAAGACCTGAAAGGTCAAGAGAAGTTATTTGTTCACAGAAATATAAGAAACGATCACCAATAGTGGTGACACCACTAAGACCTGCAAGGTCAAGAGACGTGATTTGCTCACAAGAATATAAGAAATCATTCCCAATAAAAGTGACACTACTTAGATCTGGAAGGTCAAGAGAAGTAATTTGTTCACAGTTAGACAAGAAATAATCACCAATAGTAGTGACACTACTGATACTTGAAAGGTCAAGAATAGTAATTTGTAAACAGCTAGACAAGAAATGATCACCAATAGTGGTGACACTACTAAGACCTGAAAAGTTTACAGAAGTGATTTGTGAACAGTTAGACAAGAAATAATCACCAATAGTAGTGACACTACTAAGGCCTGAAAGGTCAAGAGAAGTGATTAGTAAACAGGACAAGAATTGAATTCCTATTGTGGTGACACTATGAAGACCTGAAAGGTCAAGAGAAGTGATTTGTGAACAATGAAAGAAGAAATTATCTCCGATAGTAGTAACCAGTGAGATGTCTGTGTTGTTGGAATTTGAATTGCGGAAAGCAACCTGTTTGGCATCTAAAGGAAGCAGGTAACCGTCAAAAGTGAGGCAACCATCTTCTGTGAATGTCGGAGTGTCCAGACATAAATACTCCGTAATGTGGTCACTCATCCAAAGAAGCAGCTTTTCCCGTTTTGCATCATCAACAAACCAGCTTTTACCGAATATCCTAAACTGCTTCGTCCACATTTCAAACTCGCTGTCTGCAACCACTCCATGATCTGCCAGCCGATCAGTTTCGCAAAGGGTATCACCAGCAAACGAGAGTTCAACTTCATCCGGATCCACATCCCACTCCTCAGCAGCCTCTGTCAACACGTCGCTCACAACCGAATCAGCACCAGCCGTCACTGTCACTGCGGGGAGTCCCCAATCAGGACACGTCACAAAAACTTGCATTGTCTTTTTTAAATAATTTGCTGTGAGGTGGGAAAGGTTCTGTTAGAAAGAACTCGTACAAGTGACATCTGGGTATCGAATACTACGAGGATGCGACATGTAATTACATTCCCTCAAAGGGGTATGAATACTGTTTTACTAAAGGATTCATCTGTTTCAGTGACCTGAATGAATAAAAGTGAACACTACAAGGATGTGACTCATTCAGCACAAGGTTTACATTATTCATTGATTTCAAACGAAAAACAGGAGTACGAATCGCTGCTTGTGAGTCTTTCTGATTATTGAACAGTTCAAACACATACATCAATACTGTACTTCCTTACATTTCTACTTCATGTATTTATTTTCCTTAAGAAGTCAGAAGTTAGAGTAAAATATAAAATGTAGAACTCCAGATAGCCTCTGTCTCAAATAATTTACATCCGCGTCGCTGTTTTAAAAATAATAATAACTTCGATCTGGAGTAAATGCCATGCAATAAAATATTAAGAAAGTATTAAAAAGGAAAATAAAAATGGGGTTGTTATCGTCACAATGAACTTTTTATTAAGGGAAAACTTACATTTCCAACCAAAAGTTTGGAGAAACGTATACCACGGTCACGGCCTTGTGGAGCATTTTTTTTGACTTATTTACTTTTTCAAATATTCTGACAGATTCATATTTTAATTATTATTTTCTATTCTTACCTTTCTTTCCCTTCTTTTATGTGACCGTAATACCTTTTAAAGTAGTTCTCAAATCGATGATTGTTCTTATTCCGTAATCTTTGATAAGAAGTTTTCATATTTTAGTCAGAATGTACACGAAGGTCAAGTAATTAATAAAACAAAAATAACAAAAAACAAAACTTTAAGAATCAACTCACCACTTTATCCTGAATGATCAATCGCTGCTTTCACAGACTCCTCAAAGAGAGCGCTATTACTTTCAGGAAGCTGCACAGATTCAAGAGAGTCGCATTCACTGAGAAAGTCATAACCAATAGTGGTGACACTACTAAGACCTGAAAGGTCAAGAGCAGCAATTTGTTTACAGGAAAACAAGAAATAATCTCCAATAACAGTAACACTACTTAAACTCGAAAGGTCAACAGAAGTGATCCTTGAACAATGATATAAGAATTGACCTCCAATATCGGTGACATTAGAAAGACCTGAAAGGTCAAGAGAAGTAATTTGTTGACAGTCCCACAAAAAAGAATTTCCAATTGTGGTAACACTTGTAAGACCCGAAAGGTCAAGAGAAGTAAATTTACAGGAAAACAAGAAACCACGACCAATAGTGGTGACACTATGAAGACTAGAAAGGTCTAGAATAGTGATTTGTGAACAGGAACACAAGAACAAATCTCCAACAACAGTAACACTACTTAGACCCGAAAGGTCAGCAGAAGTGATCGCTGAACAATAAAATAAGAATTTATCTCCAATAGTGGTGACACTACTGAGATCTGGAAGGTTTACAGAAGTGATTTCTGAACAGAAATATAAGAATTTATCTCCAATAGCGGTGACACTACTTAGACCTGAAAGGTCAAGAGAATTGATTTCTGAACAGGAAGACAAGAACTTATCTCCGATAGTGGTAACTGATGACATGGCTGTGCTGTTGGAATTTGAATTGCGGAAAACAATCTGTCCGGCATCTGAAGGAAGCAGCTTACCGTCAACAGTGAGGCAACCATCTTCTGTGAATGTGGCAGTGTCCAGACATAAATACTCCGTAATGTGGTCTCTCATCCAAAGAAGCAGCTTCTCCCGTTTTGCATCAACAAACCAGCTTTTACCGAATATCCTAAACTGCTTCTTCCACATTTCCAACTCGCTGTCTGCAACCACTCCATGATCTGCCAGCCGATCAGTTTCGCAAAGGGTATCACCAGCAAACGAGAGTTCAACTTCATCCGGATCCACATCCCATTCCTCAGCCGCCGCCGTCAACACGTCGCTCACAACCGAATCAGCACCAGCCGTCACTGTCACTGCGGGGAGTCCCCAATCAGGACACGTCACGAAAACTTGCATTGTCTTTTTTAAATAATTTGCTGTGAGGTGGGAAAGGTTCTGTTAGAAAGAACTTGTACAAGTGACATCTGGGTATCGAATACTACGAGGATGCGACATGTAATTACATTCCCTCAAAGGGGTATGAATACTGTTTTACTAAAGGATTCATCTATTTCAGTGACCTGAATGAATAAAAGTGAACACTACAAGGATGTGACTCATTCAGCACAAGGTTTACATTATTCATTGATTTCAAACGAAAAACAGGAGTACGAATCGCTGCTTGTGAGTCTTTCTGATTATTGAACAGTTCAAACACATACATCAATACTGTACTTCCTTACATTTCTACTTCATGTATTTATTTTCCTTAAGAAGTCAGAAGTTAGAGTAAAATATAAAATGTAGAACTCCAGATAGCCTCTGTCTCAAATAATTTACATCCGCGTCGCTGTTTTAAAAATAATAATAACTTCGATCTGGAGTAAATGCCATGCAATAAAATATTAAGAAAGTATTAAAAAGGAAAATAAAAATGGGGTTGTTATCGTCACAATGAACTTTTTATTAAGGGAAAACTTACATTTCCAACCAAAAGTTTGGAGAAACGTATACCACGGTCACGGCCTTGTGGAGCATTTTTTTTGACTTATTTACTTTTTCAAATATTCTGACAGATTCATATTTTAATTATTATTTTCTATTCTTACCTTTCTTTCCCTTCTTTTATGTGACCGTAATACCTTTTAAAGTAGTTCTCAAATCGATGATTGTTCTTATTCCGTAATCTTTGATAAGAAGTTTTCATATTTTAGTCAGAATGTACACGAAGGTCAAGTAATTAATAAAACAAAAATAACAAAAAACAAAACTTTAAGAATCAACTCACCACTTTATCCTGAATGATCAATCGCTGCTTTCACAGACTCCTCAAAGAGAGCGCTATTACTTTCAGGAAGCTGCACAGATTCAAGAGAGTCGCATTCACTGAGAAAGTCATAACCAATAGTGGTGACACTACTAAGACCTGAAAGGTCAAGAGCAGCAATTTGTTTACAGGAAAACAAGAAATAATCTCCAATAACAGTAACACTACTTAAACTCGAAAGGTCAACAGAAGTGATCCTTGAACAATGATATAAGAATTGACCTCCAATATCGGTGACATTAGAAAGACCTGAAAGGTCAAGAGAAGTAATTTGTTGACAGTCCCACAAAAAAGAATTTCCAATTGTGGTAACACTTGTAAGACCCGAAAGGTCAAGAGAAGTAAATTTACAGGAAAACAAGAAACCACGACCAATAGTGGTGACACTATGAAGACTAGAAAGGTCTAGAATAGTGATTTGTGAACAGGAACACAAGAACAAATCTCCAACAACAGTAACACTACTTAGACCCGAAAGGTCAGCAGAAGTGATCGCTGAACAATAAAATAAGAATTTATCTCCAATAGTGGTGACACTACTGAGATCTGGAAGGTTTACAGAAGTGATTTCTGAACAGAAATATAAGAATTTATCTCCAATAGCGGTGACACTACTTAGACCTGAAAGGTCAAGAGAATTGATTTCTGAACAGGAAGACAAGAACTTATCTCCGATAGTGGTAACTGATGACATGGCTGTGCTGTTGGAATTTGAATTGCGGAAAACAATCTGTCCGGCATCTGAAGGAAGCAGCTTACCGTCAACAGTGAGGCAACCATCTTCTGTGAATGTGGCAGTGTCCAGACATAAATACTCCGTAATGTGGTCTCTCATCCAAAGAAGCAGCTTCTCCCGTTTTGCATCAACAAACCAGCTTTTACCGAATATCCTAAACTGCTTCTTCCACATTTCCAACTCGCTGTCTGCAACCACTCCATGATCTGCCAGCCGATCAGTTTCGCAAAGGGTATCACCAGCAAACGAGAGTTCAACTTCATCCGGATCCACATCCCATTCCTCAGCCGCCGCCGTCAACACGTCGCTCACAACCGAATCAGCACCAGCCGTCACTGTCACTGCGGGGAGTCCCCAATCAGGACACGTCACGAAAACTTGCATTGTCTTTTTTAAATAATTTGCTGTGAGGTGGGAAAGGTTCTGTTAGAAAGAACTTGTACAAGTGACATCTGGGTATCGAATACTACGAGGATGCGACATGTAATTACATTCCCTCAAAGGGGTATGAATACTGTTTTACTAAAGGATTCATCTATTTCAGTGACCTGAATGAATAAAAGTGAACACTACAAGGATGTGACTCATTCAGCACAAGGTTTACATTATTCATTGATTTCAAACGAAAAACAGGAGTACGAATCGCTGCTTGTGAGTCTTTCTGATTATTGAACAGTTCAAACACATACATCAATACTGTACTTCCTTACATTTCTACTTCATGTATTTATTTTCCTTAAGAAGTCAGAAGTTAGAGTAAAATATAAAATGTAGAACTCCAGATAGCCTCTGTCTCAAATAATTTACATCCGCGTCGCTGTTTTAAAAATAATAATAACTTCGATCTGGAGTAAATGCATGCAATAAAATATTAAGAAAGTATTAAAAAGGAAAATAAAAATGGGGTTGTTATCGTCACAATGAACTTTTTATTAAGGGAAAACTTACAATTCCAACCAAAAGTTTGGAGAAACGTATACCACGGTCACGGCCTTGTGGAGCATTTTTTTGACTTTTACTTTTTCAAATATTAACTCTCGCGTGTGTTGAAAAGAAAAGATGGTGAGTGACTGACTATTTAGTTCTCTCTTTTTTTTTTTCTTTTTTCCCATTCTTTTTTCTGATAGTGATACTTTTGATAGTGATGCATAATTTAATTGTGAGTTGTGCATATCTGAAAAAATTAAAACTAAAAGAAAGAAAACAAATTAAAACATACAATCACAGAACAAGACCATTGGGATTACGGGGGTCGGGAAGTTAATTTGCAGATTCTAACTTAGCAAGTCTGCATGTTGTCTGTGTCCTGAAATGAGGAGGAAATGAGTAATTCACTTTCCATCACTTATATGCACCTGAGAAAGAAGTATATGTTAAGATTGAAGGCAAAGACAAACACCAGAATTGTATCCAACAAAAGAAATATCTACACTATGAAGGGGTGCAGATTACTTCCGTAAGGGGTTATGTTTTAAAGTAGTAGTTGGAGGAAGAGGAGTGGGAGCAGAGTCTAAAAAAGGGAAAAATCGATAGAGGGAGAACACGCCACATTAGATCAGAAAATAAAAAATAAAATAATGATAAGAAAGAGAAATGATACTAATAAAATAAAATAAAATAAAATAAAATAAAATAAAATAAAATAAAATAAAATAAAATAAAATAAAATAAAATAAAATAAAATAAAATAAAATAAAATAAAATAAAATAAAATAAAATAAAATAAAATAAAATAAAATAAAATAAAATAAAATAAAACAATTACACTAAAGGCAAGAAATGTTCTTCATCTACCCCAAGGGGATTTCACCGCAGGAGGAGACTTAACCGAGAAAGAAATTTAGAAAGCTTTGATTCTGACCAGTCAGGATTGATCAGTGCATCTACTATAGAAAGGTCGTCTCTAACAATATTTAAGTCGGTAGTTTTATATGAAATATCAATAACTTCCATAACATGGTTCTTCACATCAGAGCGCAGAAGTGAGAAACTTGTCTTCCTTTCGATCTGCGCGACTAGTTTCTTCCTCACAAAAACACTCCGAAGAAAGGAAAACTCGCACAACCTTCATTTTTGACTTCCCGAGCAAGGAAATCTTTTATGTCAGGAAAAAATAATTAAAAAAAAAAAAAGAATTGGCTGTATCTTCAACTATACAGAAAATAATGATATAACACTGTGATTTTTTGTTTGTGCACGAAACCGTGAACCGACTTAAACTGATAAAGCTAAAGAAGGTTTACATGTGCTGCCAACATTCTTTTTTGTTCTTACAATACTTGTTAAATGCAAAAAAAAGAAAGAGAAGGAAGATAAAAGTAGATACCATGTCTCGAATAGTAATTTAATCGAATGAGATATGGGGACACAAAGAAGTGTCACATTCGTGTGCTTGTTGTGTTTAATATAAAACTCTCCAAACTACTTTATAAAATGACTATCTGTTATTGTTGTCCTTTCCACGATTTCAGTTTCACAAGTTCACAAAAGTATAATTTTTTTCGTTTAACTTTTCAATTGTTTCTTTCCGCAGAAATAAATATAACAAAAAACAAAACTTTAAAATTTAATTCACCACTTTATCCTGAATGATCAATCGCTGCTTTCACAGACTCCTCAAAGAGAGCGCTATTACTTTCAGGAAGCTGGACAGATTCAAGAGAGTCGCATTCACTGAGAAAGTGATCACCAATAGTGGTGACACTACTAAGACCTGAAAGGTCAAGAGAAGTGATTTGTTTACAGAAATATAAGAAACTATCACCAATATTGGTGATACTACTAAGACATGAAAGGTCAAGAGTAGTAATTTGTGAACAGTTTAACAAGAAATAATCACCAATAGTGGTGACACTACTGAGACTTGAAAGGTCAAGAATAGTAATTTGTGAACAGTTGGACAAGAAATAATTCCCAATAGTGATGACACTACCAAAACCTGAAAGGTCAAGAGAAGTGATTTGTTTACAGGAATGTAAAAAAAAATTCCCAATAGTGGTGACACTACCAAGACCAGAAAGGTCAAGAGAAGTGATTTGTTTACAGCAAGACAAGAAATTATCACCAATAGTAGTGACACGACTAAGACCTGCAAGATCAAGAGAAGTGATTTGTTCACAGAAATATAAGAAACGATCACCAATAGTGGTGACACCACTAAGACCTGAAAGGTCAAGAGACGTGATTTGGTCACAGGAATATAAGAAATCATTCCCAATAAAAGTGACACTACTTAGATCTGAAAGGTCAAGAGAAGTAATTTGTGAACAGTTAGACAAGAAATAATCACCAATAGTGGTGACACTACCAAGACTTGAAAGGTCAAGAATAGTAATTTGTGAACAGTTAGACAAGAAACTATCACCAATAGTGGTGACACTACCAAGACCTGAAAGGTCAAGAGAAGTGATTTGTTTACAGGAATTTAAAAAAAAATTCCCAATAGTGGTGACACTACTGATACTTGAAAGGTCAAGAGAAGTGATTTGGTCGCAGAAAGGCAAGAAATGATCGCCAATAGTGGTGACACTAGTAAGACCTGAAAGGTCAAGAGAAGTAATTTGTGAACAACGAAACAAGAACTTATCTCCGATAGTAGTAACTAGTGAGATGTTTGTGTTGTTGGAATTTGAATTGCGGAAAGCAATCTGTTTGGCATTTGAAGGAAGCAGCCTACTGTCAACAGTGAGGCAACCATCTTCTGTGAATGTCGGAGTGTCCAGACATAAATACTCCGTAATGTGGTCACTCATCCAAAGAAGCAGCTTCTCCCGTTTTGCATCATCAACAAACCAGCTTTTACCGAATATCCTAAACTGCTTCTTCCACATTTCCAACTCGCTGTTTGCAACCACTCCATGATCTGCCAGCCGATCAGTTTCGCAAAGGGTATCACCAGCAAACGAGAGTTCAACTTCATCCGGATCCACATCCCATTCCTCAGCCGCCGCCGTCAACACGTCGCTCACAACCGAATCAGCACCAGCCGTCACTGTCACTGCGGGGAGTCCCCAATCAGGACACGTCACGAAAACTTGCATTGTCATTTTTAAATAATTTGCTGTGAGGTGGGAAAGGTTCTGTTAGAAAGAACTCGTACAAGTGACATCTGGGTATCGAATACTACGAGGATGCGACATGTAATTACATTCCCTCAAAGGGGTATGAATACTGTTTTACTAAAGGATTCATCTGTTTCAGTGACCTGAATGAATAAAAGTGAACACTACAAGGATGTGACTCATTCAGCACAAGGTTTACATTATTCATTGATTTCAAACGAAAAACAGGAGTACGAATCGCTGCTTGTGAGTCTTTCTGATTATTGAACAGTTCAAACACATACATCAATACTGTACTTCCTTACATTTCTACTTCATGTATTTATTTTCCTTAAGAAGTCAGAAGTTAGAGTAAAATATAAAATGTAGAACTCCAGATAGCCTCTGTCTCAAATAATTTACATCCGCGTCGCTGTTTTAAAAATAATAATAACTTCGATCTGGAGTAAATGCATGCAATAAAATATTAAGAAAGTTTTAAAAAGGAAAATAAAAATGGGGTTGTTATCGTCACAATGAACTTTTTATTAAGGGAAAACTTACATTTCCAACCAAAAGTTTGGAGAAACGTATACCACGGTCACGGCCTTGTGGAGCATTTTTTTGACTTTTTTACTTTTTTTTTTTTTAACATTAACTCTCGCGTGTGTTGAAAAGAAAAGATGGTGAGTGACTGACTATTTAATTCTTTTTTTTTTTTTTTTTTTTTCTTTTCCCCCCATTCTTTATTATTTTTTTTATTTTGCTCTATCTAGCTTCTTAGGGAAAATTTACACTTGCAGTGAAAATCAGAAATTACAGTATTTCACTCCCGGGCTGAGCGTGAAGTTTTTTTTAACGAATTTTATTGCACGCATTTTGGTTACGTTGCGAGTGTGAAATAATGTAACATTATCATGCCTGGCAGCACGCTCAGGCTTTTTTCTTTTTTGGAGATGCTTTTTTTTTCCTCCCAAAGTTTTCCACTTGAATCCCAAAAATTGCATCCGCCAGAAATCAAATCCCCGGGTAGATGTTCGGAGCGCTTTTTTCACAAGAGCGAAGACGTTTTTGCAACTACCACACGTCTGAAGGAGACCAGGAAGGCGGCCCCCGAAGGTGGAGTACTTATTAACCTACTTGAGTTGCTCATACAGCAACGCGAATGTTTGTACACCGTCTTGTAATACCGTCAAGATCTTACCTCCCCTGGTCCACAGGACTACCATAACCAATATCAGTTGAATGTGCAAACAATTCTTTACCAGGGACTCATTATCGGGGCAAGAAATTAGAGCGACCCTTGCCTGTGGCAGAAGAGCCCGTAGACCGCCGGGGTGGAAATTTTCCCTTCGAAGCCTCCCATCGTAAAAAATAAAATGACGGTGTTTTAGATGCAAAATCAGGCTATCTGATTTTTTCATTAAAAATCAATAGTTAATTATTTTAACTTTCTTTTATACCTAATTTGTTTACGTAAACGTAATATAACTTTTAAACCTGCGCGTATCTTACAACAAAAAAAAAAAAAAAAAAAAAAAAAAAAAAAAAAAACCTTCTCAATGTATGGTAATATTGTAATTTAACAAGGTCTCTTCAAAAAGCCTTTAAACTGTACTACATTCACAAATGGGCTTCCTTCAATTATAGCAACCTTGTGTAGTTGTGATAAGAACACATCTGAGGAAGGTGTGTCAGTGAGAGAGGAAAGGGAAAAAAAAAAAAAAAAAAAAAAAAAAAAAAAAAAAAATTGTATAATCAATCTTTAATGCAAGCTCTCCTCAATTTAACTTGTTCTTCTTCACCAAAACCCATGTATGAGAGGTAGGCAGGAATCCCATCGTATCGACCGTTGATGAAGTCAATGAGATCCGTGCCGTCATCGACGTCGATATAAGCGAATGTTGGAGAGAGGTTGAGAGAAGCCCAATGAGTTGCTAACTTCTTTCGATGGTTATCAGGAATGGATGATTGTGATTTCATGAAATCTTCCAAAATATCATCATCAGTCACCCCAAGACATCCAAGAATCAAAACAGATAATACCGCTACAGCATCCTTACCATGACTGTCACTAATAAGAACTGGGTGATTAGATGGATCAGAAAGTATCCTCAACACGTATGTCAATTCAACACCACGTTCATCAAGTATATCCCTAAGCATTGCCCCAGGTGTTTTGTTTTCATACCTGGCATATTGAAGTGATAAAGCAGTTTCTTTTTGATAGATCATGCTGTAAAATGCTACCCAAATATTTTCAGTCATACTCAGAGATTCCTCATTCAGTTTATCAACCAAGTCAACGTTGAGTAGGACGATTTGTTCAGTGCAGTTGCTTAGTGGAATCGATTCGACTATCTTACCCTCGATTTCCTCTGCTTTTATAACCAAAGGAAAATCCTTTTGATCATGTACTGCTGTTTCACGTTCAGCTGTAGTTCTCAAATCGATGATTGTTTTTATTCCGTAATCTTTGATAAGAAGTTTTCGATCTGCTGTAGAGCAACCAGCTGCAGTCCCAGACCTGAATATTGTCCATTTAGATCCCTTGACAGGCTTACCCATACTGTATGAAATCCCACCTATTAAATCTCTGTGGTTAATTATGGTCTGGAATGAAGGAAGCTTTCCTCCACTTAGAGCCGCTGATGCTTTCTTGACTCCGAATTTACTCGTGTTTAGGAATCCTGAAAATAAATTTTTCATTGATTTTTGTTGAGACGTGGTTTCGGTGGAACTCTTGCCCAATTCTTTTTTAATTGTTTGAACTGAAACGCTTGGGTCTTGGGGAGACAATTCAATCGCTTTTTTGTAATTCGTAACAGCGCTTTTATCTTCTCCACGACCAGCATGTGCAAGACCCATACGGTAGTATGCCATAGCGGAATTCGGATTAAGAGCCAATGCCTTGTGACAGTGAGTAATTGAAGAGCTGTAATTCTTTAATTTGTAAGTGGCGGATGCGATGTTTATGTTGCATTTTAACTCACGTTCGAGAGCTTGGTTTTTTAAATCTGGTTCACCATCTACGAAAGATGACCCTTGGACGTACGAAACGCTTGATTCGTAGTATTCGATAGCATCTTCGAATTTTTCTTCTTTAAATTTTCGATTTCCATTTTCACGCATGAGGTTTGAATAGTCCAATCGCTTTGTATCCGTGAGTGGTTGTTTTATTACTCTTTGAACCATTCGTTCTTCATCGAGACGCATTCCATCTTGTCCATCCATAAACCTATGTAGTCTAGGGCTGTTAATTACCATTAGTCCTCCGACCTCCATGTCTTCGTAGTTCCATTTGTTTGGATTGTCGACGTAGAAAAAAACCGCATGTTCGGTTCCGTCTCTATCTCTCAGTTTAACGTGTTTGTGGTATTCCCAATTATTCTTATCTCTCTGAGTTATGTCACCTACCAATTTATATCCGTGAGCTGGTTTTTCATACTTGTAATTCTCATGAAGGTATTTCCATGTTACTTCTTTTCGATCGTCTTCAGGTGGAGTGAAATCTTTCAACACTTCATTGTGACCAGGACCAAAAACTGTGTCCTTCCAACCTCTTAACATCTTTTGTACTTCAGGACTGTACGTACTATTTCCATGAAGGGAAAGGGGCTTGTCTTCTTCTTCCATTTTTTTTTTTTTTTTTTTTTTTTCTGGGAAAAAAAAAGTACTTTGACTGGAAAAAAAAAAAAAAAAAAAAAAAAAAAAAAATATATATTGTAGTTGTTAATCAAAAGAAAAGGTTTGTTTAGAAATTGTTTATTGGTAATTCCTGAGAGGGGATGTATGTTCGATTTTGTAAAAATTACAACTGTGTTGTATCATAAACAACATAAAGATAATTTACATTAGTTTTAAATACAGTGACTAAGGGTGATGCGCAATCCCTGAGGGGGGTGAAGTATAATGGGAGGGTTAAAGAACCACTTGCAATAGGGCTTGGCGCTGTTAGTCGGAAATCAAAAAAACTCTTTACGAAACACACACCAAAATACGTTTTTTTTTTGCTTTTTTTACGCAGGCGCGCTTCGAAATCTCACTCTTATTCCTGAGAACAATTCACATTCTAATTGCAAAGTATGAAGATAACCCTGTTTAAATAAATTAAGATTTTTATGTACTAAAAAGCAATCGATTGATAACAAAAAAATAATAATAATAATAATAACAAAAAACCAAAACTACAAAAAAAAAAAAAGTGAAGGAGTTATTTTAAAAAAAAAAATTGTATTGTACAGGTAAAGATAATAGCGACGATGGTTTTGAAATAAAAATAAAAATAAAATAAAATAAAAAAATAATAATAATAATGAATAATAAAAATCACGAAGGTTGAGTAACAACAACAACGACGACGACGACGACAATGAAATGCCCTAAATTTATCAAATCCACCTTATAAACCATCCCTCACATACATAAAGAATTATTTCTTCCCTATAATTTTTTGTTTTTTTGTTTTGTTTTCGTCTTATTTGTGCCTTACATAATCTCATTTTTATTTTTATTTTTATTTTAATTTTTTTTTTTTTTGGTATTACAAAATGAGAAAGTGTATCCACCACAGGAAGATTTGAAATATTTATTTATTTATTGTTTGTGTATTTTTTTTAAAAAAGAGATTTTTTTTAAAAAAAAAATTAAAAAAAAAGAATGCAATATTATCATATTACTAACTTTTAGTTAGTTAGAATATGAGTTTATTATAAAAAAGTGCACTAAAATAAAATATAAAAAAGAAAAATTATAAAAACACAATTGTTCCGCTGTTCCATAATACACTTGTGGAATACGTAGTTTTCAGGAGCCTTAATCTTATACTACTTGTCCCTCTTAGGCCTTCATCAGTAAGTTCTAAGGGACTTCATTCCAGTTAATTAATAACCAACTTACCAACTTTTAGTTAGTTATCAAGTCCATCAGACCACCGAGTATCGGTTAGGTAGACACTCAAAGAGTACCGGGTGGCTCTTCTGAGGGTCCCCAATACTTTTACAAATGCTATTTTATTTTTGGGGAAAAAAACCTCTAATTCAAAATAGTTTGCGAAAAAAATCGCCATCCCTACAAAAAAAAAAAAGTTATAAAGAATGGCAATATTATCGAAGGTTTTTTCAAAAAGAGAATCCCAAATACAAGAAGGGTGTTTTTCTAAACTTTAAAAAAAAAAAAAAAACTGTTAGCACAGCAAATGTTGTTTTTTTTTATTGTAGAACAAAATAGATCAGTACGGTTGTCAGTCAAGTTAATATCATTAATTTTAGAACAGAAAAGTGAGAATAAGAAAAGTAGAGATCAATAAAAGAAAAGTATTCATTTCTGCAGTTTCCTAACATCAAAGGGTAATAGAATATGAATAGATAGATAGATAAGGAAGTCCAATACATTGCGTACTGTGCATCGCTGATACAGCAAACTAGGGAGCATCGGGTTAACTCCCTAGAGCTACGAGAATAGACACGTCTACGAGGTGCTTTAAGAAATAATGTGTTCATAACTAAAAAAAGAGTACCAACTATTAAATAACCTTCTCTGCTGTCTTAAAAGAGGTTTTTTCGAAAGGCTGAACTCAAAATCAATTTCCAAGTGGAGCGCTAGAAAAGGATTTTTTTTTTTTTTTTTTTTTTTTGTAAGAACGATAAAGAATGGTTGGCAGCACACACGTAAACCTCCTCTAGCTTCGTGACACAAACAGAAAACATCACACAGTTGTTATATTATTATATTTTCTGTATAGTTTTTAAGATAAAAGCCAATTCTTTTTTTTTTTTTTTTTTTTTTTAAAAATCTCATACTCGGCTGTGTCGTCTATTCTCTTTGACCACTGGTAAGCAGAGTGAACTCGCCTACAAAATAAATCAAATATTTTAAAAAAATATATTTTTTTCATAACTCAAAATTAGACAATATCCTCAGCAAATATGAGATAAGAGGAGTAGCACTGTTCTCTATAGAGGGCTCATATACAACACCCCACCTCCCTCCACAGAGGTGTGTGTTATTCTTCCCAAAAAAAAAAAAAAAACATCTAAAAAAAAAAACTATATGGGCCAGGAAAAAAAAAAGAAAGAAAAAAAACGAAGACCGACAACAAAAAAAAAAAAAGTGATAAGTTCAAATGTGACTAAAAAAAGGTTCACAAGATGTCCATGTGTACAGCAAAACTACAGAGCATCAGATTGACGCCATAGAGTTACGAGGCAGCAACAACGTAAGTTAGAATAGCTTAGGGCCGACGAGGCATCTTAAACACGGTCAGCTTTCCACCTTTTCCGATTGCAGTTCACGGAGTTATAAAAAAAAAAAAAATTGTGGAGGGGCGACTGACGAGGATACATGTACTTCTCCTTATTTATTTCCCCCCCCAAAAAAAAAAAAAAAAAAATATAAATATAAATAAATAAACAAAACCATAAAAAAAGTAACAAACCATTCAGTAAAAAAAAAAAAAAAAAAATTACTTCTAATTTACATCTAGAGAGTCCCATCTTATTGAGATATCGTTAGCCTGTAAATCATCGAGAATCTTTTTTGAAGCCATCCCAACTCTAAATGTAATAACATCTGATTCTTTTACCTCAGCATGATGGGTAAGAGTCGCACTTACGCAATCACCTTTTTGAGACCTTCGAGGAAAAAGCGCATACGACACTAAATGATTATTTATTTGAATTCCAACTCCATGTTCACGCTCATGACAAGTTTGCCAACCCTCTCCAACACGAGCAGCCACAGCCAACGCTATTGAAACGATTCCTGGTCGGAGAATGCATATACTGTCACCTTTAATATCAAATGTTAAGCAATTTCTATGAGACAGTAATTGAGTAGTTGGAAGGGGTAAATCTATAACGTCAACGTGTTGATTCGCCCTTTTGTTATCGACACAAGTGTTAAGAACACCAAAGGGCAATAAAACAGGTTTCTTTGAACAATTCTCTATGTGCAATTTCATTTGAATTTTTGACAATCTCTGCAAACATCCATATTTATAATTAGGACATAAATCAGGCATGTGTTTACACTCATTCAAGTGACTCGCCCACTGATCTTTGAACATTACAGCTTGACAGTCTGGCTGCGAACATCTTATTTTCTGTTTACTAATTAAACTATTGACTATACGAGATGCTTCTACTACTCTGGTTCCTTTCTTCCTGCATATGGGACATGATGGTGTGACTTTAAAAGCTTGCATAATACATCTTCTGCAAAAGTAATGTTCACATGGTGTCTGTACAGCGTCAGTCATTAGATTCGCACAAACAGAACACACCAAGTCATCTGGTGGATCAATTGCATCGAACTCGTTAGTGATGTTCAATTCCATCGGGTCGGCGTGGTCTGCGATACTTGATAACATCTTTTATGGTGTTGTTTTTTTTTTTTTTTTTTTTCTTTTTTTTTCTTCCCCTCTCTCTCTGAAAAAAAAAATGTGATGAATTTACATCCTATGGATCACAATCAAACCAAAAGCATTAGCTCACCGAATACAAACATCTGTCAAGGACAGAGCAAGACATCCCATAGTAGGAAAGTGATTGAAAGGTCCCTTCCTTGACCTTCACTTGCACATGACAACCCGCATTGTTTTGAGTACTGCCTGGGGGAAAAGAAAAAAAAAAAAAAAAAAAAGTGAATCAGGCGACACTAAGTATTTTCATCAGAGAGAAGAAGCTAAAAATTCGTAATTAATCTGCATAAAGTGAAGTATGTTAATAATCATAGCCTCTCCCCTATTCCCCCTTTTTCTTACTTTTAGTCAAGTCATAACAGCCATTAATTTTAAGGTTTTTTAAAAAAAAGAATTTTTTAAAAAACAAAAAATGAGACGTCGGTTTTGTCTCTTTTTGTTCCTCAGGTTCTGTGTGCAAAAAAAAAAAAAAAAAAAAAAATTCATACAAAAATTTGTTATAAAATAATATTTTTTGTGTGAAAGAAAAGATTTGCTATAACATAGTCAGGGACACTTAACTTTTTTTTTAAAAAAAAAGGGGGAAAGAAGAACAATGAAATAATAAATAAATAAATAAATAAATTAGTGAGGAGGAGAAGCCAAGGTTGCCTTATTCAAAAAAAGACGAGAAAAAGAAAGAAGAAAAAAAATTAAAGAGAATATTTTTTTTAAAAAAAAAAAAAAAATTAGCAAAGTCATAGGTCAGGAGGACAACTGCGTTTAAAAAAAAAAAAAGAAAAAAGAAAAAAAAACAGCAGCCTCATGGAAGTAAGAAGCAGGTGTCACGCAGCGAGAATGATACCACTTGGACCGACCCATCAAAAAGCCATCCATAGAACTCTCTTTAGGGTGAAACTTTTGACAATGTAAAAAAAAGAAACAGTACCAACTATTAAGGGTAATTAAAAACCTTCTACTAAAAAAAGGAGGAGGGGAAAAGAATTATCTCATTGAACCAGAAAACGTTGTCGAATCTGGTAATTCAGGGACTACGTATTCCATAGAGAGCTCTTTAGGGGGGTTAGTTGTTTTCGTACATATTGTATCATAAACATAACATCTCTTTAGGGGGGGAAGACTGTTTTTGATTAGGTTCATACGAATATAAATCTCTCTTGTATTGTATCAGAACTCAATAATAAAATTAAAAAACTCATGACACAAGTGACTTAAAATGTTAATACAGGCTAACACTCTGTAATTGACGTACTTGCTCTACATTATAATCAATGTTTCTAACTTATTTGCATACATGTCTCTTTTTCCGTGTTGTCATTCAGTGCAGTACGGAATCGAGTTATTCAATTTTGAATTAATCGTGAGCCTTGGGAAATCAAAACCAGGGTATAATGTAGTACGGCAGAGTGTAGGTCTTTAGGGGGGTTAGTTGTTTTATTTTGTACATAAAATACACATCCACGTATTGTTTCATTAACATAACATCTCTTTAGGGGAGAAAAAAAAAAAAAAAAAAAAACATGTAGCATGTACTATAAACTAAAAAGCATTTCATTTACAAAAAATAAAGAAAGTTGGGATAAATTAGTTTTGATTATTTTTATTATAAAAAAAAAATGCTTTTGACAAAAACTACTGGATGGGCTCGACTCAGGTATTTCTTTATTTCTTTTCTTTAAAAAGTAACAAGAGAAGGAAGTCAATCAGTCAGGCTATTGAGACAGAAGACCGAATAGGCGGAGAGAATATCACAACATTTGCCGATGATAAGTCTTTCAGTATGGGCATAAGAAGAAAGCTGTTCTATGATTTGTGTGGAATCAAAACAGATGAATATATCGAGTTCGAAAAATAGAGAAAAGGGAGCCAGATGATAATAAGTTTAGTTTAGTTAGCAAAATACAAACTGATGACTACGAGGGGTCTGGGTAGCCCGCATCAGTAAGGACCCAATCGCGAAGATTGTAGTTTCATAGTATTGGCTGGAAGTGATCGACTTCCAGCCTCCACCTTGCCCAGAGGCTAACAGGTTGTAAACAACTAAAGAAAATAAATAATAACGAGATCGTCGGAAGATAGGAAAAAAAAAAAAAGAAAAGAAAAAAAACATTGCAGAATGATTTTTTTTTTTTTTTTTTTGTCCCCCTTAAGGAGAAGAAACTACTGTAGATTGAAAAGCCGTTATTCATTGTGATCATGATTTATTTTCTCCCCCCCCCCTCCCATCCTCGGGGCGACAGGATTCTGTCTGTGTTGCGAAAGGTAATCCGAAAATGGTTTTTTTTTTTTTTTTTTTTTTTTTAAAAGAATCTTTTTTACAAAGAGAGGAGGACAGCGTGACGATATGTTCTTTTTAAAATAAACAAACAAAAACAAACAAGAAAAAAAAAAGAAATAAAGAACCCAACAAAATAAGGAAGTGACATTGACTACTACGTCGATATTACGCTGCTGCCTTCTCCGCGGTTTCATTTATATTTTAAAAAAAATAAAAAAAAAAAAAAGGTAATTAGCACGACTCGTTTCTCTATCCGTAACTTTTTCGGAGAGTCAGTTAGTTATCAAAATACAAACTGATGACTACGAGGGGTCTGGGTAGCCCGCATCAGTAAGGACCCAATCGCGAAGATTGTAGTTTCAGACAGAATAAGAGAAAAAAAAGAGTGGGGGAAGAAGAAAAAAAAAAAAAAAAAAATTAGAAAATTAGAAAATTAGAAAATAGAAAGAAAGAAACAATCGGGGTATCAAAAACAAGAGATTCTCACACATTTAATATTATTATTATTATTTTTATTTTTAAAAAAAATGATGCAGGAAGCAGAAAACGGAAGCTTATATTTAAAAAAAAAAAAAAAAAAAAAAAAAAAGCTTCCATCGAAGAGAGTTCGTTCTATTAATAGAAACACTAAAAACCATAATATTTCAGCAACCGTTTCAGCTTACACTACTAATAAGAAACCGGAAGTGAGAAACATATGGTAATAACACTTGAGCGAATAATAACATAAAATAAGATAAATTAGTTAGCGAGCCTGAATTGTTGAATCGAAATGGGGCTGTCAAAAAAAGAAAAACAGCTGAAAAGTTGAGATGTTTTTTTTTTTAAATTTTTTTAGAAATTTCAAAACAGAAATTTTTCAGTTACACAAAATATTTCTGAAAAATGTTCTATTTTTTTTTTTTTTTTTCACTTTAGCAGGCACATGCCTACAACCAACAATAAGGAACAAAAGGGATCGCAAATTCCAATAAACAAAAAGTCCTCCCCACAACCAAAGAGGTGTATTTCACTCAAAATGAAGAAAGAATGAAAAACCACCATCGAGGAAGAGAGAGTTCTCAAGCAACAGAACTTTGGCTAAACCATAAAAAAAAAAAAAAAAAAAAATTCTGCCCCCCTCCAACAGAGTTTTCTTTTTGCACCGACGAAGTCGGAGAAGAAACTATTCAGATTAAGAGCCGTTATTTATTATGTCATGTTATCTATTTCCCTGTGCGCCAGTAAAACTAGCTGCGATCAACAAAATATAAGGCTGTAAGGCTATATATCTGAATGGTTTTTTTTTTTTTTTTTTCTTCTTTTGCAATATATTTAAGGCTCTTAGGCATTCAAAAAAAAAAAAAAAATTAATCAGATTTGTGACTTGAGGAGGATCCATTTTTCTGTAGTAAAACGGAAACCCACAATAGTAATAATTTAAGGGGAGTAACTTGATACTGCATTCTTAAGCTCAAGGGGAAAAGAAGAAAAAAAAAAGAGAGAAGACGGACAGAACATTTATTGTTTGCGCGCGCAACCAGAAACAAGCCTACATGCTGACATTACGCTGCCACAATTCTCTTTTGCTGAATGAAAAATTAAAAAAAAAAAAAAAGAGATCGTGTCTCTCCTTTTTTTTACTGCTTTTTTTTTGCACCGACGAAGTCGGAGAAGAAACTATTCAGATTAAGAGCCGTTATTTATTATGTCATGTTATCTATTTCCCTGTGCGCCAGTAAAACTATCTGCGATCAACAAAATATATGAGGCTGCTTATCTGAATGGTTTTACCTCATAGGCAGATTCTAATGGTAAACAATTTGTCTTCAAGGAATATAAAAAAATAAAATAATAATGTTAATCAATGATTGTATGTAAAACACTGACCTGGAGGAAAGAATTGAAACGAGATCTTAAATAAAATAAAAGAAACAAACCCTACCCAACATAGTGAATCCTCAGCGAGAAAAAACAATAATAGTTTTCCCCCCTGTTTTTTTTTTTTTTTCCTTTTTTTCTTCCCCTGCCAAAAGGATGAATGCGAAGACGGGGAAACAAAAAACAAAAAACAAAAAAAAAAAAAAAAAACTTCACTCAAAAGATATTTTTTTTAACTGTGTGGAGAATAATCTTTTTTTTTTTTTTTTTTTTGTATTGTTAAAACAAAAAAAAAGAATAAAATACATCTCCACACTTGAAAAAAAAAAAAAATAAAAATAAAAAAAATATATTATCGAAGCACAGCAATACTAAAGTAACAACCAACCCTCTCTGAATTGATCAATACGAAAAGTAATTTTAAGTGACAAAAAAAAAAAAAAATATTATGTGGAAGAAAGAAAGAAAGAAAAAAAAAAAAAAGGAAAAATTTTGCCAACAAAGGCAAAATCAAACGAGCTATTCAGCAAGACGAGCCTCTAAGTCGTCGCCATCGCCTAAACCATCAGTGGCGTTTTCAGTTAGTTGGAGTATAATGGTATCTAAACTGGTGTCAGACACAGAGTAGTCCGTAATGATTGATTTCTTACGTAAATCAGAGTTCTCCAGTTTTAAGAAAACATCTCCAACAGATGCCGTAGCTTCCTTTGGTATTAAAAACTTAACCGATCCCCTTATGACCTCATGCAAGACCGTTCCGGGAAACGATTCTTTTAAAAACTCTTCCACATCAGGAAGTCGGTCTGCGTCGTTAACCGTTGCCGACAACTCATAGTTCAGTCCCAAATCACTCTTTAGCTGTTGTAGGGTACCAAGACATAGCATTTGACCACCGTGAAGCACCGTAATTCGGTGATTCTTCCCCGACAAGCCTTCTATTTCTTCCAAATGATGCGTCGTTAGAATAATACTTCTTTGAATGTTACCCACCTCACTCGTGAGTGCCGACCAAAGACTTTTCCGAGCCACGGGATCGATTCCGGCTGACGGCTCATCAAGAACAAGAATATCAGAGTCTCCCATCATTGCAACTGAGACTCCAAGTTTTCGTTTATTTCCACCTGAGAGATTCTTGAAAAGTTTTTTTCTGAACTTCTGCAGTCCCATTACCTTAATCTTCTCTTCGATGGACACTAACTTCTCATCACGAATTCTTGCATACAACTGTAAGTGTTCTTCCACTGATAAGTTTTCGATGCAGCAATCATGTTGAGGACACAAACCAAAAGTTCCATTCACATGAACAGATCCACTTGTCGGAGCAAAGTCACCCGTAATCATTGATAGGGTGCTGGTTTTTCCAGCGCCATTTCCACCCAAAATAGCGAAAACTTCACCTTTTTTAACACCAAAAGTAACATCTTTGACCGCGTGTTTTTTTGTTCCGGAATACCTCTTCGACAAGTCGACGACTCTGACTCGGTCTGAAAGTCTGTTTGGGTTGTTGAGGATGTCTTGGTGCTCGGCCTCAACTGCTGAATGAAAATTACTTCTCACAGGTTCTTCAGATGTTGTATCACCACCGTCGTTATCAAGTTGAGTATAAACAGATGTTTGTGAAATACAACTGGACGACCTGTTGCGTGATATTTTAACACAACACTTTGAAATGAACTTAAACGGACGTTTAAAAAACGAAACAGTTCGATCCCAACCAATCGCACTGAAGACAAGCAGCAACAACAACGCTGTAGGACCTGATATCGACAACATCATTATGTCGTTTCCGACGTAGTACGATTTGAAGGCTCTTGATGTTGGATGAAATCTTTCATATCGAGTAGCGATTTTCAATAGTCCATGACCCAAACAAAAAGCAGGATGAATTTGATAAACGTGTCTCAGACTTCTATTCAGCGATTTCGTGTTAGGAAGAGCGTCAAGCACCGATGATAAAATCAACAAAACGAATCCAAAACCAAAATTTAAACTCATTACCAGACTCTGAGCAAAACTTCCAGTCTTCACTCTCAGAGTAGTAACATAACTGAATGGTACTATAGCCGCTGAATACGTACTCAAGAGAGTTACCAAAACAGCGATGACGTTACCATGAACATAAAACGACCCGGCAGCGTAAAATATTCCAACTGCCACTCCACACGTTACTATCTGCAGTAGTACATCGAAAGCGAAGTTTGCAAGCCAGTACACCGGCATTGATAACCCTGACACTCTCTGGATGTGTAGAGCTTTAATCTCTCTCTCCCTCACGATAAAAGCACAAAAATGAGCCGGAGTTAACAAAAACGGAGTCGTAACAAATACAGCAGTCAAGACATTCTTTACTTTGTTGTAGGTTTTTTGAATGTGATGGCTTGAAAATGGATGATTATGTAATTTAATATAAGAATCTGTGCCTGTTATATTCCTCAACAGTGAATTTTGATATGCCGCGACTCCAACTGGAAGAGAATGAAGCTTCTTACCGTTATGAAGGATGCTGACGTATGGTTTAGATGGTGTGACCCCGTTCTGATGTTCTACTGATTCCAAGTGATCGTCGAAAACAAAACCAACAGAAGTATCCTTACTGTCATGTGTTAAGATATAATTACTCATTTCAATCGATGTTTTACACGATGTGTTGCAGTTTATTATTTCGAATCCAGGTTGGGTTTCTTCCATTAGAATTTTCCACTCTTCGTCATTCACATACATCTTAGTACCTTTGTATAGATCGCTGTCCATGATGATGTCAGGAGCAGCAGGTGCACCGATGGATTCAATCAGAAGCGTGACTCCGAGGAACACCATCGGTAACAATAATTGAAATATCAGAGTTTTGTGATCTCTTCTCGCAAAGTGACATCTCTTCATGAACGTCGCATAAAACTGTCTCGGATACCTGATGAATTTCGATCTAACTTTTTTTTCTTCTTCAACGACAACATCATCATCAACAACATCAACAGTAATATCATTGTGACCGTCTACTACAGATGTTTGATCAATGAGGGCTTCAGAAAGAGAATTATTGTTTATGTCGCATTGTTGGTTTTCTGTGTTTACAATTGTTTGCATTGAGTCTTCAATGGATTCTATTACACTTTCTCTGTCGCTTTCGATGACTTGAATGGCAGGTTCTGATACTCCGCTGTCGTTGTTTTCGTTGTTTTCGTTATCATCATCGGAAGGAGACTCGACGTAATCATCGTTTATAAGATTTACACTTTCAGACTGTTGTTGTTTCACGACTATCGTTTTTTTTTTAAAAAAAAACGAAAATTTGTTTTTTACTTTATCGACGAAAGACAACGTCGGGATCAAATCCATTCTGGAATTCAGATCAACGTCACCCTCCTCAGCAATCTTAATAAATACATCCTCGAGTGTTGTTAGTGAGATCCCATAGCCTCTTATGACATTTGATGTTATTAATGAATCGAGTTTAGAAAATAGAGGTGGAAAACAAACGTCTTTCGAAACCGATTGAGTTGGAAGATGTATTCTCAATTCACTCGCAGCTTCTGACAATATCCGAGATGATAAATCTGCGCATCCTTGAACAGTTTCAAGGAGTTCTTGAGAATTGTTTTCCTCAGTAGTAGTCACAGTTAATATATAACCACCGAAATTGTTTCTCAAATACAACGGAGTACCATGACAGTATAGTTTGCCATGACTCATAATTGCAACTTTCATCCCCAAATGATCAGCTTCATCCATGTAGTGAGTCGTTAGAAGGACGACCCTGTTTTGAGTCAATTCTTTGTTTTTAAGAAGATCCCATATCGCTCGTCTTGACTTGACGTCAACACCTGCAGTAGGTTCGTCCAAAACAACGAATTTAGCATCTCCACAAAAAGCCAGGATGATCGATAATTTTCGTTTTTGACCTCCAGAAAGTTTTCCAGTTTGGGTATCTCTCTTTTCAGTTAACCCGACCATTCCAAGCATGCTCTCAGCTTGTTTGATAGCAGTGGCTTTGCAAGGATGTTTCAACAGAGAAAAGTGAAGAATGTGCTCCATGCAAGTCAGTTTCGGCCATAAAATATTATGCTGAGGACAGTATCCGATCAACTTTCTCACTGAACTGTTGTCTCGGGAGATGCTTTTGCCGTAAATGAGAGCGTCTCCTGATGTCGGAATTTGCATTCCAATCAAACAGTCAATCAAAGTAGTCTTACCTGCACCATTGTGCCCAAGAAGAACAGTTATTTCACCCTCTTTGAGGGTTAGATCTATTCCATTTACAGCTGGAACTGGTAATCCAGGATATTGTTTAACAATGTTGTTAATCTTAACACATTGCGATGTTGACGGAGGTTCAATTGAAGTTTCTGAACCGCTGCCATCATCTCCAATATACGCTCCAGGTTCTAACGCCGTCTCAGATATTTCTGGATTTGTACATCTCTTCTTATTATGTGATGATAATATTTTAGGTAAAAAAAACAACATCGGTTTCGACCTTCCCCATTGAGAAGGTATAACCTGATCAAGATACCACGCTAGGAGTAGATACAAAACCGAATCAACTACGAGAAACATCAATCCCAAAGCGATCGAAAACTCATCAACAAATAAATCACTCCAACGAAGGGTAATAAACCCCTGTTCGTATGTCAGTATTGTTGTCAGAGTCTCAGAAAACGCACATCCAGATAACAGACTCAGAAGATGTCTCGTACTCATTGATAAGTTTGATGGTAGAGTATATTTAGGTACCACGAAAATAAGCAAAGCAACTGGAGCAACGACAGCAGCCAATCTAGTTTTCGACAGGAACGAACTGCATAATAGAGCTAATCCCCCGATGGAGACTGCATACAAGAATATTACTAAAAACAACAACGGGATCGGAGTGTTGACG
Organism: Flectonema sp. DT1601; assembly: GCA_964019425.1. NCBI lineage: Eukaryota > Euglenozoa > Diplonemea > Diplonemida > Diplonemidae > Flectonema > Flectonema sp. DT1601. The sequence continues at coordinate 325,556 of OZ025805.1, read as the reverse complement.
AAAATTGTTGCTCCGAGGATGGCAGTTGACACCGCTGATCCTATGAATGACATAACTAAGACTAATATTAGTAGTGATAAGTAATAAGAATTCAATGAGAGACCCATTATTAGCTGAGATTGTTTTACTTTTGATTCTTTCTCATCAACGACAGCTGCACACAATGCTGCTATGAAAAAGATGAATGAAATACACATGATTAGAGGAAACATAGAGGCTGATTGATCTAAGAAATCGTTACTTTTATAAGCAGGTGATGCCAATGGCATGATCACCGTATCGGACGATAAATCCCTTTCTAAATTAAACCAATGGTGGCTATGGTTTTCATGATGAATCCAGGTCTCATTAGGCGGCCTTTCCTTAAAATACGTAAATAGAAAATGTTGCAAACTTACGAATCCGGAAGTCACGTACTGCTCCCAAGGCCATGGTCCTTGAGTATGAAAAAGATCATAGCTACTGAAAGTCCACGGTAAGGCACCTGATTGCATTCTTATTGTAAGATCAAAATGTTTTTTATCCCAATCAATTTCATGTATTAAAACTAATGCCCAAATTTCTCTCCATTCAGATTCCATACTTTTCACAAATGTTTCCTCATCTTTCCAAACACGTGGACACCCTGGGTATTCTTGATCAGGACGAGGCCAAGGAGGCGTAATCCCCTCTCTTTGAAGTATGTTTTGACGAACATAGTTTTCAAAATAACCTCCCGATAAGTGTTGCATGTCTGTACAGTTTAGTTTGGTGTTTGATGATGGCACAAAACCTAAAACACCTCTATACTCTAAAGAGTTATACGGAGGTGAATATCCCAATCCCTTCAGTGACAGCAGAGAATCAATCGATGGAATTGACGTCGGCCTCAACATCATTGTAATTACCTCAGCGTAGTCAATCAGTTTTTCATAGATGTCTTTTTCTTGAGGTGACAATGACGGATCCATGGGTGTGGGATCTACCGGTGCTTCTGGTTTTGGTATTCCTTTTACAACCGGGCAAATCGGTATAGCGTGTCCTCCCCAGGGATAGTACATTTCAGGGCTATTACATCCGCACAACAACGACAACTCATCAGAGCAATACTCCAGTGTTCCTGCTGGTAATTTAGGCATCCTATCAGCGGGTCTATAACACCATTGATCTGGACTCAGAACGCTACAATTCGATAAGCACATCGATCCAGTTATGTTATAAAAATCGTTCTCTGCATAAATCATTTCTCCGTGTGACGTGTCATCACTTCTACTCCAACCAAATACTAACAAACAACAGAATATTCCACTAAATAAACATTCGAAAAGAGAGACGCAGGGTTTCCTTGATTTTAAAAGGAAATGGTTCTTTAACAACAGACCTGTGTGGGATCTGTTTTTTTGTGATCCCGACATCAGTTTTGCGTTTGTTTGGTGGGTGGGATCTGAGAGAATTAGATTAAAAAAAATAAATAATAAAAAAAACCGAAGAAAACAATTTGTCAACGTTGTGGGTTTTTTTTTTTTTTCCCTTCCTGTTGTTTGAGAAATTAAGAGTTACTAACAGTGTGATACATAAAAGGGGAAAAAAAAAAAAAAAAAAAAAAAAAATTCTACTCTAATTGTTACTAAAAAGAACAGTTTAAGTTAACGAAACAACAAACACTTAAAGAGAAGATACATTGCAGCATTAGTTTTTTGTAAAAACTGGTTGTTTTGCTTTGAAAAAAAGCATGTGTTTAATATTGTTCGTCGTGGTCTATGGCGTTGTTTTTTGTCGTTTTTTATTCCCGTTGTTACTCTTGTCTTTCTCATTTTCCAACATTTCATTGTGAAGACGCTGCTTTGGCATTAGTTTGTCAAGAGAAGCCCATTTCACTCTAACGTCTGGTCGTTTATTCCCCTCTGGTCCTTTCATCACCCTCTCTGATACTTCACTCCATTTTCTAGCAAAGACAGTTGCTTGGGCGATGCAAGCCCTTTCATTTGAGTAGTAATTTTGCATTCCACCTGCAAGTGTTCCCATAGCAGGAGCAGAAAACGACAACCATTTAATTCGAAGCGTGCTTAGCCCATTGTAGATAATTTGTAAAGCCAAATCGTAGTCTTCTCTCACGTTAAAATGATAACGAATTCCCTCTGGCAACCGATCTCTATTTATAGCTGCACAGACATTTACGTAGCTGTCGCGTTGGTATTCCCCGATGACATGGGCTCGTTTCCCTCTTGAGTTAGAGAAGACTTTATATTCTATTCCAACTAACGCAACGTTTTCATCTTTGACTATCGGTTCTAAAGTATAAACCGTTTCTAAGACTTCTTTTGCTGATATTGCTGTCGTTGGATCAGATCTGTTTGTTCCGTTTGTGTGAAACGACTGAATATCGTCGTCGATAATCCAAAACCAACCATCTCCAGCTATGTCCAGAATATGATTTCTGCAGTAATTCACACCCATACCAGACTTCGGAAGCTGCAGTAATTTCATTGAACTCCCCTCCAACCATTTCTTATAGTCATCAAACTCCGATGGCTCCACCACCACCGTAGCAGTTATTCCTTCAGATGCGAGTAGCGTTATAGTTCCTCGGACTTTCCAACATCTCTCTTTTGAAGGAATGAATACCGGAGGTGTTGCGCGGGGTAGACTTGTCCGTTTGGGCATCTTATATATAAATTAATTTACCTTGGTTTGAAAAAAGAAAACAAAAAAAAAAGTTTTTTTTGAAATATAGCAACATTTTTTGGAGTTAGAATGAAGTGCAGGCTGAGAGAGCGAAAAAAAAACTCTCCCTCTTTTTTTTTTTTTTCTTCTTCTTAAAACGAAGCATCGAATGGAGGAGCTAGGAAAAAAATGTAATATTACTATTTTTTTTTTTTTTTTTGAATTTTGAATTTTTTTTTTTTTTTTTTTTTTTTTTTTAGAATCATATATTATCTTATGTTAAGAAAAACCTAACTCAAATTAATTTTTTTTTTTTCAAGAAAAAGTCAAAACCTCCGAGGAAGTGGGGGTGATGACCCAGACTCACCGCATGCACGAAGCAGGCAGTAAAAGAAGGTTTGCTATATCAAATCGCAGATTTTAGATAATTTTTTAATCTTCATGCAAAAAAAAAGTTAAAGAAATATTGATAAAAACACATTGCAATCATAGATTTTACATACAGAGATGAAGGGTATTAAAGATGTTATATTTTTTTTTTTTTGTTTTCCAATGTTTTTTTTTTTTTAAAAAAACCTCGAAAAGTAAAATAAAGAGACAGAGAGATTCTTGCCTCTTCAAAAAAAAAAAAAGAAAAAAATTGGGGGTGAGAAAGAGAGCAACACACACACCAGGTACGTAAAATTAGTTATATGCAGCCTGATTTGCTTCAGAACCGTTCGAGAAAAGAAAAAATAACTGCCAGAACAGACCATCCTAACTAAAAAAACTCACAAATCTTCCAACCCGCTTTTTTTTTTTTTTTTTTTTTTTGTTCATCATAGAAAGGAAGGAAGTCGTTGAGTTTACGGACATTGGACTTTTGGCAACTTAAAAACATAAAACTAACTCACCCAGGAAGTGTGAATGGGAGAAACGAAGAGGGAAGACGAGAGGGAAATTTTTAAAAAAAAAAAAAGATTCGTGTGTGTTTTTTTTTTTTTTTCAAACCTTATTTAAAAAAAAAACCCGCAGATAAAGAAGGAAAATAATTCGGATGGCGTCAGTGTATTTGACGATACGTATTGATATTCTTGCTTCTTCGAGTCGTGAAATTAAATATTCCCAGTTATCCTTAACTTGCCTCAACAACAAGTCGGACGAACTCTCTCAAAAAAACGATTTTTAATTCATAAATAATATTATAGCCGCAAAGCAAAAAGAAACAAGCTTTGAATACTGAACTGAAATGTTTAAAAAAATACGAGTTTAGTTTTTTTTTTTTTTTTTTTTAGTTTTTTATTTTTTGTAATGTGAGCTACATCCTGAACGAACAACGAGCTGGGAGAATTTTTTTTTTGTTTTTGTTTTTTTTGCTGCACACAGATCAGCATCTCGTAAGAAACTAACACGGTAGCTCCTTTTTTTTCAAGATGTTTTTTTTTGTTTTTTTTTTTTTCAAAAAAAAAAAAAAAAGAAGAAAAAATTCAGATAATAATCTAAACAAGCTGAGGGCAGATCAACCTCCGGAGTCACTTTCGTGAGATTCACGGAGTGGATTTCAAAAAGGGGTCTATAAAAGAGATTTTTTTGTCGATACCTAAAAATTTTTTTCATTAAATTTGAAGACACAAAGAAAAAAAAAATCGTATCAACTTCATTTTTTTTTTTTTTTTTTTTTGGTGGTTTATAATTTCAAACCGCACTCAGATAAAAGCCTACATAAAGTCATTTTTTATGCTCAGGCAAAAAACATCAACCAGACGAAAAAAAAAGTTTTTTTTTTTTTTTGTTTTGTCATCTTGTCTTTGCCAATAAAAAAAAGTTTGTAGACTCATCTCAGTGTATGGGAGAAAAAAATAAAAAATAAAAAAGAATGTCACCTCTTCAGTGAGTTATCAGAAGTGACCAAAAAAAAAAAAAAAAAAAAAAAAAAAAAAAAAAAAAAAAAAAAAAAAAAAAAATTAACAACAATCTTTAGATTTTTATCATATTCGATATTTAAATCTGTTATTTAAGTTACTGAACGAACAAGTCTGTCGTGAAAATTTTTTTTCTTTTATAAAAAAAGACAAAAAACGGAATACTACTTCTTCAGCAAGTGGTCAGAAGTGTACAACAGAAATTATTTTAGGTCAAAATTAATTTTTTGTCAGAAATAATTCTATTTTCACGCATGTTTGATATTATTTTTGTTTTAAAAAAAAAGATGGAACACCACAATTTAGGTTTCACTACGTTTCTTCTTAACAATTTTTTTCAAAAGAAAACAAAAACGTTTCTCATTTCACATGCGTATGGGAGAAAATTAAAAAAAAAAAGTGAAAGGGGGAAAAAAAAGAAGAAAAAAAACATATTCATTTTCCTCAGTAAGATTTTCAGAAAACAATTTCTTTCTTTTTTTTTTTTTTCCCCCCCCTAAACTTTCTTTTATTAAAAAGACAGAACAAAAACAGCATGTCTTTTTTTTTTTTTTTGTAAGACATAAAATCATAACGCCAATATAATGGCGTTTTTTTTTTTTTTTTTTTTTTTTCTGCTGAGAGGTTTTTTTTTTTGCTGGATTAAAAAAACAACGAAGTATCCAGAGTATATAAAAAAACAGTAAACATAGTATTATTATGTTATGCTATAATCACGTAAATAGACGTGAATGAGTGAACAGAAAAAAATAAATATACAACGAGAGGAAGAAGTCGTGAAAAGGTTTGTCAAAAAAGAATGGAATTTTTTTTTTTTTTTTTTTTTCTTCTATCGGCACCAACACAGCTGCCACGTGACTAAAAATTTACCGGCTATCAAAAGCCCCAAAAATCTTTTTTTATTTTTATTTTATTGGCCTTGGCACTGCCCATGTTTGGTACATAGAGAAAAAAAAAATGAAAAAAAAATGAAAAAAAAAATTTAATATATGAGATACTAGTTTATCTCAGGGTTTTAAAAATATTTTCTTTTTTTAATTTTTTTTTTATGATCGTTTCGTTCAAGATGTAGCACTATTACATTTCTCTTTTTCTTTTTTTTCAAATATAGATGTTGGGGATGTGTTTTGATGGGGTGTTTTTTGTTCATTTTTTTTTAATTTTTTTTTTTTTGCCTAAGAATTTTTTCGATTTTATCTGGGGGAAAAAAAAAAAAACACACGTTTGATGCTTTAAAAAAGAAAATATTATTTTTTTTTTTTTGATGAAGATTTTACAAAAGGATTTTATTGAACTGAACCATATGACATAACAAATGAAAACCCGCAACGGCATTGCGCTGGTCGGGGGAAAGAAAGAAAAAAAATACAAAAAAATATTTATTAATGCATCAAACGTTAGTTTATATCCCAAATACCCCAATGGGGAGTCGTATGAATAAAGTAGGAGCCCTCTGTGTCAACAAAAAACAAAATATGTTAAGATTTTAAAAAAGATTTTTTTTTTTTTTTTATAAAATAAAGAAGAAGGGTGCCTACTTTTATTATGTACTCCTCCTCACAATGAAAATCGGAGATCGGTAATTTTTAATTTATTTTTTTTTTTCCAACCATCTACCCTTCCTTGGATCAGAGCATTTTCCCCCCCCCCCTTTTTTTTTTTTTTTTTTTCTTTTCTCCCTCCCCTTCCTTATTTTTTTTCCACAAACCGACAGATTACCATGCTGAGCACTATCTTTTTATTACCGTTTTATGGAATTATAAAAAAGAAAAAAAGGAGTGGAAAAAAAAAAAAAAAAAAAAAAAAAAAAAAAGAGGGAAAAAGACCCATCATAGCATAAGATCCTTCCACAAAAAAGAGGAAAGCGTTATCCCTGAAATAAGAGACTGATTGCAAGAAGGATTATTTACTAAGAAGTGATGCCAATTTATGGGTGGGGTTTAGTTAGTCGGAGAAAAAAAAAATTTAATAATTTTGTTGCACCCAAGAAATTTTCAAAAGATTACAAGTCAGGATACCGTTAACAAACTTAAGTGGGAGTGGAGGGGGGAAAAAAAAAAAAAAAAAAAAAAAAAACAGAAATAAGAAAAAGAAAAAAATAGCCGATGATTTCCTCTCTCTCTTTTCTTCAGTTATAATATGTAATGTATTTCGCAAAGGAACAGGAAACTTAAAAAAAATCGAACGATTAGCAGCCTTATGACTACTAACAAAATAAAAACTAACAAAATAATAATAATAAAAAATAACAACACACACAATTTTTTTAAAAAGTGTGAAACATGCCTCAGAAAAAAAAAAAAAGAACGTGACAATAACGTAGTATAGCTGTGCATCACGCTCTTTTTTTTTTCCCCTTTTTTTTTTTTTTAAAAATAGCAAGCGAGACAGTACAAAATATGGCTCAAAAGAATAGAGAAGAGACAAAATAAATAGCAGTTCAGAAGAGTGCAGAATTAACAAATGAGTTCTTTTTTTTTCATTTTTTTTTTTTTTGAAAAAAAATGAAAAAAAATCCACAAGAGTTCCATAAAGCACTACAAACTAAACTGGGACAAAAAGATATATGATGGTATATAAAAAAAAGTCAAGGTAAAAAAGGCTACCACACACTTCAAAAAATCCGCAACCCCGCGAGTAAATAAACCAACGAACCTCAGAGTAGATGAAAGTGTTTTGCTTTGCCCCAAAAAAGAAATAAACAAGTAAATTGCTCTAAGAGATCGTCTTCAGACCTTTTTTAGCAATGAATTTTTTTTTTTTTTTTTTTTTTTTTTCCCCTAAAAAAAAACATAAGAACGGAATGAAGGAAAAAAAAAAAACGTAAAATATAGTGTGTGTGTGTCGAGTTATATAAATGTCCAAAAAAAGGTTATTATCTACAACACTTCCGGTTGTGAATTCTAACATAAATGTACTACAGGAAATGAAAAAAAAGATTGGGGAGAGAGGGAGAAAAATAATAAATAATCGTTATTTGCTCTCGATTTTCTCCAGACCGAATTTACGTTCAGCGATGTCATAAAATCAGAGTGAAAAAAAAAATAAAATAAAATAAAGAATCGGAATTGAGGAAATCATCGGCTTTCTTTTTTTTTTTTTTCTATTCAAATTTTCTAAATCTTATAAAAAAAAAACAACGACCATGTTAATATATGGCTGCTTTTTTTTTTTTTTTTTTTTTTCGGCAAAAAATGAACATATGGGGAAATATTTTTTTTTTTTTTTTTTCAACAATAAAATTTTGAAGAAACCTCACCATAAGGATCGTGGCGGTACTGGTTAATAATTGCTGGAGGACACTCATCACCACTGAGGGAACCAACACTTGAAGTACTGGTGCTCTGCGATGCTAAACTTTGACTCCAAGTCAGCTCATCAATAACAAGTGAAATCACATGTTTGTTAGTATTTACCCGATCTTCCTTTCTCTGTTTCTTATAATGAATGTGGAGTTTGCCGCAGTCAGTTCCAAGTTGACAATTTCCATTTTTTGTAAATTCTTGGCATCTCAGAGTATTCCATATCAGAGAAGAGCTTCCTTTGATCTGATCACCACAGTCACGACATCTCAAAACTAAATGTTTTGTGACTTTATTAACCCTGATATTATCATAATTATTATGACAACAAATCTGATTGGTCTTACTGACAGATTCTGAACGACACATTTTAGATGGAATTTTTTTTTTTAGATTAAAATCTGTTTGTATAAAAGAATGATATATTTAAAACAAACATGTTTTGTTAGTATTTTTTCATGTTATTCTTCATCTCCGTTGGTTGATTATATGAGAGATTTGTGCTTCATGTGATTTGGTCACCCGACTTGTTCACGACAGAATCTGAAGGGAAGATAAGAACCTGTTTTATATAAAAAAAAAACATAAGAAATTTTCATAATTATTTATTAAAATAATTTCCAATTCAACAACACAGCTAACCCCTCCTCCATGCTCGATATTTATTAAAACCTGTTTCTAAGTAATTAAATAATAAATCACAAAAAGAGAAATAAGTTTTTTTTTTTTTTTTTTTTCCTGCTTTCCTTCAGACCGGAATGCAACTAAACAGATATTTTTTTTTCATTATTATTATTATTATTATTATTATTATTTTTTTTTTTTGTTTTTTTGGGTGGAAAAAAAAACTCGTAATTCCACAAAAAAAAAAAAAAAATTGCCAACCTTAAAATTATTCCTTTCTCGGGTCAAAAAAGCAACAAAACCATTCAGATAAGCCTTATATTTTGTTGATCGCAGCTAGTTTTACTGGCGCACAGGGAAATAGATAACATGACAATAATAAATAACGGCTCTTAATCTGAATAGTTTCTTCTCCGACTTCGTCGGTGCAAAAAAAAAAATGACCGAGAATCGATCTTTTGTTATTCTATGCTTATATCATACAAGACGAAAACTCCTACTTTGGACACGCTGATTTGTTCAAAGTAACTTCGGTGGTTGACCCGAATCCGAATGCTGATGGTTAACTATTTTGGTAAAATTAGAGGTTTTTTCCATTTTTTTTTTTTTTTTTTTTTTTTGTTGTTTCTTTTCATTTTCATTTTTCATTTCTTTTTTTTTTTTTTTTTTTTTTTTAAGATCCTAAAACACACCCCGCAAAAAGGGCATTGCTCCCCGTCTTTCATCAAGTCACACAGCCCTTTTCTCCTTTGTCTATTTTTCAAAAAAAAATAGACAAAAAAAAAAAGGATTTTGACGTGGTCTTTTTTAGGGTTAATTAAAAAAAAAAAAAAAAAAAACAAATAAATAAATAAATAAATAAATAAATAAACAAACGTAAAATAAATAACTTAACACAAAAACATCCTGGAATTCCAAATACTAAATATTGTTTTTTTTTTTGGGGAAGAGAAGAAAAAAAAAAAAAATAAAATAAAATATCTCTCAAAATCCAACAAGAACAAGAGAAAAAGTTAATTAACGGCCCCCCATTCTCGTTTTTTTTTTTTGTTTGCTAAAAAAAAAAGAGGTTTTTGCCAATTCAAGGATTAGCAAAAGAAAAAGGAAAAAAGTTCACTACTACAGTAAGTGAATACCCTGAGAAATTTCCAGAGAGGCTAACCACCTCGTGTTGAGAAGCAGGATGAATAGGAATCGTGTGGCTGTTGAAAAAAGAATTTTAAATTGTTTGTACCTTCTCCTCCCCCCCTCCGAGGAACTCTCACTCTCTCAGTAGTAAAAAGAGTCCAAAGAGACTTTCAACAGCAATACTTTTGTTGTGATTGGTATTGATGACGCGTCAAAGAATATAATTGAGTCTTTGATCTTGTTTCGATAATTACTGAAGAGGGTGAAGTATAATAGGGAGTTAAAGAATCACTTGCAATGGGGGCTTGGCGCTGCCAACCAGAAAACCCTTTACGAAACAAATACAAAACGTTTTTTGCTTTTTCGCAGTCGCAATTGTTTGTACCCTCCCTTCCCCCCTCCGAGGAACTCTCACTCTCTCAGTAGTAAAAAGAGTCCAAAGAGACTTTCAACAGCAATACTTTTGTTGTGATTGGTATTGATGACGCGTCAAAAAAAAAAAAAAAAATAATGGAAAAAAAAAAGATAACAAAAATAAGATCGTTGACTGGTGGAAACTGCACATTCCTCGGAATACACAAAATAAAAAAATAAAAAAGGATCGGAAAAAAAAAGGGGAAATTTCCCTAAAGTCTAAGATTATATCATTTTGTACAAGAGAGCCGAGGAAAAATATAAAATGCAGGTCAACCCTTCTCTACACGAGTGCTGGATAGCAAAGAATCGCCTTACTTTTTTTTTTTTTTTTTTTTTCGCCGAAGCGAAAAAAATTTTTTTTGGTTCTGTCTTTTGCAATAACTCGACAGGTAAAGTTTTCTATGATTTCTTTTTTCAGTTCCTCTTTTCATATCTTTTCCCATTTTTTTTTTGTAAAAAATACCAACAAACACTTTATTTATTTATTTATTTTTTTTTTTTTACTTGAAAAACTTAGTTTGCTATAGGTATTTGAATACAACAAAAAAAAAAAAAAAAAAGGGGTGAAAGTGAAAGTGAAATCGTATTTTGATTTGGCTTTTTTTTTTTTTTTTTCTTTTCAGATCAAAAACACAAAATTCAACAATCGCAAAGAATCAGCGTTACAGCATCATTGATGAGCCCTTGATTGCAGTCAGTTAACACTAACCAAGAACCACTTTCCTCTATTCCCTCACCCCCCCAAGTTAGCAAAGTCACAGGGAACATCGAACCTATAGTATAAAAAACGATAATTTAACAATCTGAAGCTTTACTATTTAGGTTTCGAGAGTAATCCATATACACCTCTTCACCTCTAATCACCATTCAACTATTTAGACCAAATCAATCGGAGTGTAGTTACCTTTATTTATTTATTTACGAAGCCTAGGAAGCCAAAAGCCAGGAAAAGCTCAACAGGGTAACAGTTATATCGCTACTAGCAACTGTGACTTTTTATCACCCTTACCGAACTACAGAGCACTCTTCATAAACATGAAAAGCCTGACGACTAAGTAGAAGGCGCAGGGGAAATAAGGAGCCCTTTTGATTGATCCACAATAATAAAGTAAACAGCTCTTTATCTGAATAGCTTTTTTATCCAACTTCGTCGGTGCAAAAAAAAAAAAAAAAAAAGAAAGAAAGAAAAGAAAGAAAGAAAAAATTGGCATATAGAAAATAGTAATTTTACACTTATTGATGTTTTGCTTTTCACGAAACTGTAAACTGACTTTAATCTAATAAAGTTAAAGAAGGTTTACGTGTTACTTTTTTTTTGTTCTTACAATACTGTGTTAAATGCAAAAAAAAAAAAAAAAAAACTGTGCGATTGCTGGCCGGATTGGTATCCTACCGCTGCATCAGATGTTTTGTTCCATATTCATATTTTTTTTTCTTTTTTTTTTTTTTTTTTTTTTTTGCTACTTTTTTTTGGAAATCAAACTTAAAAATGATAAAAAAAAAAGTCTCCTTTTCACGTCACACCAAAATCCTCAGATGTGCTCGAATACCGAAGGCTAACTGCACAAAATCCAATCGTGCAAGTTGCGAATAAAAGTGTTGCGACCATTCTAGAAACCATCTCTAAAATGAGAGATGACGACATTCCCAAAGCTGACCAAACACTGTAGGGATGTAACTGAGAGCACTCACCGTATAGTCGGAGTAGGCTTCCTATTAATAGTATGAGTGATGCGACTGACAGGTTTTTCATTGGTTTTAAAGAATAATTAACTGCAATTAAAACCCAAACACATGACAAAACTTCGAGAGCTGCTCCAGCTGCCATAAGACGGAGTTTATTATCTAATCCATCAGAGGATATATGAAGCTGTTGTTGAGCATAGACTATGCCTCCAACAGTATGCATCGGTAGCAACAGACCTTCACCGAATGCGTTTTGGGCTATGACAATACAGAGAAGTGAAAGAACTATTTTTATACTAGTAAAAATTCGAATTCTGTGAGACAGAGTTCGACCATAAGCTGACCCAACTGCTCCAACGAATATGATAACGAACATGAAATTAGAAATGATCGCAGTAAACTCTTTTATTCTGAATGAAAACAGATCTTCTCGTTGCCACAAACACTGTTGTCTACAATAGACTAATGATAGTTTTGGAAGAACTGGAAGAGCCCAAACATCACTCAAAAGTTTCGATTCTCCTCCAAACCGTAGTAAAGATCCAATAGCTAAGAATAAAACAGATGTATCTAAAGTCACTCTCGACGGATGTTCATTCCTTATCTGAGTCATTAAGTATATTATTGAACAGCTTGCTGCTACCACAACACAACAGCCAACACCTCTCAGATGTGATCCGCTCACACTGAAACTGCCAAACACCGCACCCAAAGCTTCAATCAAAACAGCCACTCCTAAAAAGACAGCTAATCTGGTTGAGATTCCTTGTTTTAAATCTCTTCTCATACAGCTTGGTTTTCGTCGTTTTTCATCACCGCTTCCAAAGCTTAAAACTGTTTCGCTTCTCGAAGGTGTTGGTGATCCCTGTTCTGGAACACGTCTCTGCAAGACTGGGTATTGCTGTGATAAATGTTGTTGGTATTGCTGTAGTTTTTGAGACAACAATAACGAGTGGTGGGGAGGAAGGTGAATTTGTGAAGTATCAACCTCCATCACAAACACCCTTCTACTGATTGAAAGGGGGGGAAGAGTTAGCAATTAATAAACATAACACAAATAACTAAAAAATAGATCCCTTCTCTGAATTACAAATTTCCAACATCGTTGAAAAACAGAAACATGTTAAGCCTCTCAAGGGATGGCTTTTTATGATTTTTTTTTTTTTTTTTTTTTTTTTTTTTTTCTGAATGGAAAAAAAAAAGAAAAAAAAAGTGGATTAAATAAACAAAATGACAATAACAGAATAATAAATAGTAACCAACAAAAAAAAAAAAAAAAAAAAAATAGAAGCACGGCAACAATAACAAATAAATCAGATGCTCATGTTTAAGTTTTAGTTATTAAACAATAGAAAGGACGATATCTTTATTTATTGTACCTACAAACCCATTGTTCGGTAGAAAGAGAATTGTGGCAGCGTAACTAACCTATTTCCTTTATTAGGATTTTCTACCGGTTGCACACAAACAAAATAAAAGTGTGAGTGAGTAAGCAAAAAAATGAAGTTTGCCGATTCTTTTTTTATTTATTTTATCTATGTCAAAACCTCTGAAGAAGCTCACGTTTATACGCCCAGTTATTAGAAAGGTCTGCGTGCCCTACCAGTGACATTTTCAAGTTTTTTCCTTACTTATATAACACGCAAGGCAACTCTAAAAAGTAATAAGCATGATCTCTTATACAGCATCAGGCATACTACGTTTTAAGAAATATCTGAAAGTGAAAATTACAAAAAAAAAAAAAAAAAAAAAAAAAAATCTGAAGAGGCTCCCCACTATACCGTCCAGTGACTTTTTTTCCTTCCCCTTACTTGAGTAGCGAGCAGAGGAATACAAAATACTTCTTATCAACAAATCAAGTTGGATCGCCATATACAGAAAATCTGAAATTAGAATTCACAAAAAAAAAAAAAAAAAAAAAAAGAGGGGAAAGAAAACCCCTCCTAAAAAGTGATGTCATCTATCTTTTTGAGAAGAGAAACGTAGTCGCATGAAAACGAAATATTGAGATGCCGACCATGTCCACCGGCCCTGGATGACGTAGTCGTCTCTTTTTGAAGGATTGATTGTCCCTTGAAATGCATCAAGCGGGGACAGGGACAATTACCCTGGAAAGCTGCACTCTTTTGTGCAGTAGAGTGTCTGGTGGATGTGTATGGAAAAGACAGGGGAGATGTTTTTGTTTGCGTCACGAAACCGTGAACCGACTTAAACTGATAAAGCTAAAGGAGGTTTACGTGTGCTGCCCCCCAACATTATTTTTCGTTCTTACAATACTTCTTAAATGCAAAAAAAAAAAAAAAAAACCATTCAGATGGTAGCTTTATATTTTAATGATCGACAGACAGCATAATACCCTCTCATGAGCACAATAAAACAAAAACAGCTCTTTGATCTGAATAGTTTTCTTCTCCCGACTTCGTCGGTGCAAAAAAAAAAAAAAAAAAAAAAACATCAAATTATAATCAAAGACAAACAGAACATACGAGGGGAAGAGATCAAAACTTGACCAACTACAGAATGCTGACACAGCAGTGGGTCAGTGCATTAATAAACAAGAATAAGAATAAAATAAAGGGTCAATAGATAATTATTAAAAAAAAATAAAAACAAACTGATAAATTGCTGTCGAACATGGGGATTCGAGAAGCCACACAAAAAAACAGTCTGTAATTCTTTTATTATATCTTAACAACCAAAAAATAAATTCAAAAAAAAACCAAAATGTAAAAGTAAAATAAAATACTATTTACTGGCTCGTTACTATCGAGGGAGGGGGATTAACTGTTCGATTTTGTACGTAAAATACAAATGTATTGTATCATAAACGAGACTCGTTACAATCGAGAGGAGGAGGGGGTGAACAACAATAATTTATTTTTTTAGGATTGCTCCTGTCAAACCTTGCCGATAGCATATAACTCTTTTATATAATAACACTTTTTAAAATCCTTCCATCAGCAGCTTTTTTAGGCTTTGAAGGAGGGATTGGAGCGGTTAACGTTAAAACTGCAGTATCGTCTTTCTTTTTATTAGTACCAGATTGTTGTTTTGAAATTGAATTTTTTTCATTGGTTTTTGAATTTGGTGATGATTTGCCCTTAGAACCAGACACGTAAGCCTTAACTTGGGGATGCTCAGGTAGTTTAACTCCATCCCAACGACCTGTTCGATATTTTCCGACATTCTGAACAGTGTTGTAAGTTGGATCTTTATCAGTCGCAACCGCAGGAAGATGTTTTGGAATGAAACGTGTTGGAGCTGCTGTTGATCCAAATACAAATGATTTATCATCAGACGACGTGGACGACATAGACAACTCTGGTAACAGAGGGGTACTTACTCTGCGGGCATCAGCTAGCTCCATCTCGTGTTTTATAACGCTTAAATCAACATCTCTTCTCACAGTTCTAGATGGTGGTAAGTACTCACCCTCTTGATCAGGTACATTATCCTTACCGGGTATTTCAAATAAGTTTGCCGGGGCCTTTAGTGTTATCGTTTTGTTTCGATGTTCTTCAGACTCTCTTCGGAGGGTTTCGTTGACCATTTCTTCTTTCTTTTTATTAAAATCGTCTTCGCGTTCGTCAACCTCTTTTGATAAGTCTTTTATCGAAGTTCTAAGTGTTTTTTCATAGGCAGAATTGCAATGAATTAGAATCATGGCAACTTCTTTCTCGTATCCCTCATCCATCAGCTCCTTCAATCGATTTTCATATACGTCTACGTTCTGTAATTTTTTCATTTCTTCAAATTTTCTACCATATTCACCCAATTGTAATTCCGCATCTTTCTCAAGCTGAAGTCGTTTCTGACGACTGACAACTTCATCTGCCAAAAGTCTATTTCTTATTTGAGTTTCATCAGTTTCCTTTCCTTCACTTATCCTTTGTGATAATTTATAAATATAAACTCCAACACAAAGTAACATCAACGCCAATGCCGATAAGATTCCAATTAATATTATAACTATTAAACCTGAACTTGATGAAGTTTCACTCGGATTGTACTCAGCTGGTGGTGTTTGAGTTGATCCAGACACGACTGGGACATTAGTAGCAGGCGGGGCAACAGTGAGTATCTCGATAACTGCTATTGCCACCACACTCATTTTTTTTTTTTTTTGATACTGTTTTGTTGTCCCTTCCTCTCCCCCCCCTGACTTTGATAAGAAAAAGCATGATAATGGTATTCTCATTCACATGAATAGAAAAACAACATCAAAAAAAGAAGAAAAAAAAAGGGTAAATTGAACTATGTGTATCAAATACTGTAAAGATGTCTACACATTAACGAATACTAAGAGAATAATAATAATAATAAAACAAACAAAACAATTCTATACGCAACATTCACTGCTGTTGTAACTTCGGTTTTCACTGTCGTCTGCTGAGACATTGCTTTGATTTCTTACTGCTGGACTTCGATGAGATGATGATGATGATGAAAACGAATTTCTAGATGAATCCCTACAGACTGGAGACACTAAACAACAAACACATAAAACAGCTGAGATCACAGCTGTGGTATTTTCTGTTTGTTGTTCAGAGTGAGCTGTTTGTCTGTTTCTTTCAAGAAGTACAACCTTCTTCTGTAAAGCTGAGTTACTAGCTTGCAACTTTAATATCTTCCTTCGTAAAACGTCTTCTCCCACAGCAAGAAGTGGTCTTCGTTTTTTTTTATTTGATCCCATGGGAGGGAGTCGAACCTTAGCTGATCTTGATTGCAAACGACCGCCTCTTTTTTTTGCAAATGGATTTCGTACCAGAGAGACTTCTGCTTGCTGTTGTCCAAGCTTACTGGGAGCGCTGACATGAGCTGCGACAAGTGTATCTGAAAGAGGAATGCAAACTACTCCAGAACGTTGAGCATCAACTTCATCTTGATTAATATATTTTATTCTAAGAGGTGGTTTTTTTCTCACAGCCGTACTACTAGGTGAGAATGCCGGTAGAGGTAATTTCTTAATCTTGGAAACACAATGAGGAGGATAATCACTCTCTATTTCTGGGGTCTTTGTTGGAGGAGCCCATGTCCCTGATTTTGAACCAACCGGACCAAGAGAAGGAGTTCCAATGTGCTTGGTTATTTCATCACAAGAAGCGGTTAGTAACTCTGGATATAATCGAAAGAAGACATCTCCTGATGGTCTTGGATCTTTTTTATAATATAAGTAATCTAATTCAGTTTGATTCCCATCACTCTTTTCACGAGGTCTTCTCGCAGATGACGGCGCTCCACTGCCAGGTGGTCTCGGAACTTTTTTAGTATCAGAGAGATACAATCGTTCTGTTGGAGAATAATTTCTTTTCGGATCTGAATTTTTTTGACCAGACGGTGATTTTGTTTTTTCACTGATGGAACAGTCGCTCTTTGAATCATCAACGTGGTTGATTGGACTTTCCTCAACTATAATCGATACATCATCGTCTTCATTGATAGTCTGATTGATTTCACTCTCTGTCATCGCAGTGGTAGACTGCAAAGGCTGTTCAGTATCAATCGATTTTTGTTTTTCTCGTTTTGACTTTCTTCTTGATTTTTTGTCCGACCGAGTCGATGATTTTCTTCGTTTCATAATTGGTTCATCTGGTTGTTGAGAAGCTGACTCAGCCATAGCTGAGTTAGTCTGTTCCAACACTTCTCCGTTTGATTTTCGAATCGATTTCTTACTATTCTTCCGAACGACAGATTTTTTTCGAGAACCATCACTGGCTCTTCTATTCCCTCCACACGAATGTTTTTTCTTCTTTTTTTGCATTAAAAAAATTTCACCTTCGCCGCAATTATCACTCAGATTTGTTTTATTTTCTTCTTCTTTGGGTTCTGATCCTATTATATTATCAACATCGTCGGGATTGTTAAGGGGCAGAATTAAATCTGATGATTGTTTAGTATCCTTCACTTGACTAAAACAATCTTCCTGTTGTCCGAAATCAACCTCGCTTTTATTCGATGATGGCGTCTCCTGACTTACACAATGAGTAGAACGATCATTATGATCAGAGTTACTACCAACTTCATTATCTTCTACGGGTGAAGACGCTGGTTGTTCTTCTACTGGAAGTGATTTGTTACTGGTAGGTGATATCTGAGTTGGTAGTGACGGTATACGATCTCTTTCTGGTGATTGATCATCTTGTTGGGAAGATACAATTAGCTCATCTCTCTCTTCTAATAGATTTGATTTGGATTCACTGATGGGTGATAACACTGATTGCTGTTTATCAGTTTCAGATTTTATTTCTGTTGGTTCTGAAGAGGGTTGTCTTTCATCATGCTGACTAACTGACGAGCAAGTTTGATCATCGAGTTGAGGTGGAGGTGGTGATGATGATGGCAGATCACTCAAGGGTTGCTTTTTATCATTTTCAGATTCAGATTTTATTTCTGTCGGTTCTGAAGAGGGTTGCATCTCATCATGCTGACTAACTGACGAGCAACTCTGATCATCGAGTTGAGGTGGAGGTGGTGGTGATTGCATATCACTCAAGGGTAGTTTCTTATCACTTTCAGATTCAGATTTTACTTCTGTCAGGTCATCATCAGATGATTGCTTCTCATTATGTTGATCGGTTTCCACTACAGTCTTTCTCACAACCGCATCAGGCAACTCAACAAGCGGTTGCTTCACTCTAAGGACCTCACTACGTACATCGCTGTACTCCGAATAGTCTGATTGAGACATGACTGAAGGACTCATAGCACCTTTAGTACGAGGGACGTCACTTTCACCGCCTTGAGTGTAACTTTCAGTAGTAGTGTCAGCAGCTGATTTCATTTGATAATAAGAACTTCCATCAGAGCTGTAGTCCTCCGATTCGTTTATCATGTTCACACTACCTGTTAAGAAATATTAGTTTAGTATAAAAAAAAGTACACTAAATTGATTTGTTTGTGCACGAAACCGTGAACCGACTTAAACTGATAAAGCTAAAGGAGGTTTACGTGTGCTGCCAACATTCTTTTTCGTTCTTACAATACTTGTTAAATGCAAAAAAAAAAAAACTAAAAAATTCTGTTCCATAATACACTCTTAGGCTTTCATCAGTAATCGTTTATCATATTCACAGACCTGTTAAGAATATATAAAAGATAAATTATTAGATAGTTTTACAATAGTGAACAATAGCGTTCTTTTTTCTTTTTTTTGCGCCGACGAAGTCGGAGAAGAAACTATTCAGATTAAGAGCCGTTATTTATTATTGTCATGTTATCTATTTCCCTGTGCGCCAGTAAAACTAGCTGCGATCAACAAAATATATAAAGGCTTATCTGAGTGGTTTTTTTTTTTTTTGTTACTCATTGATTGACCTGTGGAATAAAAATAAAAAAAACTGAATAAACAACGAAAACCCTTTTTTTATTTCATAATTTCAACTTCTGAAAATAAAATTTCACTTTTTTTTATATATTTATATACACCAATGATTACACACCAGAGCCCCAGCTGAGGGAGCCGCACTATTTTTTCATTCCTTTTTTTTTTTTTTATAAAAAAACATTTTTATTTTCTTTTTTGAGACAGGTGGACAAACGGTCAACGGAAAGAGAGAACAAAATAATTTTTTTTTTTTTTAAAAATTTCAGCACAACATAAACCACGCAGATGACTTTTTAAAATTTAGTTTAACTGTTCTGACGATTACTTACACCTATTTTGAGTGATAGGATAGGTTTTTCACTCTCGTCTTTAATTTTACTATTTTGTTGGTATATACTTCTTTGGTTTCTTGTGTTTTATGGTATCACTCAGTCTGATCATAGTTCTTGATATTTATTTTATTTTTTTTCATCTTTTTTCAACTTGGATGGCTGGGACTCACCCCAATACTACGGTTTCAACGAGTTGTATTTCTAACCTCACACGTGAGGCTACAATGGAATATTTTCCATCACTTTTTTTTTAGGGTACAACCCGCATCACTCGGTAGCAATATTTCGTCTGATCGACACCACAAAAAAAAAATTATAATTTTTTTTTTTTTTTTCACTTCCTTCTCTTCTATCTCCAGCTCAACTGCATCTTCATAACAAAAACAACCTGCGGAATAAAAAATAAAAACTAAATAAAACAACAACTCCCCTACACTTCCTGGGAGTAGAATTCTCTTTCGGTAACAGGCATCCTCCTAAACAGCCTTTAGAGAGTATTTAGATGGTAGCTTGATCATAGTTCTTGATATTCATTTTTACGATGTCTCTTACTAATGTCCTAATGGACACATTCTTCTTCTTTATCCCTTGTACTTTGTAAGGGTTCCTTCAGTCATTCGGCATTCTCTTATTTTGCCGTAACCTCCCACGGAATCAAAAAAAAACTATTCATGAATAGTCTTAACTGAATAACCGTCGAGCAACACACAGAGTCATGCTTATCGTATCAACCAGAAGCTCCCCCCAACAGGCATCCTGATCGCAAACTTAATATGTTCACTTCTGTTTTTCACAATATTCCTCATGTGTCTCTGACCAACGTCCTAATGGATTTTGTATCCAGCTTTTTTGACGAGCGACTTGAACGTCATTCGGCATTCTCTTTATTGCTGTAATCACCCATCAAGTATTAACCGGGGATGTAGTTACTTATTTGATTGTGTTTCTTGTGATTTATATCGACACACTGTGAGATTTAACTATTTAGGTTTCGAGAGTAATCCATATACACCTCTTCACCTCTATTCTCTCATCATCAGTTATGGTGTAGAAGTAAGTCAGTCAACGCAAAGGAGAAAGTTGATACTGTTTTTTTTTTTTTTTTGCACACTGAAAAGAAATAAATAAATAAATAAAAGAAGGTGGTCTTGAATTGTCAGCAGCCAGCTAACAGTCGGGCATCTCTTCAGAATTGTTCAAATGTTGAATAGACTTAACCCACTTTCATAAGTAATGTCTTTTATTGGAACCCTGAGCCAAATACTTGACTGAATCACAACGGTAATAAATGGAATTCAGACAGCAGCAATACAATTGATCAGTTTTAGTTCTTTCATTCCCTGGATGAAGATCCGAGGTCTGAACCCGATAGACATGTGTTTGATTTAGAAGATATTCCTCTCTCACCATTCTGTTATCATTGGAGTTTGGATTGCGGTTATTTCTGATGTGTGATCTAATACTAATTCGTATTCTTCCGAACGTAGTTTTCCAGTTGCGCATTTCACAAATTCACGTGACAAAGTTTCGTATGATCGTTCATTACGTCGACGCTTTGTTTGTTCTTCAAACTCCTCCTGTGCGATTCGTTTCATTTTATAATGGTGGCTAATTGAATCCCTTCCTAGATCAGTTGAGATTTCAAGTATACCGGGCAGCTCTTTAATCTGTGCCTCAGCTTTAGCTATGCTCCCCGTCAGCTGGTCCATCCTACAAGTCTGTTCTTCGACAGTGATTCCAGTATAACTGTCTTTCCTGCAGTATACTTTAACCACTTCAGCCTGTAATTCTTTAATCTCTTGTTTCAACTCTTTAATTTCGTGTCTCAACTCTTGTTTTAATTCTTGTTTCAATTCCAATTCTTTAATCTGTGCCTCAGCTTTAGCTATGCCATCTGTCAGTTGTTCCATCCGGCACGTCTGTTCTTCAACAGTGATCTCAATATAACTGTCTTTCTTGCAGTATACTTTAACCAACTCCTCCTGTAATTCTTCAATCTCTTGTTTCAACTCTGTTCTCCACATTAAAATACAAAAACTAACTAAAACTGAAAAAAAAAATAATAATAAGAAATGCATTACAATGTTAAAAAAGACCAACAGCTATAATGACCCCATATGTGTGTTGTAGAAAAAATGGAGATTCAGGGGTGATTTGATACTGCGTCCTTAAGCTCAAAAGGAACAACAATTTCTCCGACAATCTTGACTGTCAGCGGCAGCGTAGTAAATGACTGCAAATAAATAAATAATACCACTGGAGGCCACGTGAACATAGTTGAGCGCCACTTGCCTATGTTACCGTAACAGCTTTTTCGGAGGGACTTAGATAAATAAATCAAAGTCTCCTTTTTTTGACAAAACAATAAAATTTCGTACCCATTATTTTGTGGTTCTTGTAGTGGTGTAAGGGATTTTAAAAAAAAAAAAACAACTACGAAGCAACACGTTGAATAAATCCCCTATAAATCACTGTAGTCGGTGCTGTAAGGACCCTGGAAAATGAAATGAAAATTTTTAAATTCTTGTTTAACCTTGCACAACCCGCCCCAGAATTTGATAATGTAAACAAAACATCTGTAAAGACGCTCACATATTCATATTAAACAGGTACTCAAATAAAAAAAAGCAACAAAAAGGATCGATTCAGCAAGTTATTATGAACACATACAAATTTCGTCGGAGGAAGTTCTCATGCAGGCATGAGAGCCATACGTCAACAAAACACTCAGCCAAAAAAATCTCAGTAAACCCGTGAGGGGGGTTAACTGTTTTGATTAGGTTCATACGAATATAAATCTCTTTGTATTGTATCAGAACTCAATAATAAAAAAAAAAAAAAAAAAACTCATGACACAAGTGACTAAAATGTTAATACAAATGACGTACTTGCTCTACATTATAATCAATAGTACTCAGTAAACCCGTGAGGGGGGTAAACTGTTCGAGTTTGTACGCAAAATACAAATGTATTGTATCATAAACAACATAACGATAATTTAACATTAGTTCTGAGATACAGTTTGACTAGTTGGCGATGCGAAACTTAGCCTTATTTCTATACAAGAAGAAAAAAAAAAAAAAAAAAAACTATCGAAAATGAAGACGTGGGCGTAACGCATGGTGTCTCCTGGGAACTAATTGGCGGATGTCCCTCGTAAGCCCGTCGTACGATATTCTATATTCATCACAAAGCCTGTCTTTTTCCCTGCATGAAGCTTCCGACAGTTCAAGTTGTCGAGTTTGCTTTGTTAATTCTTCTTTCAGATTTATATTCTTTTTAGTCATAAAGTCAGTATCGCACATGAATTCAGCGTTTAGATGGACTGAACTATGCCAACAGTCTTCAAGCTTGTTGATGTAGTCGTTAACGTGAACTAAGGCACAGTTGGTATTTACTGAATTTATATTTTTTGAATTAGGCAAAGTTTCAGATCCCTGCTGAAGTTTTCTTATAAATAACTTTCCAGATCTAGCAACCCTAAAGATTCGTTGTCGATCACTATGAGGTTTTTCAGTTTCTATTTTAAAATCGGTTGGCATTTCTTTTGGAACGAATTTTCGGCAACATTTTAACAACCTGTTGTCAAACTGCCATCTCAAAGGGGTTGATGGATAGTAGTGCAGTATAAAAGAAAATATTTCTAATGTTGCTGCAACGGATGCCTCATCAATGTCATTGAATGACGTCTGTCCATCATCTTTATCAAAAAACTGGATTACACCACAGCGTTTACTCTCATTAAGAACTGTTAAAGGAAAACAAAGCATATTTTTAGAACTACATTTCGCAAGTGAAGTTGATGAGTCGATTGAAACTGGAACGTCGACGTTAACGGCAATCCCCGATTCGAGAACATGTTGAGACCAGTAGTCATCAGAATTTAATTTTCTGAGAGAAGGAATTCCAATACCCGTGCTAACAATTGCCTTGAGATTAACAGAATCAACCTTAAGGTAGCAGACTGCTTTTCTTGCTCTAAGTTTATAAGCCACACCTTCCAACAACATATGTAATGAAGATACCAATATCGACGGTAACGAACTGGCTACCGACAATGACGTAGAAGACTCCTGTCGAGTGTAAATACCTCTCTGATACCTATTCCGCAACCGATCTTTTCGAGGACTGGGGGCTACAGGTTCTACTATGTTACTAAAACGTTCTTCTTTTGAAGGAGCACATTTCATCTTCTTTCTCAAGATCTCAATCTCACTATCAATCATATCTGCCCAGACATGTAGTGTAACGGCATCGACTGACTCAGATGTTCTCATGGCTTCTAACACATCCTCGATTGTCATTTATTTTTCTTCATTAACTTCGATTAGAAAATGAAAGTTGTTAAGATTTTTTTGTCAAAAACAACTAACCAATAATGGGGGATACTACCTCAGAGTCAGAGAATGACAAAAAAAAAAAAAAAAAAAAAAAAAAAAACCCATTACGATTAGTAGAATAGAAGTAGGATTTCCCACAGGAGGAAAGGAGGAAAAAAAAAGAACGAAAAAAAAATATTTTTTTGTCGTTTCTCCA
This sequence comes from Flectonema sp. DT1601, assembly GCA_964019425.1. Taxonomy (NCBI): domain Eukaryota; phylum Euglenozoa; class Diplonemea; order Diplonemida; family Diplonemidae; genus Flectonema; species Flectonema sp. DT1601. The sequence continues at coordinate 301,663 of OZ025805.1, read as the reverse complement.
GAACACGTATAGTAATATTTCACTGACGGTACCTATTGACATGCAGACACAGTCGTGTTTTCTAACAAAACTAAAAACCACAATACATTTCTCTTTTCCGTCGTTGGGTAATTCACTTTCCATTACTGGATGCACCTGATAAAGAAATATGGTTTATAATTAAGAGTTCAGATTAAACAAGTCAGAAATCCACAACAAAGAAGTATCTGAACAGTTCTGGGAAAGTGGGAAGGGTGGGTTGCTTGGTTAGATTCATTTCTTCGTAAACGACGCAACAGGAAAGTTGAATTGATTTTCGACACTGAAAGGAAAACTAAAATAACAAAATCTAATCATTTAGGCTACCATCTTCAATGGTCGACATGGCATGAGTGTGACCTTTTTTATAATATTCTCGCGGATTTGGAGATTTTCTTTCAAACTCGCGAGTTCTTTCACAAGTAATATTTCCCTGCCACAGAAAGACTTTTAGGGTCAAATAATTAATAAAACAAAAATAACAAAAAGCAAAATTTTAAGAATCAATTCACCACTTTATCCTGAATGATCAATCGCTGCTTTCACAGACTCCTCAAAGAGAGCGCTATTACTTTCAGGAAGCTGGACAGATTCAAGAGCGTAGCATTTACTGAGAAAGAGATCACCAATAGTGGTGACACTACTAAGACCTGAAAAGTCAAGAGAAGTGATTTTTTCACAGGAAAACAGGAAATAATCACCAATAGTGGCGACACTACCAAGACCTGAAAGGTCAAGAGAAGTGATTTTTTCACAGGAAAACAAGAAACCTTCACCAATAGTGGTGACACTACTAAGACTTAAAAGGTCAAGAGAAGTGATTTGTGAACAGAAAGACAGGAAATAATCACCAATAGTGGTGACACAACTAAGACCTGAAAGATCAAGAAAAGTAATCCTTGAACAATTATATAAGAATCTATCTCCAATAGTGGTGACACTACTAAGACCTGAAAGGTCAAGAGAAGTAATTCGTGAACAACGAAACAAGAATCTATCTCCAATAGTAGTAACTAGTGAGATGTCTGTGTTGTTGGAATCGGAATTGCGGAAAGCAACCTGTTTGGCATCTGAAGGAAGAAGGTCACGATCAACAGTGAGGCAACCATCTTCTGTGAATGTCGGAGTGTCCAGACATAAGTACTCCGTAATGTGGTCTCTCATCCAAAGAAGCAGCTTCTCCCGTTTTGCATCATCAACAAACCAGCTTTTACCGAATATCCTAAGCTGCTTCTTCCACATTTCAAACTCGCTGTTTGCAACCACTCCATGATCTGCCAGCCGATCAGTTTCGCAAAGGGTATCACCAGCAAACGAGAGTTCAACTTCATCTGGATCCACATCCCACTCCTCAGCCGCCGCCGTTAACACGTCGTTCACAACTGAATCAGCACCAGCCGTCACTGTCACTGCGGGGAGTCCCCAATCAGGACAAGTCACGAAAACTTGCATTGTTTGTTAGTTTTTTGAATTACTATTTGCTGTGGGGTGTTAATATATGGCTGCTGTGTAAAGAATGTGTGGATGTTGTGTTCCAAACGCCAGGCGGCAACAATTATATAAATACGATCCCTACATTGAATCATGTCTGGGTATCGAATACTACGAAGAATGAGACATGTTGTTAGATTCCTATAAAGGGACTTGAATACTGTTTTACAAGGCAAAGAAGAAGTTCACAAATGTATTCCCCGGACAACGTCGAGGCTTTCAAATGAGAGTGGTACTTCCATAATGGCTGTGAGAATTAATAAAGTTATTATTTAACAACCAACAGTTTTCCATCCAACTTCTTATAAAACAATTTAATTCACTTTCCAGAACACAGTCAAACGTAGCACAGAAATAAGAAAAAAGTGTTGAGTGTTTGGGGAAAAGGGATGGATGTTGCTCGTCGTTGTTCCGTTTTTGTTGTTTTATTTTAAAAAAACAAAACAAAAGAGAACAAACAACCACGCCACTGGTATTGGTTGGCAGTATTTAATTTCTCTTCGCTTTCCGTTGTTCTTTTTTTTTTCTTTGGACAAACTGGCCCTTTACCACAAAACGGTCTGTTTATTACGAAATCTAAAATAGCTGTAAGGTGCTACCCAAACTTTAAAACGGGACGCATCGAGACCCCCTTTTTGTTCTCTTTTACTGTTCTACTGTTTTGGATGCCAAAAGTTTTGTCCATCAGTTCCTTTTTTTGGGAAAACCTCTAATTCTACGCAAATGTTACTGAAATGTCCGATCTCAACATGAAAGTTTCCAAAATGGACATTCGAAGTCGAAAAAGAGAAACAACTTGTCCGAAGATACTAACAAAATAAAAAAAAACAATTACACTAAAGGCAAGAAATGTTCTTCATCTACCAAAAGGGGATTTCACCGCAGGAGGAGACTTAACCGAGATAGAAATTTAGAAAGCTTTGATTCTGACCAGTCAGGATTGATCAGTGCATCTACTATAGAAAGGTCGTCTATAACAATATTTAAGTCGGTAGTTTTATATGAAATATCAATAACTTCCATAACATGGTTCTTCACATCAGAGCGCAGAAGTGAGAAACTTGTCTTCCTTTCGATCTGCGCGACTAGTTTCTTCCTCACAAAAACACCCTGAAGCGGAAACTTGAACAATAACAGATTGTCAGATAACTCAATAAGATGACTATTAAGATTGTTAATAGCCTTCTTGAGGTGTTATCTGAAATATATTTCTCCTTTTTATAATATTCTCGCGGATTTGGAGATTTTCTTTCAAACTCGCGAGTTCTTCCACAAGTAATATTTCCCTGCCACAGAAAGATTTTTAGGGTCAAATAATTAATAAAACAAAAATAACAAAAAGCAAAAATTTAAGAATCAATTCACCACTTTATCCTGAATGATCAATCGCTGCTTTCACAGACTCCTCAAAGAGAGCGCTATTACTTTCAGGAAGCTGGACAGATTCAAGAGCGATGCATTTACTGAGAAAGCAATCACCAATAGTGGTGACACTACTAAGACCTGAAAAGTCAAGAGAAGTAATATGTTTACAGGAATACAGGAAACCTTCACCAATAGTGGTGACACTACTAAGACACGAGAGGTCAAGAGAGGTGATTTGTTCACAGGAATATAAGAAAGTATCACCAATAGTGGTGACACTACTAAGACCTGAAAAGTCAAGAGAAGTGATTTCTGAATAAGACAAGAAGTGTTCTTTAATAGCGGTGACACTACTAAGACCAGAAAGGTCAAGAGAAGTGATTTTTACACAGAAGTATAAGAAATAATCACCAATAGTGGTGACACTACTAAGACCTGAAAGGTCAAGAGAAGTGATTTGCTCACAGGAGTATAAGAAACGATCATCAATAGTAGTGACACTACTAAGACCTGAAAAGTCAATAGTAGTAATTTGCTCACAGGAGTATAAGAAATAATCACCAATAGTGGTGACACTACTAAGACCTGAAAAGTCAATAGTAGTAATTTGCTCACAGGAGTATAAGAAATTATCACCAATAGTAGTGACACTACTAAGACCAGAAAGGTCAAGAGAAGTGATTTGTGAACAGAAAGACAAGAAATAATCACCAATAGTGGTGACACTACTAAGACCTGAAAAGTCAATAGTAGTAATTTGCTCACAGGAGTATAAGAAATTATCACCAATAGTAGTGACACTATTAAGACCAGAAAGGTCAAGAGAAGTGATTTTTACACAGAAGTATAAGAAATTATCACCAATAGTGGTGACACTACTAAGACCGGAAAGGTCAAGAGAAGTGATTCGTGAACAGAAAGACAAGAAATAATCACCAATAGTAGTGACACTACTAAGACCGGAAAGGTCAAGAGAAGTGATTTTTACACAGGAGTATAAGAAACGATCATCAATAGTAGTGACACTACTAAGACCTGAAAAGTCAATAGTAGTAATTTGCTCACAGGAGTATAAGAAATTATCACCAATAGTAGTGACACGACTAAGACCTGCAAGGTCAAGAGAAGTGATTTGTTCACAGGAATACAAGAAACCTTCTCCAATTGCGGTGACACTACTAAGACCTGAAAGGTCAAGAGAAGTGATTTGTTCACTGGAAAGCAAGAAATAATCACCAATAGTGGTGACACTACTAAGACCTGAAAAGTCAAGAGAAGTGATTTTTGAATAAAACAAGAAGTGTTTTTTAATAGCGGTGACACTACTAAGACCTGAAAGGTTAAGAGAAGTAATTTGTGAACAGCGAGACAAGAACTCATCTCCGATAGCGGTGACACTACTAAGACGTGAAAGGTTAAGAGAAGTAATTTGTGAACAGCGAGACAAGAACTCATCTCCGATAGTGGTGACACTACTAAGACCTGAAAGGTCAAGAGAAGTGATTTGTTCACAGGAAAGCAAGAAATAATCACCAATAGTGGTGACACTACTAAGACCTGAAAAGTCAAGAGAAGTGATATTTGAATAAAACAAGAAGTGTTTTTTAATAGCGGTGACACTACTAAGACCTGAAAGGTTAAGAGAAGTAATTTGTGAACAGCGAGACAAGAACTCATCTCCGATAGTGGTGACACTACCAAGACCTGAAAGGTCGATAGTAGTGATATGTGAACAACGAAACAAGAACTTATCAGCTATAGTGGTGACTCGTGAGATGTCTGTGCTGTTGGAATTTGAATTGCGGAAAGCAATCTGTTTGGCATTTGAAGGAAGCAGCCTACTGTCAACAGTGAGGCAACCATCTTTTGTGAATGTCGGAGTGTCCAGACGTAAGTACTCCGTAATGTGGTCTCTCATCCAAAGAAGCAGCTTCTCCCGTTTTGCATCATCAACAAACCAGCTTTTACCGAATATCCTAAGCTGCTTCTTCCACATTTCCAACTCGCTGTCTGCAACCACTCCATGATCTGCCAGCCGATCAGTTTCGCAAAGGGTATCACCAGCAAACGAGAGTTCAACTTCATCCGGATCCACATCCCACTCCTCAGCCGCCGCCGTCAACACGTCGTTCACAACTGAATCAGCACCAGCCGTCACTGTCACTGCGGGGAGTCCCCAATCAGGACAAGTCACGAAAACTTGCATTGTTTGTTAGTTTTTTGAATTACTATTTGCTGTGGGGTGTTAATATATGGCTGCTGTGTAAAGAATGTGTGGATGTTGTGTTCCAAACGCCAGGCGGCAACAATTATATAAATACGATCCCTACATTGAATCATGTCTGGGTATCGAATACTACGAAGAATGAGACATGTTGTTAGATTCCTATAAAGGGACTTGAATACTGTTTTACAAGGCAAAGAAGAAGTTCACAAATGTATTCCCCGGACAACGTCGAGGCTTTCAAATGAGAGTGGTACTTCCATAATGGCTGTGAGAATTAATAAAGTTATTATTTAACAACCAACAGTTTTCCATCCAACTTCTTATAAAACAATTTAATTCACTTTCCAGAACACAGTCAAACGTAGCACAGAAATAAGAAAAAAGTGTTGAGTGTTTGGGGAAAAGGGATGGATGTTGCTCGTCGTTGTTCCGTTTTTGTTGTTTTATTTTAAAAAAACAAAACAAAAGAGAACAAACAACCACGCCACTGGTATTGGTTGGCAGTATTTAATTTCTCTTCGCTTTCCGTTGTTCTTTTTTTTTTCTTTGGACAAACTGGCCCTTTACCACAAAACGGTCTGTTTATTACGAAATCTAAAATAGCTGTAAGGTGCTACCCAAACTTTAAAACGGGACGCATCGAGACCCCCTTTTTGTTCTTTTTTACTGTTCTACTGTTTTGGATGCCAAAAGTTTTGTCCATCAGTTCCTTTTTTTGGGAAAACCTCTAATTCCACGCAAATGTTACTGAAATGTCCGGTCTCAACATGAAAGTTTCCAAAACGGACATTCGAAGTCGAAAAAGAGAAACAACTTGTCCGAAGATGATCAAAATACAACTATTACGAGTAGCTGATGAGATTAATACTGAAAATAATGTCGTAGTTGCTAACAACATAGTCTGCCTCGTGTAAGATCATTTTATTACGAGTAGCTGATGGGATTCCACTGTGGTAGTCCAGTATTTTCATTCAGCTTACAATTGTTACAAACCCTATTTTGGATTAATCTCTCTGTCAATCATCCAGTCAATAGCGTGATGTTGATAACCTGTCGGGGTACATTCTAAAGTAATATTATATTTTGGTTGATAGTCCAGACTAACATCACAAACACACAGAGCTAAAGTAGTTGAGATGTGTTGCTTAAGTCCGTCAGAATCGTCAATAGTCGCATTAGAGACGTCATTAGTTCTGAATAGCGATTGTTTTCTATTTGGAGACCACGTTAAAAGATCAAGTCTCCAATCCCTGTTTGAGTCAAGGTGAGAAGTATTACAGCTCGCACACTCATCACAACTCGTTGATCCAATTCGAGAACCTGCTCCACTTCTATTTATGAATTTGTGTGCTGTCGGAGATCTCAAACACCAGTCTGTTTTGTTTTTTCTTGTTTTCTTTCTCTTTTTTTTTGCATCGCAGATAACTAACGGGGGGGGCCGAAGTGAAAAAAAAAAAAAAAAGAAATATCTTATGCAAACCTTTTATGATTATCCGAGCAGTGGAGACAAACCATACACAAGTGTGAGGCAGTGGAGTAATGTACTGGACAACTACGATGAGCTATTTGAGACAAGCTGCAAACAACACATGACACTGTTTTGTCCACTTCCATCGAAGTCGTCGGGATCGGGACCGACGCGAGGAGGCAGCTGTCGTGATCCCAAGTGATTCCTGAACAACAAGACAAAAGTTATTTCCAATGGTAGTGACACTACTGCACCGCCCATAAGAGCAGACAGTATCTGAGACAGCTGACAACTCAAATCATCGTCAAAGAGAGGGAGAACACACCACATTAGATCAGAAAATAAGAAATAAAGTAATGATAGGAAAGAAAAACGATACTAACAAAATAAAATAAAACAAATACACTAAAGGCAAGAAATGTTCTTCATCTACCCCAAGGGGATTTCACCGCAGGAGGAGACTTAACCGAGAAAGAAATTTAGAAAGCTTTGATTCTGACCAGTCAGGATTGATCAGTGCATCTACTATAGAAAGGTCGTCTATAACAATATTTAAGTCGGTAGTTTTATATGAAATATCAATAACTTCCATAACATGGTTCTTCACATCAGAGCGCAGAAGTGAGAAACTTGTCTTCCTTTCGATCTGCGCGATTAGTTTCTTCCTCACAAAAACACCCTGAAGCGGAAACTTGAACAATAACAGATTGTCAGATAACTCAATAAGATGACTATTAAGATTGTTAATAGCCTTCTTGAGGTGTTATCTGAAATATATTTCTCCTTTTTATAATATTCTCGCGGATTTGGAGATTTTCTTTCAAACTCGCGAGTTCTTCCACAAGTAATATTTCCCTGCCACAGAAAGATTTTTAGGGTCAAATAATTAATAAAACAAAAATAACAAAAAGCAAAAATTTAAGAATCAATTCACCACTTTATCCTGAATGATCAATCGCTGCTTTCACAGACTCCTCAAAGAGAACGCTATTACTTTCAGGCAGCTGGACAGATTCAAGAGCGTAGCATTTACTGAGAAAGCAATCACCAATAGTGGTGACACTACTAAGACCTGAAAAGTCAAGAGAAGTGATTTTTTCACAGGAAAACAGGAAATAATCACCAATAGTGGTGACACTACCAAGACCTGAAAGGTCAAGAGAAGTGATTTTTTCACAGGAAAACAAGAAACCTTCACCAATAGTAGTGACACTACTAAGACTTAAAAGGTCAAGAGAAGTGATTTGTGAACAGAAAGACAGGAAATAATCACCAATAGTGGTGACACTACTAAGACCTGAAAGGTCAAGAGAAGTGACTTGTGAACAACGAAACAAGAAACTATCTCCAATAGTGGTGGCACTGCAAAGACCGGAAAGGTTAAGAGAAGTGATTCGTAAACAGTGAGACAAGAAATAATTCCCAATAGTGGTGACACTACTAAGACCTGAAAGGTCAAGAGAAGTGATTCGTGAACAACGAAACAAGAACTTATCAGCTATAGTGGTGACTCGTGAGATGTCTATGCTGTTGGAATCGGAATTGCGGAAAGCAACCTGTTTGGCATCTGAAGGAAGCAGGTCACCGTCAACAGTGAGGCAACCATCTGCTGTGAATGTCGGAGTGTCCAGACGTAAGTACTCCGTAATGTGGTCTCTCATCCAAAGAAGCAGCTTCTCCCGTTTTGCATCATCAACAAACCAGTTTTTACCGAATACCCTAAACTGCTTCTTCCACATTTCAAACTCGCTGTTTGCAACCACTCCATGATCTGCCAGCCGATCAGTTTCGCAAAGGGTATCACCAGCAAACGAGAGTTCAACTTCATCTGGATCGACATCCCACTCCCCAGCCGCCGCCGTCAACACGTCGTTCACAACTGAATCAGCACCAGCCGTCACTGTCACTGCGGGGAGTCCCCAATCAGGACACGTCACAAAAACTTGCATTGTTTGTTAGTTTTTTGAGATGCTATTTGCTGTGGGGTGTTAATATATGGCTGCTGTGTAAAGAATGTGTGGATGTTGTGTTCCAAACGCCAGGCGGCAACAATTATATAAATACGATCCTTACATGTTGTCTGTGCCGCTGAAATGAGGAGGAAATGAATAATTCGCTTTCCATCACTTATATGCACCTGAGAAAGAAGAATGTTTTTAGGGTGAAATAATTAGTTATTATCATTAATTTTAGAACAGAAAAGTGAGAATAAGAAAAGTAGAGATTGATAAAAGAAAAGTATTCATTTCTGCAGTTTCCTAACATCAAAGGGTAATAGAATATGAAGTTTCAGGCCTTAATCTTATACTACTTGTCCCTTTTTAGGCCTTCATCAGTAAGTTCTAAGGGACTTCATTCCAGTTAATTAATAAATCGGATCCATCAATTGGTCTATTTCAAAAGAACTGATTTCCGGTCACAGAAAGATTTTTAGGGTGAAATAATTAGTTATTATCATTAATTTTAGAACAGAAAAGTGAGAATAAGAAAAGTAGAGATTGATAAAAGAAAAGTATTCATTGCTGCAGTTTCCTAACATCAAAGGGTAATAGAATATGAAGTTTCAGGCCTTAATCTTATACTACTTGTCCCTTTTTAGGCCTTCATCAGTAAGTTCTAAGGGACTTCATTCTATGTTGAAGTTGCTATCGTTCAAAGATAAAAATCCATCGGAGCTCGCCAGGATAGGGCTAGCAATGTTTATTTGCTTTTGCTCAATTTGAATTTTTGACGTCTGGTCGTTTCACTATTACAGTCGAGTTAATGGATGAGTCGTCATCCAATTTCCGTTTTACTTTATCTTCGCATACCATCAAAGGTCCTATATTCGCAGGTGTCATTGTAACATCCATATCAGTCTGAGCTTTTAATGGTATCATATGGAAACTATATTCTGTAGTTTGGTACATCTTGTCAAAAGGGTGAACTAATTAGTTATATAGTTAGTATTAATGTTTATCAGTCAAAAGAAGGGGAGAGGGCGGGAAAATTCAATCGAATGCAAAAGTTCGTTAGAATATGAGTTTATTATAAAAAAGTGCACTAAAATTAAAATAAAATATAACAAAGAAAAATTATAAAAACACAATTGTTCTGCTGTTCCATAATACACTTGTGGAATACGTAGTTTTCAGGAGCCTTAATCTCATACTACTTGTCCCTCGGCCTTCATCAGTAAGTTCTAAGGGACCTCATTCCATGTTGAAGTTGCTATCTTTCATACATGTCTAAGACGGCCGCCTCGTTGTCGCCCGTAACTTCTTCTGTGCCGGTGCTGTGATGGTTTGGCAAACAGATGATCTACTTTTTTCATCTGGCTCTTTTTCCATGGGTTCTGGTTGTAACCTTGCTTTTGTGTGCGCTGAGTTGCTGTTCCCTCGATGATGATACGAAGGTTCCCCGCACTCACGCTGCGAATTGCTGTATTAATTGCATTAAACGGTAGCTGTTTACCGCTTCGCTGTTCTACTAAAACACGTAGTCTTGCCGGTGTGCGTGATTTTCCAGAGAAGGAAGTCCCTTAAAGGCAGGACTTTAAAAAGCGCTGTCCGTAGCTCTTTGTTTGCATTGACTGGTGAATGGGAATGGGGGCGGGAAAAATGGGGTCTAGAAACGTTTTTTGATTGAAATCTTTAGTTATTGCTTTTTTGTTGTTGTTTTGGGAATCCCCAAAACTTTGAGTTTTCAACCCCTCCAGGTTTTTTTTTGCAAAGTTATACCCCTTTGCATTGGGTCTCGTCCTAAAATAGTTCGGGTGTCGCATGTGAAATATTATTTTGCCTAAAGCGGCGGCTTTTTCTCTTTAAAGGAAGAGAACTAAAAGTATTCGAAGAAACCTCGTTCTTACAGAAGTTTTTTGTAGGCGGGTATCGACTTCTACCCTCAGAGAGAGGGGGGTTATCTTAACACGATCAGAAACCACTTATCCGCTAGGCTCATAGCCTTTCGTGCCCTAAAAGCATACCTAACTTCGAACGGTAAAAAACGTAGGCTAAACGTTGTTCGTTGCTAGGTGGAGAGCAAGAAGGGGTCCAGGTTAAATCTTGCCCGTTGACTAAGTAGAGAGGAGAGATTAATTTAGAAAGAAAAGGAAAATAGTTTTAAAGGAGTAAAATAGAGAGATGAGCAGGGCCCGCTTCACATTACCTTACCGTGGTAAAAGATGTAAATAAAAGTAATAATCAAAATTGCGTTTCTAGGAAAACAAAAATGGGGATATAAAAGAAAAATAAATATCAAAATAATTCGTTGGAACAAATGTTAATGCAGAAAATGACTGAAATGGTCAGTCATGCTCCTCCTCGCCATATGTTAGCTTGGTGGAGTCTTTAGGTAGAATGCACCTTGCAGGGAAAGTGGTTACGAAGAACCGAAATACCCCGTCATATGCTGCTTCCTAGAAGCAGCTTGGCAACCTGCACTGGTAGACCCTAAGCGAGTCCCACATGGTAGTTACCGAAGTTAGAATATGAGTTTATTATAAAAAAAGTGCACTAAAATTAAAATAAAATATAAAAAAGAAAAATTATAAAAACACAATTGTTCTGCTGTTCCATAATACACTTGTGGAATACGTAGTTTTCAGGAGCCTTAATCTTATACTACTTGTCCCTCTTAGGCCTTCATCAGTAAGTTCTAAGGGACTTCATTCCAGTTAATTAATAAATCGGATCCATCAATTGGTCTATTTCAAAAGAACTGATTTCCGGTCACAGAAAGATTTTTAGGGTGAAATAATTAGTTATTATCATTAATTTTAGAACAGAAAAGTGAGAATAAGAAAAGTAGAGATTGATAAAAGAAAAGTATTCATTGCTGCAGTTTCTTAACATCAAAGGGTAATAGAATATGAAGTTTCAGGCCTTAATCTTATACTACTTGTCCCTTTTTAGGCCTTCATCAGTAAGTTCTAAGGGACTTCATTCTATGTTGAAGTTGCTATCGTTCAAAGATAAAAATCCATCGGAGCTCGCCAGGATAGGGCTAGCAATGTTTATTTGCTTTTGCTCAATTTGAATTTTTGACGTCTGGTCGTTTCACTATTACAGTCGAGTTAATGGATGAGTCGTCATCCAATTTCCGTTTTACTTTATCTTCGCATACCATCAAAGGTCCTATATTCGCAGGTGTCATTGTAACATCCATATCAGTCTGAGCTTTTAATGGTATCATATGGAAACTATATTCTGTAGTTCGGTACATCTTGTCAAAATGATCGAAAGGGAGTCTTAAATCTTTTGTGCCTTTAAGAATGTCTCGGTAAATAATTAGTTATATAGTTAGTATTAATGTTTATCAGTCAAAAGAAGGGGAGAGGGCGGGAAAATTCAATCGAATGTAATTAGTTATTATCATTAATTTTAGAACAGAAAAGTGAGAACAAGAAAAGTAGAAATTAGTAAAAGAAAAGTATTCATTTTTGCAGTTAAACTCCAATTAACAAAACAAAAATAACAAAAAACAAAACTTTAAGAATCAATTCACCGCTTTATCCAGAATTGATCAATCGCTGCTTTCACAGACTTCTCAATGAGAGCGCTATTACTTTCAGGCAGCTGGACAGATTCAAGAGCGTTGCATTCACTGAGAAAGCAATCTCCAATAGTGGTGACACTACTAAGACCTGAAAGGTCAAGAGAAGTGACTTTTTCACAGGAAAACAGGAAATAATCACCAATAGTGGTGACATTATTAGATCAGAAAATAAGAAATAAAGTAATGATAAGAAAGAGAAATGATACTAACAAAAAAATAAAATAAGACAATTACACTAAAGGAAAGAAACGTTCTTTATCTACCCCAAGGGGATTTCACCGCAGGAGGAGACTTAACCGAGAAAGAAATTTAGAAAGCTTTGATTCTGACCAGTCAGGATTGATCAGTGCATCTACTATAGAAAGGTCGTCTTCGACGGGACACCGGGAGAGAAGTGGGAACAGAGTCTGAAAAAGGGAATAATTGATATCGCGAAAGAATCACACTCGGATAACAACATTTTATATGAAAATAATCGGCAGAAGAAAATAAACTGTCGCGGGTACGCCACATATGGCAACAAAATGCCCCACAGGTGTTTCGAGATTCTTTACAAAAGTGAGTGAGGATACAAAAATACAAGTGACCCTTTAATCTTATTCGGGTTAATAAAAATGGGGTTAAACAATTACTTGCATGAGGCTTGGCGCTGCAAGTCAGAAATATGAAAACCTTTTTCACAAACAAACAAAACTCTATTCTCATTTTTTCAAAGTCACATCAGTACCCTAAGTAGGGAACCCGAAAGGTCAAGAGCAGCGATTTCGGAACAGTGAGACTACAATAATTATTAATAGTGGTGACACTACTAAGACCTGAAAAGTCAAGAGCAGTGATTTCTGAACAAGAATACAAGAAATTATCACCGATAGTAGTGACACTACTAAGATCTGAAAAGTCTACAGTAGTGATTTCTTCACAGGAAGACAAGAAATAATTCCCAATAGTGGTGACACTACCAAGACTTGAAAGGTCAAGAGACGTGATTTGTTCACAGGAAGACAAGAAATAATTCCCAATAGTGGTGACACTACCAAGACTTGAAAGGTCAAGAGACGTGATTTGTTCACAGGAAGACAAGAAATAATCACCAATAGTGGTGACACTACTAAGACCTGAAAGGTCAAGAGACGTGATTTGTTCACAGGAAGACAAGAAACAATCACCAATAGTGGTGACACTACTAAGACCTGAAAAGTCAAGAGAAGTAATTTTTGAATAAGACAAGAAGTGTTTTTTAATAGCGGTGACACTACTAAAACCTGAAAGGTCAATAGCAGTGCTTTGTGAATAAGACAAAAAGCCTTCTCCAATTGCGGTGACACTACTTAGACTTGAAAGGTCAAGAGAAGTGATTTGTTCACAGGAAGACAGGAAATTATCACCAATAGTGGTGACACTACTAAGACCTGAAAAGTCAAGAGAAGTGACTTTTGAATAAGACAAGAAGTGCTTTTTAATAGCGGTGACACTACTAAGACCTGAAAGGTCAAGAGAAGTGATTTGTTCACAGGAAGACAGGAAATAATCACCAATAGTGGTGACACTACCAAGACTTGAAAAGTCAAGAGACGTTATTTGTTTACAGGAAGACAGGAAATAAACACCAATAGTGGTGACACTACTAAGACCTACCGAAAAGTCAAGAGAAGTGATTTTTGAATAAGACAAGAAGTGTTTTTTAATAGCGGTGACACTACTAAGACCTGAAAGGTCAATAGCAGTGCTTGGTGAATAAGACAAAAAGCCTTCTCCAATTGCGGTGACACTACTTAGACTTGAAAGGTCAAGAGAAGTGATTTGTTCACAGGAAGACAGGAAAGTATCACCAATAGTGGTGACACTACCAAGATCCGAAAAGTTAAGAGACGTTATTTGTTTACAGGAAAGCAAGAAATAATCACCAATAGTGGTGACACTACTAAGACCTGAAAAGTCAAGAGAAGTGATTTTTGAATAAGACAAGAAGTGCTTTTTAATAGCGGTGACACTACTAAGACCTGAAAGGTCAAGAGAAGTGATTTGTTCACAGGAAGACAGGAAATAATCACCAATAGTGGTGACACTACTTAGACTTGAAAGGTCAAGAGAAGTGATTTGTTTACAGGAAGACAGGAAATAATCACCAATAGTGGTGACACTACTAAGACCTGAAAGGTCAAGAGAAGTGATTTGTTCACAGGAAGACAGGAAATAATCACCAATAGTGGTGACACTACTTAGACTTGAAAGGTCAAGAGAAGTGATTTGTTTACAGGAAGACAGGAAAGTATCACCAATAGTGGTGACACTACCAAGACCCGAAAAGTCAAGAGAAGTGATTTTTGAATAAGACAAGAAGTGTTTTTTAATAGCGGTGACACTACTAAGACCTGAAAGGTCAATAGCAGTGCTTGGTGAATAAGACAAAAAGCCTTCTCCAATTGCGGTGACACTACTTAGACTTGAAAGGTCAAGAGAAGTGATTTGTTCACAGGAAGACAGGAAAGTATCACCAATAGTGGTGACACTACCAAGACCTGAAAAGTCAATAGTAGTGATTTGTTCACAGGAAAGCAAGAAATAATCACCAATAGTGGTGACACTACTAAGACCTGAAAGGTTAAGAGAAGTAATTTGTGAACAGCGAGACAAGAACTCATCTCCGATAGTGGTGACACTACTAAGACTTGAAAGGTCAATAGTAGTAATTTGTGAACAACGAAACAAGAACTTATCAGCTATAGTGGTGACACTACTAAGACCTGAAAGGTCAAGAGAGATTTGTTCACAGGATAACAAGAAATATTTACCAATAGTGGTGACACTACTAAGACTTGAAAGGTCAAGAGAAGTGATTCGTTCACCGGAATTATTCAAGAAACTATCACCAATAGTGGTGACACTACTAAAACCTGAAAGGTCAAGAGAAGTAATTTGTCTACAGTAGCTCAAGAAATATTTCCCAATAGTGGTGACACTAGTAAGACCTGAAAGGTCAAGAGAAGTGATTTGTTCACAATGAATCAAGAAATTGTTACCAATAGCGGTGACACTACTAAGACCTGAAAAGTCAAGAGAAGTGATTTGTCTACAGTAATACAAGAAATGATTACCAATGGTGGTGACACTACCAAGACCTGAAAGGTCAAGAGAAGTAATTTGTTCACAGGAATATAAGAAACGATCATCAATAGTGGTGACACTACTAAGACCTGAAAAGTCAATAGTAGTAATTCGTGAACAATAAAAAGAGAATTCACTTCTTCTTGTACTATCATTGTAGATTGACAAGAATCCATCTTCGATAGTAGTAACCAGTGAGATGTCTGTGTTGTTGGAATCGGAATTGCGGAAAGCAACCTGTTTGGCATCTGAAGGAAGCAGCTTACCGTCAACATCGAGGCAACCATCTGCTGTGAATGTCGGAGTGTCCAGATATAAATACTCCGTAATGTGGTCTCTCATCCAAAGAAGCAGCTTCTCCCGTTTTGCATCATCAACAAACCAGCTTTTACCGAATATCCTAAACTGCTTCTTCCACATTTCCAACTCGCTGTTTGCAACCACTCCATGATCTGCCAGCCGATCAGTTTCGCAAAGGGTATCACCAGCAAATGAGAGTTCAACTTCATCCGGATCCACATCCCACTCCTCAGCCGCCGCCGTCAACACGTCGCTCACAACTGAATCAGCACCAGCCGTCACTGTCACTGCGGGGAGTCCCCAATCCAGACACGTCACGAAAACTTGCATTGTTTGTTAGTTTTTTGAGTTACTATTTGCTGTGGGGTGTTAATATATGGCTGCTGTGTAAAGAATGTGTGGATGTTGTGTTCCAAACGCCAGGCGGCAACAATTATATAAATACGATCCCTACATTGAATCATGTCTGGGTATCGAATACTACGAAGAATGCGACATGTTGTTAGATTCCTATGAAGGGATTTGAATACTGTTTTACAAGGCAAAGAAGAAGTTCACAAATGTATTCCCCGGACAACGTCGAGGCTTTCAAATGAGAGTGGTACTTCCATAATGGCTGTGAGAATTAATAAAGTTATTATTTAACAACCAACAGTTTTCCATCCAACTTCTTATAAAACAATTTAATTCACTTTCCAGAACACAGTCAAACGTAGCACAGAAATAAGAAAAAAGTGTTGAGTGTTTGGGGAAAAGGGATGGATGTTGCTCGTCGTTGTTCTGTTTTTGTTGTTTCATTTTAAAAAAACAAAACAAAAGAGAACAAACAATCACGCCACTGGTATTGGTTGGCAGCCGTACCAAAAGTGCAGCACAACAACATTAGTGTCTTTGTTGTACTTTAAGTACTTCCATTCGCATCTCTCATAATAATTCTGACGGCTGCATTAAAAAGAGAACACGAAACACATAAGTATCTCTGCGTCCACTCACCAGTAGTTGAGTGCCATAGGGTTGAAACTTTGATAATGTTAAAAACAATAACAACTTTACATATCAAATGATCACCCTGGGGAATTACTCGATACTGGATAAAATAAATACAGGTTTCACACATTTTGACAAAAGCAGCATCGAAATTAACAACACAAACCTCACGTGAAAACTTCCATACCCAAGTACGAAATAAAAGACACAATAAACTGTCGCGGGTACGCCACATATGGCAACAAAATGCCCCACGTGTTTCGAGATTCTTTACAAAAGTGAGTGAGGATGCAAAAATACAAGTGACCCTTTAATCTTATTCGGGTTAATAAAAATGGGGTTAAACAATTACTTGCATGAGGCTTGGCGCTGCAAGTCAGAAATATGAAAACCTTTTTCATAAACAAACAAAACTCTATTCTCATTTTTTCAAAGTCGCATCAGTACCCTAAGTAGGGAACCCGAAAGGTCAAGAGCAGCGATTTCGGAACAGTGAGACTACAATAATTATTAATAGTGGTGACACTACTAAGACCTGAAAAGTCAAGAGCAGTGATTTCTGAACAAGAATACAAGAAATTATCACCGATAGTAGTGACACTACTAAGATCTGAAAAGTCTACAGTAGTGATTTCTTCACAGGAAGACAGGAAATAATTCCCAATAGTTGTGACACTACCAAGACCTGAAAGGTCAAGAGACGTGATTTGTTCACAGGAAGACAAGAAATAATCACCAATAGTGGTGACACTACTAAGACCTGAAAAGTCAAGAGAAGTGATTTGTTCACAGGAAGACAGGAAATAATCACCAATAGTGGTGACACTACTAAGACCTGAAAAGTCAAGAGAAGTGATTTTTGAACAGTAAGACAAGAAGTGTTTTTTAATAGCAGTGACACTACTAAGACCAGAAAGGTCAATAGCAGTGCTTTGTGAATAAGACAAAAAGCCTTCTCCAATTGCGGTGACACTACTTAGACTTGAAAGGTCAAGAGAAGTGATTTGTTCACAGGGAGACAAGAAATAATTCCCAATAGTGGTGACACTACTAAGACCCGAAAAGTCAAGAGAAGTGATTTGTTTACAGGAAAGCAAGAAATAAGCACCAATAGTGGTGACACTACTAAGACCTGATAAGTCAACAGCAGTAATTTGTTCACAGGAATATAAGAAATTATTACCAATAGTGGTGGCACTGCAAAGACCTGAAAGGTTAAGAGAAGTAATTTGTGAACAGCGAGACAAGAAATCATTCCCAATAGTGGTGACACTACTAAGACTTGAAAGGTCAAGAGAAGTGATTTGTTCACAGGGAGACAGGAAAGTATCACCAATAGTGGTGACACTACTAAGACCTGAAAGGTTAAGAGAAGTAATTTGGGAACAGTAATGCAAGAAATAATCACCAATAGTGGTGACACTACTAAGACCTGAAAAGTCAAGAGAAGTGATATTTGTACAAGACAAGAAGTGTTTTTTAATAGCGGTGACACTACTAAGACTTGAAAGGTCAATAGTAGTAATTTGTGAACTATACAAGAACTTATCAGCTATAGTGGTGACTCGTGAGATGTCTGTGCTGTTGGAATTTGAATTGCGGAAAGCAACCTGTTTGGTATCTGAAGGAAGCAGCTTACCGTCAACAGTGAGGCAACCATCTTCTGTGAATGTCGGAGTGTCCAGACATAAATACTCCGTAATGTGGTCTCTCATCCAAAGAAGCAACTTCTCCCGTTTTGAATCATCAACAAAGCAGCTTTTACCGAATATCCTAAACTGCTTCTTCCACATTTCCAACTCGCTGTTTGCAACCACTCCATGATCTGCCAGCCGATCAGTTTCGCAAAGGGTATCACCAGCAAACGAGAGTTCAACTTCATCTGGATCGACATCCCACTCCTCAGCCGCCGCCGTCAACACGTCGTTCACAACTGAATCAGCACCAGCCGTCACTGTCACTGCGGGGAGTCCCCAATCAGGACACGTCACGAAAACTTGCATTGTTTGTTAGTTTTTTGAGATGCTATTTGCTGTGGGGTGTTAATATATGGCTGCTGTGTAAAGAATGTGTGGATGTTGTGTTCCAAACGCCAGGCGGCAACAATTATATAAATACGATCCCTACATTGAATCATGTCTGGGTATCGAATACTACGAAGAATGCGACATGTTGTTAGATTCCTATGAAGGGATTTGAATACTGTTTTACAAGGCAAAGAAGAAGTTCACAAATGTATTCCCCGGACAACGTCGAGGCTTTCAAATGAGAGTGGTACTTCCATAATGGCTGTGAGAATTAATAAAGTTATTATTTAACAACAGTTTTCCATCCAACTTCTTATAAAACAATTTAATTCACTTTCCAGAACACAGTCAAACGTAGCACAGAAATAAGAAAAAAGTGTTGAGTGTTTGGGGAAAAGGGATGGATGTTGCTCGTCGTTGTTCTGTTTTTGTTGTTTCATTTTAAAAAAACAAAACAAAAGAGAACAAACAACCACGCCACTGGTATTGGTTGGCAGCCGTACCAAAAGTACAGCACAACAACATTAGTGTCTTTGTTGTACTTTAAGTACTTCCATTCACGTGTCTCATAATAATTCTGACGGCTGCATTAAAAAGAGAACACGAAACACATAAGTATCTCTGCGTCCACTTCATTTTT